>JAVJIF010002858.1:0-324870 GCA_038442645.1 Agave tequilana
TTCTTGCATTTGCCAGTGATTAGTAGATGCTTGCATATGTATTCTTGCCTTTGCCAGAGGAAAATGTAATTACTAATTATCACTATAGTAAAAACTTAATACCCAGATATAGATGGCAGTTTATGAACTTATTTGCACTTTGCAAGAGAGTGCATAATTAAATTATCATAATCCTATATATTAACATGTTTTACCAACTGTTGTGTAGCTGATGTGGTTGTCATGTGTTACTGAACCTGATTAGTCATGAATCATGATCCATTTCAAGTCCTTGCCTATTTTCATGAGGTTACAATTTTTCTCCTTGACGACCATTTCAACATAATCCATTTTTTTCTTGTTAAGGCCTTCTAGAGTCTTTCTACACATCATTTTGTCGTTGATTCTTTCCATATTCCAGCAATTGTTTCCATCTTTTAACATTTTAATCACTAATTCTTGATTTCTCTGCCCTGAGTTTCTTAGTTCTGCTATCATATTTTGTCTTTGTGGGGCTGTTGTCTGGATTCTACTCGTTTCTCAATCTTCCAAACTTTATCATTTCATATATCGTTTTTTCTTGTGAAATTTTCTGTTTTAAGAAATGTGACTGATGTGTACATGAGAGGTGATCCATAATTTTCACTACCAGGCCTTTAATTAAATATCAAGTTTGCAATTTCATTCTGGTGTTAATTAGACCCGGGATAATTGAATGGCTTACATGGAATTTAACCTTGTACTTGTAAAGTCGCACTAATTTAAAAATCTATGAATGAGTAGTTCTTTTCTTGCTTTCATCTAGGTAAATGAGGGCAAGAATGTGCTGAAGCTTTGTGATTTTGGTAATGCTATGTCTACGGGTAAGATGGAGCCACACAATACTTGGTTAGCCGCTTTTATCGAGCCCCGGAAATAAGTAAGCATTGTTTTATATTCTTTTTGTTGTGCAGTTCCATTGCTGCTGGCTGTAATGGTTATCTGCTCTTTTTGTAATAAAGTTCTTCTTTTGCAGTTCTTGGATTGGATTATGATCACCCGCTGGATATGTGGTCAGTTGGCTGTTGTTGTATGAACTTTACTGTGGGAAGGTTCTTTTCCCAGGTACATCTATAACGATATGCTTCGACTTCACATGGAATTGAAAGGTTCTTTTCCAAAGAAGATGCTCAAAAAGGTAAGATCTTAATTTACACTTACAAGTTTCATGTTGTCTTTGTAGGAACATCCTATTATCTACTTTATCCTGATAGAAAGGAAAGATATTCTTGATCTAAGATGATCCATCCATATCCTTTCATCGTGGACTGGAAGGAAAAAGTTGGAAACCATGCTGTTATTAGAAAGGAAGACATTTTTGATGCATGATTTATCCATTACCTTATGCAAATGGAAGCACAAAACTTGGAAATCATGCTGTTAACAGTTGTCTTTCATACTTAATTTAGAAGTTCTTGTGATGCCATTATGCTTAGGATTGGTGAAATCATCTCTCTAGTTTTCTGCAGCTTCTAACTTTTTTATGAATTGTAAACAGGACCTATTCGCTTCTCAGCATTTTAATGATGATTTTAACTTTCATGCAACAGTGGAGGCTCCTGTCTCAAGGAAGGCAAGTTCTTGTTTTCTTTTATTTCTCCTGGAACAATTATAAGCTTTTAATTAATTAGTCGGTCAATTTGATGCTTATGTTCACTTTCCAATCTTCCATGTTTTCTGCAGACTGTAACTAGATTGCTTCAGAATATTAAACCTAGGACGTTAGTGCACTCATTTCAAGCTCCCTGGGAGGACTGAAGATGGTGGCCATTTTTAAAGATCTCTAGAAAGAATTTTTGTTCTGGATCCAGACAAGAGGATAACAGTTGTTCAAGCCTAAGTCATCCCTTTATAACGGGCAAGTGAATTATGATGCTGATTTTCTGACTCCACAAATGCTATTGAGCTTGCTTCTACCTGTAATATACTTTTTGTCTAGCCCATCTAATTTTTCACCATTTATGTGTCTTATCTATGAGACAATGGACCTAGAGCATTGGGTTGATTACTTGATGTGGCTGAAGCATGGAAGAGATGATCGATCTGGACCTTCCTACATGGCAGTTCTTGTCAGTTGTGTACTGTTTCTTGTAAGACAACTTGCCAAGGCGTTTTCATCTCTTGTAAACATATTTTATTGACTTTGGACATTTAGAATTGAACATTTTTCTTCTATTTCTTGAGTTCACCTGTGTGTGCACATTGAAGATGCATTTTGATAGTCAATCCAGATATATAGAACATGCTTACTCAAAAATATTCTTATGCATATTTATTGGTCAGTGAAGTCCTATACATTTATAATAGTTCATATAATTACTCTAGTTTGCTGCTTTATCGAGTTGCCCTTTGGTTTATCTTGTGTTGCCGGACATCTTGCTGTTACTATGTTTATAGAAGTTGTTGCTGGCTAGTGGCCTGGCATATCAATGTTTTCTTGATCATGTCTCTATTCTTACTGTGTATTTAGTCTTCAGAATTTGATCTTAAATTAGAATGAGCTTGGCCCCAAAGAGTCTAATTTTTTCTTTCATTAAGGGTTTCTGCTGGGTTTCTGAGGCTATCAATTCCATGTTTTAGATGCCAGAAAGGCAGCCAAAAGAAAGGTATCCTGGTCTGTTTGTGGGATGTTAGTATGTTTTGACGCGTTTGTATCTGACTTTGTCTCACTTGATGACTCTCTCTCTTTTTTACTTCTATTGCAATTTATTGGAACACTACAGGTTTGTAGCTTTTCACTTAGAAAAGTCTTACCTTTCAAATTTATTTTAGCAGAAACTTAGTTACTGTAGGCTTTTTTTTTTGCCCCCCTTTTTCTTTAGTCCAAACAAATGCTTTAGCTTGGTTTTAAGCCAGGGACCTCCAGTAGCCGCGCCCCCCCCCCCCCCCCCCCCCCCCTCCGACCATTGAGCCAGGCTTTAATGACAAAACTCATATCTTATCTAGAACCTAACTGTCCAACCATCTTTGCCTCCACTGTGGTTACCAGTCATCACTGTGCTTAGAAACTTTTAGCATGTGCCTTTTTTTTTCCTTGTTACAATCAGCCGAGCCTCTATTCTTATACGAAGTTCTGCCTTGGCCAGGAACTTGGATCAGAATCAATTGAATTTATTTGGCTTTTTTGACAGATGGTCGTAAAAATTTGGTTACTTTCATTTAACCTTCTTACTTAAGAGTTTGCAGGAAAATCCTTGTAATGATAATGATGATGTTTTGAGTTCTTTTATAACTAACGTATTATAACATTTCATTACTGATCAATACTTTGGTCTTCTGGAGGCTTTTGCATTGGAGATGGCTGGCTGGAGGGCTTATATTGTGAAATTTGTTTTGGTAATCTTTTTGTTCTTTAGATAATATTTAGCATTTGGTTTTTCTAACATTCTATACCCTTTCATTTCAGATGTTATTATACGTCACTGTATATTGACATGGATTTATTTTTTTTATAGGGTATAGTTGGTAATTTTCAGGGAGTTCAGTAAGTATTCTCTAGCTTGTTTTCTCTTGCTTGTTGCCCTAATCGTTTATCAGCTATCACACACACTTGGATTTTCTCAGTATCATGTAATTATTTCATGCACGTGCAACACACAATGGAATCTATCTCATTTGTTCATGCTTTTCTGCAAATCTCCAAGATTGTTTGAGTTTGCTAATGTTGAGCTACAGTTCTCCATATATATCCCTTTTACCAGAGCTACGCATTACAATTTTCATGGACTGGTATTATTTGACTTACCAAAAGAAGCTGGCTCTTGCCTTTAGTAGGGTGCACACTTAACTAATAACAATTCATTACTTGAATGGGATGCGATGGATGCACCACTTTTAGATTCCCTTGCCTCCTGTAGTTGTTACTTTTGAATATCTGGTACACAGTCATTGTGAATTTGAATAATCAGCTTTCTTGGCTCGAGAAAGTTTGTAGGTCAACACCAACCCCCCCAATGGTTCAAAGACTCGTCCGAGTCGGAGACGAGTCGGCCGTCGTATCCGTCTCGGCCCGCTCCGAGACGAGTTCGAGTCACGAGTCGGTCGGCTAAACTCAGAGGAGACCGACTCGGCCGAGAATCGGAGTTGACTCAGCGACTCGGCCGAAATCGGTCGTGACTCGGCCGAGTCAACTCCGATTCTCGGCCGAGTCGGCTCGAAACGTATATTCACCCGTGACGAACGGGTATAAAGAAAAAAAAAGAAAAAAAACTTACCTCTCTCACTCAGATATGGAGATGGCCGCCGCTGCCCGATCATCGCTGCTCAGACTGGCCGTCGGTCGCTCCTCCCAGTTCCAGGTGATGTTCCTCCCTCTGTCTTTTTCCTCTACCTCCCTTTGTTTCTCTCTCCTTCTCCCTCTCTTACACGCTCTCTCTCCCCTCCTCTCCATCTCCCGTCTCTCTCTCTTTCCCCTCCCTCTCTCACCCACTCTTTTTCTCTCCCTTTCCATCTGTCGTCTTACTCTGTCTCTTTCCCCTCCCTCTGCCTCTCTCTCCTGTTTCCGATCTCTCTCCCCTCTTCCCCCTCTGAGGTATAAGAGAGCAGATGATGGTGGTGGTGGTGAAGATGTGAGGGTTTTATCCAGTTTTAATAGTGATGGTGAAGATGGCGATGATAATGATGCAGTGATGGGGGTAATGGCGGCAGTGGTGGTGATGAAAATAATGAGGGCAACAATAGTACTGATGAAGGAACTTATAGTCTTAAAGGTCATATACAGATGTTGAGTTTGACATCATGCCAACATTATGGTGTGACATATATCCATGACTACATACCTCAACTTGAGAGATTTACGAGTACTAGTATCGGTTTGTCTACTTACCGCGAGAGATTGATGATTTTTGCCTCATCGCAATTCAATGTGAAAATAGCTACATTAACATGTATTTATGAATGTATTTGTACAATTTACTATATTGTGCATGTATTTTGATATGCTTCTACTGACGATGCGTGTATTTATGCTTTCGCTTAATGTTTAGTGTGCTAGGTGATATGTTTTGGACATGTGATACATGAATTGGATGTCTACATTTTTTAAGATTTGTCGTGATTTTTTCAGAATTTTTTGAGCTTTCTATGTAGCGTTTTGCGCGTATCGCCCGAGACCGATCCGAGTCGCTGAGACCGATCCGTCTCAGTACCCGCCGAGTTGGCGGCCGAGACCGCGACTGTGAACTATGCCCCCCCCCCCCCCCAAAAAAAAAAAAAGCGGGCCACATGTCCTTAAAGCAGGGGACCCCTCTAAGGACTAAACAATGAGGTAATTTGTCTACATTGTTGGGGGCTTATGTTGGTGGGGGGGGGGAACCGACATCAATTTTGCTGATGTGACTCATATTCCAAACCCAATTTTCTGGTCATGATCCTTTTGAAATTCTGAACAATTATGACAAGTCTTAAAGGGAGTGCTAGATTTATAATTATATTAAAACTATACAGGGTTTTTCTGGATATCGCCCACTCAAATTTATCATATTTAGAAATACCCCACAAATCTTTTATTTAGAAATTCCCCCTTAGAAGCTTTAAGTTAATTTGAAATTAACCCCTCTATTATCTCAGAAGATTTGGATGTTAAGTTTGACAAGAGTTTCTCAAAAATACCAATATTACCCTTTTAGGTTTCAGCCATGGTTCAAAGTCGCGGTCTTGGCCACTGACTCGACGGGCATTGAGACGAATCGGTCGCGTGTCTCATATTGGTCTCGGTCGATATTCGCAAAACGCTACATAAAAGGCTCAAAAAATTCTGAAAAAATCACGACAAATCCTAAAAAATTATAGACATCAATTTTCATATATCACATATCCAAAACAAGTTTGTTTTGAGGGGTATTGGGAAAATATGATAATTTGAGGGTGTAGATTTAAGAAATATGGTGATTTGGGGGGTAAATTTAGAAAAATGGAAGATTTGAGGGTTAAATATGTGAAAAGCCCAAAAATAAAAAAAGGAAAAAGAAAAGATAAGAGACATAAGGAGACCGATCTCTTTGGCTTTGTCTCCCTCTTTCTCTCACCCGATTTGTCCTGGCTCTTCTCCCTCTCTCTCGATCTTCTTTCCTCCCTCTCCCTCACTCTCCCTCTCACTCACCCTCTGTCCCTCCTCTCCCTTCTCACTCACCCTCTCTCTGTCCCTTTCCCTCTCAGTCGACCGAGAGAGAGAGAGCGAGCGGGACAAAGGGGGAGAGAGACAGGGAAAGACAGGAGGGGGGAGAGATTGAGGAGAGAGAGGAAGAGAGACAGAGGGGAGAGGGAGAGGGAGAGAGATCAGGTGGCGATGGAGGCGAGCGGGACGGCGGGCGAGCCCTAGATCCGAAAGTCTTCGGCTTTTTTCCTTTTTATTAGCTGACTCGGGCTTGGCTCGGCATCACTTGGCCGAGTCAACACAAATCGTATTGGGACTCGGCCGAGTCGGTCCGAGTCAGCTCCGAGTCGGTCAAAAAAATTAAACTTAGGTCGCGACACCCTGCCGAGTCAGAGACGAGTCGCCGAATCATCTCCAACTCGGCCGATATTTCGAACCCGGGCTTCAGCTCTGATTCCCGACTTACCTAACCCTTCTAATCTCTCAGAAGTTTTTTAAAGTTACTCACATGTTTCGCCAGCTAGTTAGTAATAAGAAATTGCAAGTGATAAATGATGCTCTAGCAAGCCCTTGGGTTTTTTTTCCTGTTTTAATTTTTTATCTCATTATTCTTAGAAGCACGAAAAAACAAGAGATAGTTTTTGTTCAAATAAGAGATTTGACATCGTCATGGAAATAATCTAGAGCTCCTGAGTTATAACATCTACAATTTTTAATATTATAATTCTATGCTCTGTTTAGGAATTCACATGTCTTTAAACAAGGGTAATATAGTAATTCAAGAAAACTTGTGTTCAAATTAAGAGTTCAGATCATTAAAATAATTACGAGGAAGTATTTAAAACTTTAAAGTGGGTAACATTTAAATCATGGTTTAAATCTCGGTATCGGTATCGGCCAATGGTTTTTTTAGTATCAATATCATTTACTATCGGTCATATCAGAAATATTGGCCTCCGATATCAGCCAATATTATAAGGTCAATATCGCATCGGTACCTCAAATTCCGATATGATCTCGCCGACACATCGAATTGGTCGATATTTGAAACCATGAAGTATAAGGATTTGAGGGGAATACTTCTAAATATGAATGATTTGGAGGGGGTATATCCCCAAAAAACCAAACTATATATTATCTGTTGATTTTGTTTGAGTTATGCATCAGAATAATCTGTGCCACTGATGATGTTATACTAAGGCTATTTTGACACCCTACCCCTAGTATGTGCTGGCAATTGATTGTGCAAGAATACTTTAGAAATAATAACTGAGTCTTGTGACATGGCAGAAAGATAATTGCTGATATAGGCACACTGTTTTTAAATGTCAGATGTTGGGTCAATTTCGGAGGGCAAAACTAAATGCCAGATTACGAAATCAGGAAAATTGGGGAAATTTAGTAAATTTTGGTGTCAATTTCGAGGTTATACATATCACATATAGTGTCCTAATGTCATAAATGTCCTAAAATATCACATATAGTATGTTCTTAAACCTCGACTACTTGCAGTGAACCTAAAAAATAATAGAACTTGCAGTCTTATAGAAAAAAAAGAGAAAATTGACTAAAAAATTATTGAACTTGCAGACTTGCTTGCCTCGGGGAAGATCGTTGATGTCGGAGAAGGTTCTGGGCTTGTCTCTCTCTCACGCGGCCTCGTCGGAGGTCGTGAAATGTTGCCGATGCTGGGGAAGATTGTTGGAGGTAATGAGAGTTTCGTTGGTCCTCGTCGGGGTTTGAAGAGATTCCTGCAGCTTTGTCGGGCTTCGTGGGCCTTGTCACAACTCGTGGGGCCTCGTCGGGGTTCGATAGGGCTTCCTGCAATTTCGCGGCCTTGTGGGGCCTCATCGGGGCTCGACGGGGTTCGTGGGGCCTCATTGAGGCTTTCTGTAGCTTTGTCGGGCCTCGCGGGCTTGACGGAGCGCGGCGGCGACTCTGGGGTCTCTCTCTTAGAACCCAATGCCCCAGGTTGCAAGTTTTGAGTTTAAAATGCGAAAAAAATTTGAAACTCAACTTCAAACGTCGGCCGACTTTAAAGATGAAATTTCAGCCAGGATGTCGGGTTGAGGCCAACATTTCGCCAACATGACTCTAAAATCGACAACGATTCGGGTTGCTGTGTCATGTCGGCAACTGTTCGAAATCAAAATTTCGGCAGGCATATCTAAATGTCGGTTGGCATTTGATACACTATATAGGCAAGATTAGTTTATTGCTAATCGTACACAAGATGGGGCATTTCATGTTGGATATTACATTAAGCATATTAGTAGGTAGTGTACTTTATTAATATTAGAGTAGAAATATGAATTCTAATTTTACCAGGATTTCTCTTTATTTTGGTTTTCTACTCCAGTTTGAACATTGTGTATTATCTTAGTCTTATTAGGCCATATATTTCTTTTCTTTATAAATAACGATCACTCTTCTTGAGGGGATGGATGGTCTTCTCTCATCTTTCTTGTCCTCTCAAACTTGGTGGTATCAGATCAACATGAAGGTATTGCATATCCCGTCCTTCTCGCGGATCAAACTCCTCGTTGAGTTGGGATTATCATTTGTGGTTCGTCGTTAGATGATGGTTATGTTATCGTTTGTGGTTCATCATTAGATGGTTGCGTGATCGTTCGTGGTTCGTCGCTGTGATTTATTGTCGGTCGTGGTTCGTTTATGGGATGTAGGGTTTCTGCAGATCTCGTTGTTCGTGGTTTGTCTTTGTCCTTTGCTGTTAGTCGTGAGATCTAGAGTTGCTGCATATCTTAGTTGGTTGCTGGTTGTTGTTCATTGTGAGATCACGTGGTCGACTGGCGCTGGTGGCTGTGGTAGTGGCCGCGGTGGTGGTGCGTGGTGATGGCGGATGTGGTGGTAGAGATGGTGGCCGTGGCGGCGACGAGGAGGTGGTCATGGCTCGTAGTCCATTTTCTATTTTATGTAACAAGTTGGGCATGTTTGATCTCTATGCTCCCGCTTTAAGGGGGGTTAGAGTAGAAATAAGATTTCTATTTCTACTAGGATTTCTTTTTCTTTGTTTTCTTTTGATTTTGATTTTTTTATTTTGGTTTCCTACTTCAAGTTGAATATTGCGTATTATTTGTCTTATTAGGACATGTATTTTTTCTCTATAAATAAATGATCACTCCCTAATTAAGGGGATACTGTCTTCTCTTTCATCTTTCCTCTCCCTCTCTCTCTATACTTCCAAACTTCACTATTAAGTTACATTGGTAGGAGGGCATCTGATGTTTCATATTGATTGGGTATAGATGGGTAATGGGGATCATATGGTTAAAGTTGTGCAAGGCACACACTCTTCTTAGAAAGAACAAACTTTAATATATTCTTTCTTGACTATGAGCTGCAACTGTTGAATTTGATACTCCTTGGTGGGAGAGCTGCCAAACTTGAAATCGACTATCGAATCTTTATCAGATAACTATTACACAATTGATGATGGTACATTCTAGTAAGCTAATGAAGTTGAAGTAAACTCGTTACATCGGCGTAACTTTGGTAAATTTATTCAGATTGATTAAAAGCATTGTTGACTCTTGCCAAGTTAATGGCAAGAGAAGTTGATAACCTTAAAGCAATATTGATATTTAATATTTTGTGTGTGTGAAGATTTTGATCCTGCTATTAGAGGAGTATAAGTAAGAATATTGCAAGATATAGATATCAAAGTTCTGCCTTGCAAATCATTAAATCCTAGTATAGGGCAAGTTAGAGTTGTTGAACCACAATTTGAAGACTTTTTCAGAACAAAGCACTCATTCCCCAAGATTAAAACAAATTTAAAAGAGTTGCTTTTCCTACACACTACAGAAAGGAAGAAAGATTGTTTAAAAAAAGAACAATAATCTAATTAAAAAGGCAGTAGATCTAGATTATAAAAGCAATAATTCTAATTTTTGGAAGATGTAAAACTAAACTAAGAACTCAAGAGAAAGGAGGAGGATATAAGAATAACTTTTTATTTAAACAATCGCTCCAACTAGAGTTTTTTTACAACTTAAAGAAATATAAGGAGGGAGAGACAGAGTTAACTACAAATAAATAACAAAAAAAGAGAAATGCTTATTGAACTGAAGCAGTCATGGCTGAAACTTTGAGGAAGAATGAGACGAGGATGATGGTGGGGGAGACCCTTGTTTGCCTCTTTTTTTGTGGAGGAGACCCTTTTTCTATAGCCTTTTAAAGGTCTATTTCTTCTTCTCCAAGCATGGCATGCTTTGCTCGGATTTGTTTGGGATTTGGAGAAGATTTGTTGGAGATTTGCTTTAAGATTGTTGGCAGAAATATTTGCATAGATTTGTTTGTGATTTACAGAATATTTGTTGGAGATATGCTTGGGAATTTGTGAACTGGACATATTTGCATGGCAGCTGGACAAATTTTAATAGCTGTACATATTTGTGTGGAGAAATCTCTTGTTTTGCTATCATTTTGTGTTTGTATCTGTATTTTGTTCCAAGTTTTCTGAAAATCATAAATATACATATATCTGTGCAATATTTATCCTTATAATCAACATAACATTAATCAATATATATTACAAATGTGCACATTTCAGTTATATTGACACCACCACACTTATTTCTTTACTCGTTCCCGAGTAAAGACAGAAGGTGGAGAATATTTTAACATTCAGAACAGGGTGTTCATAAAGAATGATGGGTGAGGTAGATAATCACACATGATGTGAGTTGATGCTATATAACTCTCAAGAGCCGGAAGTATGAAATTCAATCTTCATACGAGAATCCTATCATCTTAAACAGAGACGCGAATCCTATACTTTACACCTCCTGTCTTAAATTTCAGATCATATGCACCCCGTGATCGTGTTAGTCTTAAGCTTGAGATTTCATATTTCAAACTGTCATATTTATTTTTTTATTTATTTGTTTATCTTGTTCTACTTGCTTTTTTGAATACCTGTAGTGTTTTATATCTCGGCCGAGATACCAGTATATCAGCCGAGATATCAGTAGTTTATCCAAAATGATAAGATAAGTGCAAATTTTACCGAACATCGTTTTGGACCGATATGGGCTAATATATCGCCACGTGGTCGATATATCGGCCGATATCCGAGGTGAACATAGCCCTCGTTCATGGATATCTCTCTAGGGATTCTAGAATAAGATATTTAGGGATGAATATAGGGGAGCTTTTAGATATTCTAGAAGTCTTAAATTCTAGAGAATTCTTGTACAAGCCCTTGCCTATAAATAGGGGCCAGGGTGCTCATTTGTAATCATCAAGGAAAACAAGAGTAAGCAATACAAGCTTCCACTTCTTCTCCAAGTGTTTTCTCTCTCTCTCTCTTGAGTGAGTGAGTGTGAGGGTTAGGCTGACTTAGCTTCGCTTTTAAGGCGAAAAAGCGAGCTAAGTGCTACGCGGGTTTGAGTGGTTCGAAGTCAGAAGAATCTGCCCGTGACAGTGCTTTATCGTTTTGCAATTCAGGTCAGGTCACAACCCACTAAATTGGTTAAGTGATTAAATCTGACCCGCTTCTTTATATAAAACTAAACTTTAAAATGGGGGTCACAACTCGCTAATGAAGTGGGTCAACCCGACCTGCTTGTGTTACATAAAAAGAAAAAAAGAAAACAGAAGGAAAAAAGAAAAATTAATCCTACCTCTCTCGAGCTAGGGCACTGACGAAATCCACCTCTCCGATCGTGACTGCCCTCGACCTCCCCCCTCCCCTAAATCACTCCCCTCTCTCCCCGATGCCATATCTTTCTCTCTCTCTCTCTCCCCCTCCCTCTCGATGACACCATCTCTCCTCTCTCGACGACGCCATCTCTCCTTTCTTTCCCAGACAGCTCTTTGGACCCCCTCCTCTCTCCATCTCTCTCTCTCTCTCTCTATATATATATATATATATATATATATATATATATATATATATATATATATATCCATCTCTCTCCTCTGTCTCTCTCCCCCTCTTTTTCTGTCTCTCTTTCTATCCGTATCTTTCTCCATCTCTCTTTTTCTGTCTCTATGTCTCCATCTCTATCTATCTCTCTCTTTTTCTGTGATTATTAGATTTTTATGATTTGTGTTCACGTTAGCTGTGGTTTTAATCACATGATTTTAATCATAATGGTATCTTAATCTCAATGGTTGAGCATTCAGTTGATTTATCTCTTGACACATTTAAGGAGTTTCTTCAAATGCATTTGAGGAGTTTCAACAAAAGGTAAGTATCTCATATGAGTTTATGGCTCTAAACTTACTTTAAGTAGTTTTATATGATTTATGTAGGCAATCACATGTATTCTTCATTCGATATGTCATTTAATATGACGTTCGATATTTAGTATCATATCACGATATATCACTCGGTATCCGGTATATAATATTTAAAACAATGTAAACCTATGTAATGAGTTTTGGGCCATTGACTCCCAAACCTGAGGGCTTTAGGGCATTAGGTCTAGAAACATCCCTATGGATTTAATTACTCAAGTATCCAAGGCCATAAAACAAGATTTATTAATTATATATATATTCGAAGATTCAAAGTATTACCACTTCGACGGCATTGACTTGCAATAGCCACTCCTTGTTATTGGTGTAAGTACTTCAAGTTAACCCAAGCTTGTGAACTATTTGTGCATGTGTAATTAGGTACATATTCACTTAAGCAAATTCTAGATGGTATTTTGTGTCCGGTTCTTGTCTCCATCCTAAGACTTAAAAGACTTTTATCTTGATTTTATTTTTGAAGTCAACTTATAAAGTTGAAGATTTTTTTTAGTGGCTAAAAAAAGGGGTATATATTCATGTAGTTAGATTGAGTGTGACAGGTCTTAAATCCTATTGTTGGCGCATGAGATTGAAGACGTTTACCTCGACAGTCAAATTTCCAAAAGCGAGGGTCATTGTTCCATTTGCACGGTCAATGCGAGCTTTGGCAATGGCTAAGAATGGACGCCCAAAAATGATAGACAAACGGTTGTCTGTCGATTGTGTACGAGAAGTCAACATGATAGTAAAAATTTGATACGTTAACGAGAACATCCTCAAATGATATGCGTGGTGTATAACTAATTGAAGTGTCACTTTAACCGTTTCAAATTAGTGTCTTAAGTTTTATGTACATCCAAAAGGTAAAGATTTACACCGACTCTGAGATCGATGAGGTCTTTAGCTGTACAATTGTCAACAATTTTACAGGTAACCAAATGGGTTCCTGGATCACCACACTTGACAACACCCATATTTAAGACAGCTGTGGCAATGAAAGCATCACACTCTTGCGTCATTCCTTTAATGGTGCAGAGAATCAGAGATCTTTGAGAATTTGAAATAGGCCGAAACTGTTGGATTGCTATCAGGAAGGGAATATTGATGTGCACATTTTCAAAGACCTTCCTAACATCTTCAAACAACTAAGCTTTTTGAGCTTGGGCAAGTCTGTCTGGATAAGGAGTCCTAGGAAGATGAGAAGAAGAGGATTGATTTGAGATAAGTGTAGTGGTAGAATAGGCTGAACAAGAGGGACTAGAGGAGGGGAAGAAGGTGGATTAAACTTTTCAAAGATTTTAAATTAGATGGATATTGAACTCCATATCCAGGTTGACGACCAGAGCATAGGCTTGTGATAGTTCTCAAGGATCTGGTAGAAATGTTTTTCTACCGCAAAGACATTAACTTGTGTTGTCCCTTGAGGATTGACCATATGTTGGGTAGGAATTTTTCTCTCGTTCACTCTCTAAAGAATTTAGCCTTTGTTCAATTTGCTGATTACTGAGGAGTTAAGAAAACATTTCTTCCATGCTAGACTTTTGTTATTATTCAGTTGAGGGGAATACAGAAGTGGTGAAACTGGCAAAATGGCTTGATTCATAGGAGAAGTGAATTGATTTGGCTGATTCTAAAATTGGTTGAAAAGTGGTGCAAACTGAGTGAGCTGAAGGATCTGATTGTAGGATGGGAATTGAACTGAGAGGCACTTTGATTTGGAACCATGTGTGGCGGTGCTCCTTGGTTTATATTTGGCGGAATTGGCTGAGATTCAGACGGTGATGGTTGAAACCAGACGCATTGGGTCTTTGCATTTGTAGCTGATTCTGCCACCATGAAAATTTGGATGGGAATGTATATCAGGGTGGTATGTGTTCTCAAACGTGTTTGCAGTAGGAGGTTTGTAGGTCGAGAAAGCACATGCTTGCTTATCTTGAGTGGGAGGAGAGGTTTGATATGGACACTGTGGCACAATGTGATTGACCACTAGCGTAGTTGACACGGATCAACATATTGTTCTGATTGGACTTCAGAAACATTTGCAGAATTGGACTTGGATTCTTTGATAATACAAGGTAGACCCTCAACGGTCTTGGTCAAGCTCCGTAGGATAGATTTAAGTTCAGGCCTCGGTTAGCTACTTGATCAGATGTATCTATCCTAGAATCCCATGTTTGCATATCTTCTTATGCCATGAATATTTCTTTGTGCATGGATTGCACCAAAGTACACGAGGTGGAGGTTAAGCCATTATAGAATATTGGACAAGCTGACTCTTATCGATGCCATGATGGGGACATCGAAGTAGAATATCTTGGAATCTTTCCCATATTTCAGGGAATTGCTCAGTAGGTTTTTGCTTAACTCTTGAATGGCTTTTCGCATTGAATTTGTAACATTGACAGGATAGTACTTGCTCATGATTATCTGTTCATCCCAAGAAGTGAGATTTTGGAGGAAAAGAATCGAGCCATCGGTGGCAGAATCATGAAGAGGAAAGAGACAGAAACAAATTCCATCAGCATTAATGTTCTGATTCTTGAAAGTATTACATACAAGGAATTTTCTTAAATGGGTGTGAGCACTTTCTCGTCCAAACCATGAAAGCTAGGGAGCATAGAAATTGTGGCTGGACAAATCTCGAATTGGGTAGCCTCAATAGTTGGGAGAACTATACAATTCGGAGGATCGACAGTAATAAAAGTGAAATACTCCATGAGTGGTCGCTCCTGAATCCTATTGCTAATATTGTCATCCATGACGTCTAAATTGGTTCACTCAATGAAAATATAAGATTCACTAGGACAACAGACTAATCAAGTACGCAAACGTATCCAATCGGGCATACTCTGGGTCGAACAAACAATCAAACAACAAAACACCAAAATTAGTTTGAGATTTATCTTTTTAAGTTTAAGGATTGCAATTTGTTTTCTAGTGATTAAGAGGAAAAACCACCATATACTAGACGACCACTCCCAACTCCTTCGGGGTAGTAGAGTTTGGATTTATCAGTATAAAGCACCCAAAAATGTGGCCAGTTTTGATCCCTCAATGAGTGGTGTAGCTCTTGGCTGTAGCCGTTACAGCCAGGAAAGGATCATCTTAGACACCACAAGTCTGAATACTCTCACCAGATTTACCAAAATCCTACGTCCATTCAGGGATCCTATGAACCCTTAGACCCTTAGATGACTCGAAAAATTGGTATTTTTTTAAATGTTTAAGCCCAGGGATCTATAAATGCAAGGAAGTGGTGGTTTGTGGGCCACAAAGGTGATGAAATCAGTTGACCTACTTATTTTGTTCTTCTATCTATGTTTATGATTTTTGAAAATATGCTCATGAAATGTTCTTTACATTGAATTTTTATTAAACTTCTTCAAATTTTATCTCATTTCTTACCTTCTATTATAAAGAGTAACGTCGAGGCACCATCAGTTTTAGTTTAATTTTAATACAAAAGGCTGCTGTGAGGTCTGGGACATATAATCTCTGTTGATTCTATTTCTCTGCAAATTGATTATGTGGTGGCATTTTGGAGAGGTTAAGGAAAAGAGAAGCAACACAGTGATGGATACCTTCTTGGGGTTTGTTGTTCTGTAGTGATGCTACAAAATATTATCTTGTCTTTATTTTTTGACCTACTCTTTTAGTGATATGAAATCTTTATTTCTAAACTATTGCAATAATTTCATTTAATATGATTAATGAAATACTTTCTGGCAGAGGCTACTTTGGACTGTCTCTGTATTATTGAGAATAAGATAAAATAAAATAAAAGAAGTTGCTATGAGTTTGTGGGATATAAAATACCCATTTTACATCTGTTCCGTTCATGGTTAGCCACACCGGCTCTTATCCTTCATTTAACTCTGCTTCAATGAAGTGAACAAACTTCTATTTCGATCGATGTTTCATTTGATCTTCTGCCCTTAAATGTTCATTTCTTTATATGTTACAATGAAGTTGTTTTTGTTAGTGAATTTTAGTGCCCAATTCGGGGTCTGAGTTTTCCTTCTTGCACGTTTTTTTTATTATCCCTATTGGATTTAATGAAATGAATTAGTTTATATAGCATAGATATTAAGCTATTAAGTTTTCAGTTGGACATAGCCTTGAGAATGTACGGTATCGTATTGAGTATGTGGAGATGACTATAGCTCCATGTGAAATTCTATAAACTAACTGAGGTTTTTTGGTTTTATTATGCAAGATTCCTTTTTAAGGCATTCTTACTGGGGCTTTGCATTTGCAGCCTCTTCAGAGAGAGAGGGGCATAGTTTCTCAACTTCACCCATCTTCTTAGTAATTGAGGTTAGTTTAAGGGTTGGATTTCCTTTTTTTCAGAATTTTTGGTGATCTGTGAGAAAATGATATGTTAGTGATTCCTTAGATTTATTTTAATCTCCCTTTAGTCTCTTTTGCTTCTTTTTTTAGTTGAATAGAATTACTTTTGGGCATTTGTTATTTAGGTTTTCCTTTCTATAGGTTCATAAAATCCTTTATTCTTCCTATATGCTTTTCAGACGTGCACTTTTTATATTCTCTTTTTGTTTTGCGCATTGTCCAGATTTGCATGTTTGAGGTGATGTTAGTAAAACCGAGGTAAGGATAGAACTTGCGATTGCTGGCTGTTACTGTTTATTTTTCCCATGCTTTACATTCAAAAGTTTTTATTACAGTTCATTAAATTCAACTATTTGTCACTGTTTCATACAATTTTGTTAAGTACTTGGAGATGATTCCTTTGAGAAGTGGTCTTCCATCACTTTATTGATGAGATGGGGATTGGGGCAACCACTTGCTGCAGCCTCCCTTAGTAGGGCAACTTGATAAATGAAAGCTGTGTTGGTTTGGGTGACTGTTGAAATTTTTGTTCTATGAGCATTGAGGTAGGGGCAACTTGATAATTTGAATTTTTGTTTCTGAATTTTTGATATTGCTTCCTTGATTTATCATTTTTGAGTATGCATTGAGGTAGCCATTTGCTTCAGCTGGGGCAAATGAATACCACAATTTTTTATTTTTTTTGAATGAAAAGTGAATACAACTTTGGTAAGTGAAAGAACGACTATGTTTGTTTCTTGCAAGCTTTACCCAAACTACGCATTATACATGTGATGTGTATATAGTTTTATGTGCTTTTAGCTTAAATTCTTTGCTAATCATTCTTCCTTATCCTGAATATAAAGAATTAAATGTAAGAACAAATCAGAAGTGGTACACTTTTTCGGAGGTTTGTTCATGTTTTACTGGAGGTTGTTGACCTCACGACTCAACAAATGGAACCTAATCTAGAAGCAGCAGCAGAAACGGTTGATTCAAGCAACAAAATGTGCAGGTTCTTTGTCATCCTCCACTTATTGCTAGACGTGCAAGTGCGCAACGCCTTTTTGTCCACCTCTTGGTTAAAGCTGCATGCAATGCAAATAAATCTGTCCTCTTTGCTGACTTCTTGTACATGTGGGCAACTGCTAGTAATAAAGTTAAGGGTAAGTGCATATACCCAACTTGTAATTTCTACTGCTTGGTGCCCGCGTGAAATGAAGCTCATCTTACTTTTCATTCCCTGCCAATGACGTAGGCCAAGTGAGGTAGAAGCTGACACCTGTGTAGGCTAGATTTAATGTTGGGTTACTGAATAGAAGTTGAATTTGGTCTCAAAGTCCAGGTGCTTTCTCTTGTTATTTATTACTAATGCTCCTGAATGTTATTGTGTGTTTTCCTTTTATCGGGATCGATCTTGTCTTGTAAATGATACTTGTAATACTATTAAATAGATAAGTAATTCTCTGTCCAATGAGATTAAGTTTCAAGTATTGATCAATAAATTCTTGTTGAATAGTTTCGACACTCTTTTATCTTCATTCATGTCAGTTTTTTTTTTTTTAATTTCTTTTGGGAGAAAAGGCCTTAGCATGAACTTTACACAATTTTGGTGACTTCCATCTGTTGCATAGTTATTTATCTTGCATCGTTATGAAAGTCAAATGCTTTGTTTAACTCGATTATTACATGATATTCTTAATGGAAATTCTAATACCAGTGGTCACTATCTTGCGCTGATGGGTCTGCATGCTGGTATGCAAGCATTCAGATCCAGATCTTATCCCTTATGTGTACCACTTTTGGGCTCAGACTAGATCCTATTATGAACGAGTCCATTCATGGGTTTAGGTTGGGTGTATGCTCAATGTACTCACCTGGTAACAGTGGAATATTTAATACAAGGACCCGTGTGCTAGTCGTTGCATATTTATTTTTCTCTAAAATTCCTTATTAATTAGATTTTGTCAAATTTATTCAAAGAAAATGGTTTCAAGAAGCACAACACAAGATTTTGTCTTTAAGAGCCTTGCCATCTCAAAGACAAGATGGATAGACCTACTATTTAGGATAAACCGACTACTACTAAAATTTAAGATGGCATTAGAGTGAAATCTCTCTTCCACCAATCACTAATTTCTCCATCTCCCACAAACCGTTGCCACTTAAAAGAGCAAACACTATCTTAGCTGTCACCATCCACCTCTCTTAAACTGTCGGTAGCCTTTCCTTGTTCCCAAACCCTACTCGCCCCTGCCCCATTCTCTCCTCTCATCAAAAGAACTCTTGCACGCGTTGCTGCTATCTTCTTCATCTACCGTACTTGATGGTCTTTCATCTAATTTTATTGTTGTAGTTTGCAACTATTGTTGTTGCTACTATTTGCAGCAATATCTGTTATTACCTGTTGTTAATTTTGTTGGTGTTTTTGTTGATTCATCTACTTCTGGTGCAATTTTTTGTTACTAGTGTCGATTATGGTTGCCGTCTGCTATTGCTTCTAATGCTTTATTGGTGCTTCTGTCACTTCTATTTATTCGTCTATTTCTGGTTCAAGTTGTTGCCGTATATTGCTGCCAATGCTTTGTTGTGGCTGCCAACTGTTGTGGCTGCCTGTATTGTTGATTACTGTTGTTGTTCTTTATCTGCCACAATATTAATTTTCATCTTTTACTATCTTTGTTTATTGTTGTCTTCATTTAGTACAGCTATTCCTGCTGTTTTCACAAATCATGTCTTCACCTACTACTGTTGTTGTGATTATATTCATTTATTATTGCTGATATTTTCTTCATCTACTGTTGGTATCTGTTGCTACTGTTGCTAAGGTTCGAGTTATCTTAAAACTTCTCCTTCTACTAAGTTGAAGATCTCTCAAAATCTCATTTTCTACTAAGTGTCAAGTTTGAGAATTTCTCAAAACTTCCTGTTCTAATGAGTACTAAGTAAGAATCTTTCAAAGCCTCATCCTCTGCTAAGTATGGAAAACTCAAATTTCTAAACATATCCTAAGAGATAAATATTTATTTATTTTTTGCACGGTTTCACATAAGTGGTTGATACGGCTCAGATTCGGCATCAGATCGATGATTCAATAGTTTGCATTAGTTTTAGTGATTTAGTATTTGATTTCAATTGTATACATATGTTTTTTGTTTTTCAGTTTTCAGTTTTGAAAAGTTTTGTTAGGAAACTTTTTCTAATCTTTGTAACAAATTAGGTATGATTGATTCTACATTCCAACTTGAGGAGGATGATTAAACTGTGCAGCAAGAAAATGGTAGTATTGTAATAATCTTTTATTGTAGTAAGTTGTCTATTCTTAAGACCCTATTAGTCATGAAAGTTATCTTCACATGCAACCAAAGAGCATTTATTTCCAAATTTCCCTCGCTGCAGAGGAGAGGATTCTCTAAGGCATAAAATAAATCAAATATCCAAATGGAACCAAATCATATAGTTTTGGGAAACAATGTTTTTAACGTTAATAGATTTAGATTTTGTCAAGAAAGTAATATCAAAGTGCGGAAACACATGTATTTAAGACATATCAAGTGTTGTCTGATGTGGCATCTTGGCTTAATAAAAAAAAGGCCATGTGATTTTATATGTAATATTCCACAGAAGAAAGAGATACATGTATAATAATGATAACCTCTTTTCTATCTAGATTTTAATCATATAACTTCATTTGATTAAAATTTAACTAATATGTGAACACACTTCAAATTTGTACAGATTAATGTGAGTTAGATTATTTGTATCAATTTAAAGAAAACAACCTCTCAATTCATGACCTTTTATACTTTTCTTATGCAAATTCTTCATTATGAAATCGGTTGACTCATTCTTTTAGTTTGAAATGAAGCAAATGAGCGGAAAGCATAAAATAAAAGACAAAAAAAATAAAAAGTTGGAAAAATAGGCGTTTAATGGTGTTGCTATAGATTAGAAAAGACATTGATACTAGACTTTGAACACTCGGAGTGCAAAAAGATTGAATTTAAAGAAAACATTCAAAATATTGAACATATACTAAATGAATCTATATCTTTTCCTCCTCTAGGAGATTGAAAGTTTGTTCTTTTTTGACTCTTTATATTACATTTTATAGAGTAGTTTTGTATTATAATAAAAATAGAAAATAAAAATAAATATCTATTCTATTTCTTTTTAATGCTTGCACTTTAATTATGAGCAAATTGAACATTTTGTCCACATAATTATTCCAGCTATAAAATAAGTGAAATTTTAAGTTACTAAAAGTGATACAATATATATTTTTTATTATCTAATTTGCTCTTTTTAAATATAACCTTCTATTCGTCATCTGGTTAAAAAATCATACCCTAAAATAAACATCAATTATATTAGCTTAAGTATAAAGGAATCAATACATTAGTAAGTTTATTTGTTTTTCAAAATATCCAGTGTTCTTTGTCGGCCAAGAATGAATTCATTAATGGTTATATAATGTATATCTTTCGGTTGGCATCTTAAGCTGCATCTTGTGCATATAATGCAACATTCTCATTTGGTATTGTATATAGGAATCAAATTCTCATGATTCGACCATTCGATATAGTACATTATCATGTTTCGTATAATATCAATAGTTTTAAATATAGTGTTGTAATGTTTCATATGGTATGTTATAGAGATTTCTAGAAATGTCACAATTTCAAGCATACAACTGCTGAGTTTCACTCTTTTTTCATAGCGATGATATCGACAATGATAATTGTTACAGTAGTGATAGTAATAGTAACAGTGGTAACATATCAACAACATGAGTATAAAGATAGTAATGAAATGACAACAATAGTCACAACGCTATAGAGTTTGAATTATATTAGCAGTTTTTTTTTTGAAAATTATGTATTGATATTTTAACTATTATATAATAAGTTAGTAAAAAGTTTCATATTATGATAACACTTTTAAAAAGAGTTGTTCCAACGTACAACTCAAAAAATTAATTAATTTTAAAAAATATTAATTGTATGTCTTTTATCTTGAATTTAGTTAAGATAACTAGTTATCTATGTTTTGAAATGTTTTCTAATTAATATAGATAACTAATTATCTTTCTTCCTTTAGAAATATATTTAGTACTTTGTCAAAGTAAATAAATTCAGATAATAAATGATAACTACTATTACTATAGTAGAGTGGTAAAGCCTCTAAGCAGTGGCAAGATGTCTGAGGTTCAAATTCTACTTGCACCAAGTTATGGCCTATTTTTAAAAGTATAAAAATAAAAATAACAATAACTAATGAAGTTGTGAAACATGAGGACATTAGGCTAATTGTACATCAACTTCTCGAGAAGTTTACATCTTACACGCGCATAGGTCTTTTACAACTCGTGAATCTAAATCTTTTAGATACATCTTTCACATATTTTTGTTAGAATAATATTTACTATATTAATACATTTTTTAAGGATTTTCAGAATTTAACATATTTCGACCAGATTTGGTGTCGACCGATATCGGCGGTTGTTTTGAGGATTTTTAATTTGAAAACCGTAAAGAATTCTTTAAAATAGATTTCACCATGATTCTTAGAATAATATTTTTGATTTCTAAGAATTTTGGAAATCATTTTGAGATACTTGATTTTCGAACGATTCCAGTATTTTTCCGAAAGTTTTCCGCATCTGCGACCAAACCCGGGGATTTCACCATTCCAATTATTTTTTCATTTTAACCTTTCTTCCTTTTTATTCTTTTCTTTTTCTTTTTTCCTTCCTTCCTTTCCTTCTACCATATTCTAAAAACTTCTCTATTCTTCTATTACATTCTACAATCCTCCTCTAAAATATCTCTTCCAAAATATCCCAATCCACTCAATTTTCCTCTCCCATCACCATGGCCGGCCAAGCCACCTCACCCCTCTCCATTTTACCAAAAACTAACTCTAACCCTTTTTCTTCTCCTTTAACTCCAACTTCAAAAACAACCTCTCCTTCTCTTTTCCTTTTCATTTCTCCATCAAAATCCTAAAACCCAACTCCTCTTCATCTTCACTACAACTACTACTACAACAACACACCTACAACACTTCATCATCATCTTCTTCCTCCTCCATCTCCATTTTATCCACCAAAACATCAAAGCTCCACCATACAGCTCCATTTCTTTCTCCATCTCCAAACTACCACCCCTTACACAAAACCCTCTACAAAAATAATCTCCATACCCCCCACCTAGGCCGGTCACCACCCAAGTTAGAGGCCGGTCATCACCTCTCCGACAGCCCCTCCAGCGACCACTCTGGCAACATCTCCGACGATCACTCTGATGACAATTCCACCACCTTTTCCAACACTGTTTTCACCACCATCACAACCCCATCATCACTACCACCTCTTTTATTCTTCTCCACCATCTCCATCTCCACTCTCACCACCACAAAACACCTCCATCACGCCTATTTCAACCTCCAACATCACCATCATCTTCACCTCCTTCAATTTCCTGTTCATCTCCTTACAAAATCCAACTCCACCAATACTACCACCATCTACTCCAACACCTTCACCCTATCCTCTCTCTCCTTATGGTCGGCCACCACCTAGACCACCACCACGAGGTGGCGCACCACCCCTAGGGCCGGGGGCTACCATAGAGCCAAACCTCCTCTCCTTCTCTCACTTTGTGTTTTTCCTCGCTCGGGAATTTGGACGTGCGAAGTTTTAAAATTGTGTTTTAGGCGAGTAACTTTCCTCGCAAAACTGGACTTGTATTAGAATTGGTATTATGTTGTATTTTGTATCAGTCCAATGTGATTATACGGGTGTGGGTGTGTTGTATTCTGTGGACATGTCTTGACTTGTATCGAACTGATATATGGTAATGCTTGTAATAGTGTAGAACATCTCGTGCAGGTACCTTTGTACAGACTCTGGGTTTCTGCCTACTCCCGGGATGGCTACCCAATTGGTTTTAAGCCTGCACCCTTATGGGTTTCGTGGTAACTACCGAGAGTGCGCTTAGACCCCGAGCATACTTTGGTCTCCGGCTTCTCTACTCAGACTCTGGGTTTCACTACTCCATGGTAACTTAGATATTCTCATGTTTATATGTATGCTCCTATGGTACTAACATCTCGTGTAGGTACCCTTGTACTGACTTTGGATTTCTGCCTACTCTCAGGCTAGCTACCCAATGATTTTATGCTTGTACCCTTATGGGCTTCAAGGTAGATACGAGAGTGCGCTCAGATCCCGAGCGTACTTTAACCTTCGAGCTCTCGCTCACTTCCTCGAAAGAGAAGTGCGCTTAGACCGTCAGGTCTCTCAGCTCCGCCTGGTACGCATGCTTAGCGCTCAACGCTTTACTACTAGATTCGTCTAGGCGGAACTTTGCCGGATATTAGACTCGCCTTCTAAGTCGAGTCATTCCAGTAGCTCTGTCAGGTGCTTTAGTGTTAAACACTGTTCACTATTTTTACCTCCAACACTACTTAGCTCCACTTGAATGTTCATTTGCTTACTAGCTAGCTGTATTAACAGTTAATATCTACTATTGCTTGCCATGCTATCACCCGACCTCTGACGTGCTATCAACTGACACCTGACACCACTTGACACCTAACTACTATCACCTGCCATCCAACAGTTATACCTGACTTGTAATTATCACTTACGAGAATGTTAACCTGATCTTCGGATAGTACTCATGTACACCTGATATTCTTGACATGCTCCTACACATTCCTGTAATCTGATAACTACTAAATAAATTGTAAAAAGAACAACTTACACCGGTCAGGGTAAACTTGCGGATATCAATATATGTTCGTGTTTACAGTGGTATTAGGTATGTTATGTAACTAAAACTTTCGGTTTAACCTGAGGACCTCCAGGCGACCGAGGGGAGCGCTGGCTCCCTCCTTGGTATCATCTTGAAAAAGGGCATCCTATAAGACCCTTCTATACGACTTGCAGTCGGTTTCGCACACCAGCAATGGAACACCCTAGACCGTGGTCCCAGGCTTGCATGGGACCCACTGTAAATATTTTTCGTTGATACCCCTGTTAGCTTCCAATAACAGCCTCTACTTACTCAAATGTGGATGTATGCGTACTGGAACGCTTTTAAACATACCTAGATGATCGAGCCAACCTGCACACAAAAAATATAGAAATTTAGAACAGTGCTAAGTTCTCAATTCTACCGTGTAGCCTAGGGCTAACGGGTCGTGATCAACATGGAGGGACAACGATGGAAGCGTTATGTACGTTTCTTCTTTTAATTTATCAAAACTGATTAATACTTATCTTCTCAGCTTATAAAAAGAAAATAAAAATATTAAGTTAAGTTTAGAAGAAGATGGTAGAAGAAGAGATGGTGGTGTTGTTTTAATTATAAAAGAAAAAGAATGTTGTTTTAATTATAAAAGAAAAAGAAATAAAAAGAGATAAAAAAAAGTGTTGATGCAAAAATAAAAAATAAAAAGAAATAAAAGAAGAATATTTATCTCTACTATTGAACCATAATGAAATTTACCTTAGCATGGAGTAAAGCAAAGTAATAGAAAAGAAAAAGGAAAGCAAAGCTTCGGCGAGATCGAGCACAATGAAGAAAGTGAGAAACCTCCATTGATTGTCACCTTCAATATAAGCTTCTTAAAAAAGAATTACAATAGTGTCTGTAGGCTGTCCAAAAGTTACTGGAGGACAAGCCATTGAAAAGCAAAGTTTCAAGCTCTAGACGCGAGGGACTATCACCCGCGTCTCAGCATCAAGGCGCGTTGGCTCGACACCCGCGTCTCAGCATCAAGGCGCGTTGGCTCGACACCCGCGTCTCAGCATCAAGGTGCGTTGGCCTGACACCCGCGTCTCAGCATCAAGGCGCGTTGGCTCGACACCCGCGTCTCAGCATCAAGGCGCGTTGGCCTGACACCCGCGTCTCAGTCTCAAGACGCAAAGGTCTAAAACCCGCGTCTCAGCATCAAGGCGCGTTGGCTCGACACCCCTGTCTTAGCATCAAGGCGCGTTGGCTCAACACCCGCGTCTCAGCATCAAGGCGCGTTGGCTCGACACCCGCGTCTCAGCCTCAAGACGCAAAGGTCTAAAACCCGCGTCTCAGTTATAACCGCCTTGGTTAAGGGACCAATCACTACCCACACGTAAGGGAAATCAGCCCCCATCGTGGCATGTCTTTAGCAGGCACGTGGGTTAGTTACCGCCCACGTAGCGGGAAAGTTGGCCCTCATTGTGGATCGTTTTCAGGGGGCACGTTCACCCCTAGGACCTCTATAAATAGCCTCGTTTACTATGAGGTCGAGGCGATCGGCGATCGGCAATCAGAAGGAGAGATCGGAGAGAATCAATCAGGCAAAGAGAGACAAAGGGCGACACAGGGAGAGAAGAAGCAGATCAACTCTTCAGCAAGTTCGCTGCATACGAGCTAGCTTTCGCCTACCTTCTCTTTTAGAGTTTTGGTAGACAGAGCTGTGTCACTCTTTCTACCGGCCGAAGAGGAGGTCCCTGAAGGACGGTCATCGGGTCAACGGAGAACAAGATTCACTCTCCACCGCCACGCGAAGAACCCAGCCTTAAACAAAGGGGGAATTCAAGATTCAATATTCTCCCTCCCTTGTAACCGGAAGGAACAGTTGTTGTTGTTGTAATCCTTTTCATTTGATTCAAGGAAAACTTTTACAGCAATTCTCCTGTCTTCTCCTTTCCCGGGTCATACAAGAGATGGCGACTCCGCTGGGGACAACGTTTGTCACTGAGGAGCAAATAGTGGCGCACGATGACGTCCACCATAAGGGGAAGATGGTCGAATCACTCGTTGTCGAATTCGACCAGGCGAAGTACGAAGAGTTTCTCTCTTCCGGCTCCAAGAGCCCAAAGACCCACGTCTGCCGCCGGGTCTCGATGGGGAATGGCCTCGAGGCCCAATCTGTGGCTTTCTCGAGCTCCCCTGCTACCGACTGTGCCAAACAAGGTACCCGCGCCAACGCCTCTCAGAAGGCCCGCGTGGTCCCAGGCACATCTGCCTTTGCGACTAACCGCGTCGCACAGAACACCCGCGTCAGCGTCTCTCAGGAGACCCGCGTGGTCAAAATCCCTGGTGTCCAGCATCAGGATGTCGTTGGTCTCTCTCCACCTCCTCGACGCAATCGAAACGCTGAGCATCGAAAGAGGAGACGTGCGCGTCAGCTGCAAGTTGGAACCGTTGGTTGTCCAACTGAGGCTGGACGCGACGTACAATCCCGCGCCTTGCCCGCGCCACATCCAGTACGTGAAATCCGCGTTTGGCGCCCCAAATGCGAGATTCCTTCAGTTAGGTCCTCTGAGGACCAACTCACCAAACGCCAAGATGAGACCTCTGCGCCTCGTCAAGCGCAAGAGGCACGAGCCCATAGGCGTGGGGCCCAACAGCCCATCCTCTCTCAAGTGTCTCTGCCCCGACGCACCAAACAGCAACGCGACAGGCGCGTTTTGTCTCAACAGAGGCGCCAGACGCGCGCTGAACAGCTGCGGCGCAAGAACCGCGTCTCTGATGCCTGCGTCCAGGCTGTGCAGCACATGGATGCCTCCCGTCTTCGACGTTGCGAGGCTAATCTTTTCAATCCCCCTCACATGGATTTGAGGGATTATCTGACAAAGAAAAGAAGTGCCAATCAGACCACTTCATCGTGTTGCTGCCAACGGCTCATCCATATGCTCTCTGAGTGCCGTTGCGGATCAGGCGTACACCAGCAGTCTTTAGTCAGACAGCTGACCCTGATTCCTCCGTCAGCTAAAAGAAGACGCTCCCACAGAAGGAGAACCTTCTCTGACGTTGAGTACCCGGAGCTCACTGCGAATATGACAAGCAGGAGCAAGGGAAAACAACTTGCAGTCAGCTCAGACGACTCCGAGTCTGACTCTGAACCGGAAGGGGTGTATCGACACACTCGCACCCGGACTGGGGCCATTCCCCCAATTGACTATAATGCCTTAGCCCATGGCATTAATGATTCTCACTCCGCCGTAGCGGAATCAAGGGCTTCAAACTCTTCCGTCGAGAAGGAGACCTCCGCCTACATGACAGGCACTCCTGAGGAGACGACTAAACGTTTGGAGCAAATCCAGAAGGCACAAATGGATATGATTCTTGCTCAGCAGGAATCTATCAACTCCCTCAAGCAGGCGATTGCACAGCTGCTCGAAGACAGGAGGAGGTCCCTCCTAAAAAGTCAAAGGGCAAAGGGAAAAAGGGAGAAAGCTCATCTTCCGAACCTTCTGAGGAGACGCGGCGATCTACTTCCGGCTCGCCCAAGTCCTCGTCGCAAGTAAAAGGCGACCAAGACCAGGGAAAGGCTCATGTTAAAAGAATGAGTCAACTGGAGCGACGCCTCGAGGCCCTTGCCAATCGCAAAGACCTCCAAGAAGTAGGAGTGGTCCGGCCCTACCCGGCTGAATGGGACTTGGTTCCGTACCCGCCCAAGTTCAAAGCTCCAACTCTTCAAGCCTTTGATGGGAAGGGGTCACCCAACCAGTACATATACTACTTCAAATCCCAAACCGGGAATGTAGTAGATAATGACGCCATCCTGGCACGCCTGTTCATCGGCACCCTGAAAGGGTTGGCCTTTGAATGGTTTATGAAGCTCCCAGAAGGTTCTATCAAGAACTGGGGCGATTTGGAGAAGCTCTTTTTAACACGCTTCTTCGAGGATGACTCCGAAGTCACAATGCCAACCCTTTTGGCTACCAAACAGCGAAAAAGGGAGTCCGTCAAGTCTTTCGTGGAAAGATTTCGGAACATGGCACTCCGGTGTCCAAGCGGTATGACCCAGGCCACCCTGGTGGAAACATGCCGCCACAATCTCCAAACCTCACTCCTTGCTCAAATAGGAGTTGCTGAAAGCCGCACCTGGAAACAATTAGTCCAACAAGGTGAACAGGCTGAGGAGATCGTTGCCCGCGTCAGAGCGGAGGAAGGTAAGTCTAGGCCGGAAAGGTCGACAAGGCGTGCGCCAGACACATCCCTCCAAACAAAGCGGAAGGATAATTTGGCAACGGAGACCAAATCTCCCGCCAAACCTCAATCAGGTAAGGCGAGTGGCTCTTCAAGTCAGCCTCGCGCCAATAAGCAATATTCCTTCAAGGAGGAACATGTCGATTCGCTCTTTAAACTACTCAACAAGAGCAACCGACTGAAGCTCCCTGAAGTTCGACGCCCAGAGGAAGTCGGCAAGACCGACAATCCCAACTACTGCATGTATCACAGGATGTTGGGACACCCCACCAAAAGCTGCTACGTCTTCAAGGACATCCTTCAGGCTCTGATTGACGCGGAGGTATTAAAACTCCGACCAGAGAAGAAGGTGACGGCTAATGTGACGTCGGTTCTCCAGTTCGGGAGACAACCTCCAACGCCTGCGGGGGTAACTCCTATTTCAAAAGGAGAGTTGAGAGTGGTCAACACAGACCCCCACCAGCAGCAAGAGAAAGGCTTGGTACCCGTCCCTACACCTCAAGGGGAAATTATGTGGGTCCACCCTGACCTTGTCAATGAACAGCAGTGGACTACTGTGACCAACAGGAAATCTAAAGGCAAGGCAAAGGCCTCCTGCAATGTGGTGGGTGTCTCCTCTCGAGAAGCGGAGACTGATATTCCTTCACTGACCGACTCAGAGGAGGAAATGATAGTCTTGGCCGCAGAGCCCAACCAACCGATGGCGGGAACCCGTTCAGGATAGGCGTACTTGAAACAGTACGGCGAGACGGCAGTAGCCCCTCCACAACCAACTGCGGAGCCAGTCAGGCCCTCCACAAAGCCACCTGTGGAGAAGCAGAAAGAGACTCGATTTTCTCGAGCCCTTCAAAAGGGCATCGCGGAAGGATCTACGGCACCTTACCGCTTTGATGTCCTGGCTCAGTTGGCCAACATTCCGGCACGCATTACCTTGTATGAACTTCTTAGACTATCAAAGTCGACCAGGGAAGCTCTGCAAGAAGCTCTGGCAAATGCTGAGGTCTTCATGACCCAGGTGCCGAAGGAGGAAGATGTAGAGGATTGCCTCCACACCTCCCAGAATGCCCCCTGCATCACCTTCACGGCAGATGATATGCAGGTGAAAGGGAAGCATGATCGACCCCTGTACTTCACAGGGTATATTGGATCGTCCGAGGTGAACCGCGTCCAGGTAGATCCAGGGTCCGCGTTGAGCATCATGCCTCGCCGGGTCATGCAACATCTCGGCATTTCTACCCATCGTTTGAGCCCCACCCAGACGACTATCTATGGGTTCAATGCCAACCAGACCCGTCCGATGGGGAAGATCAAGCTCAGGTGTCAGATTGGAAGTCTCAAGTCGGAAGTGACATGCTACATCATCGACGCCGACACTTCCTACAATCTATTGCTGGGACGATCGTGGATCCACCGCAACTCTATCGTTCCCTCCACTCTCCACCAAGTCATGAAATACATTGACGGGAGTAGAAAGGTGCAGACGTTGATTGCCGAAAGGTATCCGTTCAAAGGGGTCGAGAATTATTTTACCGACTCTTTGCTGTACCAAGATCCGGTGGAGACGGATGAAGCCCCGCGACCAGAAGAGCCAGACTCTGGTAATGAGGCTGACACCGAGCCCGAGGAAGATGAGTGCGTGTGGGAGCTGGATCCACCTGTAAAGAGCACTAATAAGCTCGATGTTGATAATACCTCCGCTGATGATGCAGGCGGTTGGTATATTAATGAAGATGTAGATTTTGCGTATTTTTCTGTGTTTGCTTCTGATTCAGTACCATCAGACACTAGCACCGAAATAGACGATGACCCCTGGTCGGCAGTAGATGCTTTGACATCGCTGCATGTACCAGTGAAATCGTCCTTCGAGACATGTCAAAATGCCGGTAATGCGCAAGAAGCTGTATTCATGGTTCCAGCAAAACGAAAAGGCCAAAGACCAATCCTTTTCGGGCGAATCTCGTCTGAACCAACGCCCCGCGAAGAATCAGAAGGCGAGAAAGAATCCCTCAGTTCGATCATTACGAACCAAAAGCACTCAGAATGATGAAACGCATGGGGTATGATCTAACCAACAGACCGGGTTGAACTTCGGCAAAGGAAGGAGGACGCTGCTTCGATCCTTTGTGCCGAAAGGGAAGGCCCCTGATTATTATCATCAGACGCGCCGGGGGTTGGGCTATGTATCAACTCCGGTCCCATCAGCCTCCGATTCTCAAGAATCGTCGAGCAACGATTACTCTTCAGACACATCATCTTGGAGTCAGATGTCAGTGTCGGCAACATCTTCAGAGAACTTTCAGTGAACATGGTTTCAACAAGCCACCTGGAAGACGGAGATGAGGAAATGATCCGATCTGATACAAATCCTTGGATCAAACATTTAAATGCTCTTTGGGATACCCGCTTTGAACAGCGCGAGCCACCCACAGAAGACAAGGTTGTTCAGATCAACCTAGGAGATGAGGCTAACCCTAAGCCCATCTTCATAAGTGACGGCCTGTCACCTTCAGAGAAGAAAGATCTAATATCTCTTGTACAAGAGTATATAGACGTCTTCGCCTGGAATTATGAGGACATGCCAGGACTTGATCCTCAAGTGGCCATGCACCGCCTCAACATCAATCCGGACGTAAAACCTGTCAAACAACAGCAGCGACGGTTTCGTCCAGAAATAATGGAGGCAATTCAATCAGAAGTCAGAAAACTTATTGATTCTGGCTTCATCAGGGAAGAACAACATCCCGACTGGGTAGCCAACATCGTCCCCGTCGCCAAGAAGAACGGGAAGATCCGGATCTGCATCGACTTCCGTGATCTAAACGAGGCTTGTCCCAAAGACGAATTCCCATTGCCAATCACAGATGTCATGATTGACAATACTTGTGGATTCGAACGAATGTTCTTCATGGATGGATTCTCAGGATACAATCAAATCAAAATGTATCCTGATGACGAAAAGCATACCTCCTTCAGAACACCTCTAGGGGTATATTGCTACACCGTCATGCCCTTCGGACTGAAAAATGAAGGGGCAACATACCAAAGGGCCATGAACGCCATTTTCCATCAGCAAATACGCAAAACGGTGAAATGTTATGTTGATGATATCGCGGTAAAAAGCCGCACTAAAGGTGATCACATAGCAGACCTGAAGGTGGTCTTCGACATCATGCGGGCTCATCAATTGAAGATGAATCCACAAAGTCCTTCCTGGGGGTGGCCAGCGGCAAATTCCTAGGATTTGTTGTAACTTCCACAGGAATCCATTTGGACCCGGAAAAGGTTCGCGCTATCCAGGAGATGCAACCTCCGAGAAATCTCAAAGAACTCAGAGGATTGCAAGGACGATTGGCGTACATCCGCAGGTTCATCTCAAACCTTTCCAGAAGATGCCAACCCTTCGCTAAGCTGATGAAGAAGGGTGTCTCATTCATTGGGACGACGCTTGTCAACAAGCATTCGAGGAAATCAAGCAATACCTCACCCAACCACCAGTCCTTGCAGCTCCAGTAGCCGGAAAGCCGTTTCTGGTGTACGTTCGAGCAATGGATCATTCTTTGGGAGCTCTACTAGCTCAGAATGACGATCAGAGACGTGAGCAAGCAATCTACTATCTGAGTAGAACAATGATCGGAGCCGAACATCGGTATAACCCGATCGAGAAGGAATGTTTGGCGCTGGTGTTCGCTATCCAGAAAATGCGACACTATCTGGTAGACCAAACTATAAATGTCATATCAAAAGTCAACCCCCTGAGGTTACTTATGACTAAACCTTCATCGCTAAATGGCCGACTGGCAAAATGGGCCATATTGCTCTCCCAATATGAGATGCGCTTTTTACCACAAAGGCCATCAAGGGACAAGTAGTCGCGGATTTCCTAGCTGAGCACCCAGATCCGAGGGCAGCCAAAGTCTACGAGGATCTCCCAGATGAAGTTGCTGAAGTCTGCCTGACTCAGACATCGTTCGAAAGTCAAGTATGGCAACTTTTCTTTGACGGTGCATCAAGAACAAGCCCGAAGGGACACTTAGTAGCAGGGGTAGGAGTAGTACTCGTATCCCCACAAATTATGTGATTCCCCGAGCTGTCTCATTAACTGAGCCTTGTTCCAACAATGTGGCAGAGTACAACGCTCTTTTGATTGGGATGCAATTCGCCGATGAGATTGGCGTTAAAAATCTCGAGGCATACGGCGACTCCAAGCTCATCGTCAGCCAAGTTCGCGGGGAGTACGAAGTCAGACATGAAGACTTAGTACCTTATTACAACGCGACTATCCGCATGGCGAGGGGTTTACAAGCTTCTACATCGACCATGTACCGCGCAGGCAAAATGCGCACGCAGATGCACTCGCATCCCTGGCTGCCTCCTTAGCTCTTCCAGCTGGAGCAATGGAGAAGATATTCGTCTACAGCCACGACCTGTATTGCCCGAGAAATGCTCTCGAGGATTATCAGGAGTCAACGGGAGGTCGTCACCGCGAAGAAGCACTTGAAGCATCAACGGTCCAGAGCTTAAAGACTGGCGATTCCCCTACATTGATTTCGTCTTATACGGCATCCTGCCTGAAGACACCAAAGAGGCGGCTGCCATTCGAAGGAAAGCCCCCAAATTCTATTAGATCGCATGACGGGATCTTGCTCCGGTGCCTCTCACCAAAGGAGGCTCAAGAGGTATTGAAAGAAGCCCACGACGGCATGTGTGGAGCCCATCAACCTGGCCCAAACTGGCACATCGACTCAAAGATTGGGTTACTACTGGCCCAGATGATTGCCGATGCCGTCACTTATGCCAAGAGATGTCACGCCTGCCAGTGCACGGCGATTTCATCCATCAAGCACCAGGGTACCTCCACTCTACGGCCTCTACTGGCCATTTGAAATGTGGGGGATGGATGTGGTTGGCCCTATCAGCCCACCATCATCAAAAGGACATCGTTCATTTTGGCAATAACCGATTACTTCTCTAAATGGGCCGAAGCCATTCCCTTGAAGGAAGTTAAGTCGTCGAACGTGATCAAGTTCGTGAAACACCACGTTATTTACCGTTTTGGTGTACCTCGACGAATTGTCCACGACAATGGGCCCCAGTTCATTAGCCAGGCTTTCAGAGATTCTGTGCCAAGTTCAGAATCTAGAGTGTGTCCTCAACGACATACTATCCTGCCGCTAATGGCCTCGCAGAAACTTTCAACAAGACTATTGGCAAGCTTCTCAAAAGTTCGTCTCGAAAAGTCAACGAGACTGGGACGACAAGTTGGGTGAATGCTTATGGGCTTACCGCACAACCGTGCGAACCCCAACTAAAGCTACGCCATTTTCTTTGGTCTATGGGTGTGAAGCCGTGCTTCCACTAGAGATCCAAATTCCACCTCTACGCGTCGCCTTGACAGCGGAGATGACAGTAGAGAAGAAGCATCGACAGCGACTCCAAGAACTGGAGGTCTTAGATGATAAACGTCTGCAGGCCCAACAGCAAATCGAGCTCTACCAAGCTCGAATTACCAGAGCCTTCAACAAGAAAGTTAAAGTGCGAACTTTCAAGAAAGGCGATCTTGTCTTAGCCGTCAGAAGACCCATGGTAATGACGCACAAGACAAAAGGGAAATTCCAACCCAAATGGGAAGGACCATTTGTAGTAGAGTCAGTCTACTCAAATGGGTCATATCGCCTCATAACCTCGAATGGCGATACACTCATGATGCCGATCAATGGCAGGTTCCTGAAGAAATACTATCCTTAGATGGTATTCTTCCGCTGATCAAGTTAAAAATACACCCTCTGATCAAAATAAGAAGAGCTTCTTCATTAATATCCGACGCCCCCGACGGCTAAGGATAGAAGAAATGTTGGCTTCTAAGTCCAACATAAGTCTTCGATAACTCATCATGCTGAGGGAATAGCATGGCTAGCCCAACTCAAACGGTAGTTGGTAAAGGCACCTCAAACCCGTTAACAGCTGAGGATTTGCTAAAAATCCTAAGGGACATGTTCCCATTTGATCCGACGCCTCCGACGGCTAAGGATAGAGGAAAATGTTAGCTTTTAAGTCCAACATAAGTCTTCGACAACTCATCATGCTGAGGGGAATAGCATGGCTAGCCCACTCAACGGTAGTTGGTGAAGACACCTCAATCCGTTGATAGCTGAGGGTTTGCTAAAAATCCTAAAGTGGACTTGGCTCCACTCTTCCTCCAAAATCCCCTACCAATTCTCATCCACAGAATGGTAGGTCTACAAACACGACCATTAGTAAGTTAACACTATACCTCTGGTAATGGAAACTTTTCAATATTCCTTGTCGAGTACAAATTTTGCTTGTCAACTCTACACGGAGTATCAAATTTTCAAATTTGCCAAGTTAACACTACACCTCTGGCACTTCAAAATTTCACTTGTCAATTCTCACCAATAGAATGACAGGTCCTCAAATTACTCTTATCATGAGTCAATCTTTGTCAAGTTAATATCACACCTCTGACAATTACTGTTAAAGTTTAACACCACACCTCTAAACAGTAATCAAGTTTCTGCCAGGTTTATATTACACCTCTGACAGTCACTTTTCTTCAGATTTCCACACCGAAGCTGAAATGGATGATGTTAAGTTAACACCACACCTCTAGCATCCAGTCATTGCTAAGTTCAACAATACACCTATGGCCATGACTTTCCCTCGACTTCCTTATGCAAGCCGAGATGACCAATGCTAAGTTCAACATTACACCTCTAGCATTACCCTCACTGTCAAGTTAAACATTACACCTATGACAGTGACACTTCTAAGTTAAGTTAATATCACACTCTGACTCACATCCTTGTCAAGTAACATTACACTTCTGACAAGACCACTTCCAACCCGTTAAGTTAATATCACACCTCTGACGGTAACAAACTTTCCTAGATTCCCCACGAGTCTAGCCCCACTTGTTATTCTCTTCAACAGAATAACAAGTCTACCTAAAAACGTTGTTAGGTTAATACTACACCATCAACAGTGTTTCCATCAAATCCCCAGTTGAGCTCAATCAGTTAATCCCAAACACTTGATAAAAGTTCACCCTCCCTGGGGGTAACCAATTCTACTTGTCACTTTCTCTTATAAAGTGACAGGTCCATCAAAATTTCACCTCTGTCAAGTTAATATTACACCTCTGACAGTATCGTGAGAGTTCCTGAAATAGGATCTTTCTCCACAAAGTTTGACTTATTAAAATTACCATCATAATTTTGACAAAGTCAAAGACTCTTTGCTTCTATGCGTCTAACTGAAGACAAAAGTTCAAGACAATGAAAGAGGCAAAAAGAGAAGTGTCCTTTTATTTATTTCTAGGTACATGAAAGTGATACAAAAACGCTCTCTTATACAATAAGATTGAGTGTTACAGTCAAAACGCTCTCTTACAATAAGATGGAGTGTTACAATTAGGAGTACAAAGAAGTCCCTCTCCCTCTCAGAGGTTGCACTCACTCCGTAAAGCCGCGTCTGATTCCAAGTGCGGATGTTTTGTGGCTACAATAGAAGCTGGTTACACCACGATGCATGATGAAACATCGAAAGAGCCTAACTGACTAAGCTAAGAGCAATGGTGTTCTTGAGGTCTGGTAGAAGCAGAAAGTCCGGCAACCCTTCGTTCATGAACATCTCTTTCCCCAGCAGACCATCCAGCAGACATGAGAAGTCCTTGATGTTACTTCTGGGGTGGGAGAGGAAGAGGATCCTATCTGCCGCCGTGTCCACCGTAACCTCCTCGCCGCCATACTTACCCTGACCATCTCTTACCAGCAGGCATGATTGGTGCAGTGGATCTGAAGAGATCTTGGCGAGAGTCGATTCCTCGTCAGGGACATAATATATTCCCTTGTGGACGACGAGGACCATAATATATTCCCTTGTGGACGAACATCGAACAAGTTCGCCGTCCGATATATTCTCCCACAGACTTAGCGAACATGAAGAAGATGACCACGCCTACCTGCAAAAAGCAAAAACAGGAATCAGACAATTCAGAGCTTAGTACACTTCACAGAAGAAACTAAGTCACAGACGCGACTATTTTCAAAGGCCGCAGACGCGGGAATGATCCGCGCAGCAAGCCACAGTCCTGCGATAATAAAAACAGACGCGGCGAGACTGTAATAAAAACAGACGCGAGCGAGACTGTGATACACACAGAATGCAAACACGACTTAACTCCACATCCGCGTCTAAGATACAAGGTGCGCAGAGAATCAGACGCCGAAAACTGCCATCTCTCTGTTGGAGGAACAGGAGTTGCAAGATTTGGGTCTGAAGCCTTTAACCCGAGTTGGAATTCATCCAAGTCAGTGGCCTTAAAACGCGAGCTTCATGAGTAAAGCCGCGGCCAAGTACCAAAGACTCCTGTACTCGCGTCCAAGAAGTTTTAAGTCGGCGGCGCAAATTCCAGAAGGAATGCACCAACCACGACTTCACAAGAAGGCCCAGATGATATCTCTTTAAGGGGTATACTGAAATTCAACTTGGTTGGATCTAAAATGTCACGGTAAGTGGGCACGGCATACCCGCAGAAGCCTCTGTTAAGAGTTGAACTATCTGCGTTGAGACGCGGACGTAAAAGTGCTCAAAGAGACGCTTCCTGCCATTGAAGTCACTTGACAGTGGTAATCCATTGAAGAGACCAAACAGAAGCATGAAAGCTCTGGTCATCTTCATCCACAGAGGCACCTTCATCCATGGAGGCAAACCCCTAATAGGGTCCTTGAAGGGAGAAGGCAGAGTCCCTCAGAGTACTCGTTCTCAAACAGAGCACGGTCTAAGCAGCCGCTGTTAAAGAAAGGGGGTGAGTCCTATTTATAGGCAACTCCTGATAACGGTCATTATGGTTCATTAATTAAGACCGCCGGCCTTAATGATCGCACGACCGTCAAAACCCAATGGGAGGCTGACGCGTGGAACGTCGCTTCGGGAAGCATCGCAGGCGCTGATCTCAAACCGTTAGCGCCGGTTTTGCATTAAAGGGCATTAACGCCCAAGCCTAAGGAAAAACCGACGCGTGGACAACTGCTTCGGGAAACAACGGATGACCCGGTTTCCCAATCGTCAGCGAAGACTTGACGGTCAAAGTTCTCTAAAAATCTTTAAGTCAGCCTGCGTTAAACGCAGATAGAAATGCCGCGTCCGGCTACATTGAACGCAGATGGGAAAGCCGCGTCCAAGAATCTGCGTCACCTTTCTCAAATTGGGAGGCATTCACCTGCGTTTTAAAGGAGCGTCCACGTGACTCAAAGTCGCGTCCCTTCAGCAAACGGGCCCTTTCTAAGCACTTAATCCTTCTGAGATTAGTGGAAAATATACAAGCTGCGTCCCTCGCATCCGCTCAAGTCGCGTCTTCATTGACAGGACAAATTCGCGTTACTCAAAGCCGCGTTTGTCCCCACGGATTGACGCTGCGTCTCATCAAAAGGACTTAGTTCTATCTAAGCTCCTATGGACGGATGACCGCGTCTCACTCTATGGATCAATGCCGCGTCTCATCAAGCTCGACGCCGCGTCTCATTGAAAGAACTTAGTCTTACCTAAGTTCAGTATTCACAGCTAGTGATCAGGGAGTTGAATTCATCCACAGTTAAACAAAGAAGATGGAACAAAAACTTCAAAAAACTTTTATTATATCGAAAATAGTAAAAGTGGATACAAACACTCTAATAGAGTTGTCCTCTTCTTTACAAAAAAGAGAAGAAGGGGAAAAGGCTAAAAGTCTTGATCCGGCAAAGAACGGATACGCTCCCTGAGACGATGCATCTCGTGCTGACGTGCCTTCTCAGCCTCCATCATGGCTTGGACCCGCAGCTCCTCTTTAGATAAAAAGGGTTTTACAGCCAGCTGTGCTCGCAGAGATTCCAACCTGGAGGAATGAATGGTCTGGCTTTCTTCAGCTCGTGCCTTCGCAGCTTGTTGCTCCTCCAGCCTTTCCCGGACGGTGGCAAGCGTCCTCTCGTTATCCGCGATCATGGCTTCCGCCTTAGCGATGGCAGACCGAGCATTGGTAATGGCGAGCTCTGCGTTTTGACGGATGAACTCGGATTCCATTGAATCGTCAGTCAGTTTCTGACATTCAGCTTGGGAACGCTCGAGATTGCGGACCTCTTCAGCAACTTGTGCTTCCACCTCCTGTCGCTCTTGTTCCTGCGTGGCCAGGAGCCTAGTCAAGATGACCTGGGCTTCTGGAGAAGAACTAGCATTGTCCAAAGACTTCAGCTCTGTCAGGTCACTTCCCAATCGCTCCACCAACAGCAGACACGACTTGGCAAGCGAGGAGCCTCCGGTTAATTCGATGTTACCGGCCATGTTTCCAAGAAACGTCCGGGCAAAGTCAAAGGAGCTACGCCCAGACAGGATAAAATCGATGCACGATCGCATCGCGTCAAGGAACTGCCGCACCGTTTTGCGTGTCAGGAAATCCATGGTATCATCACCCGAGGTACTCCCGACCCCCTTTCTATCATGAGGAAAGGGGTGCAAGCCGGCTCTTTTTGCGCGAGAGTCGTGCTGACTGTCGATACAGCAAGAGCGAGACTGGCCACTGGCGCTTCCGGAGGTGTTATCTCTACGGGAACCTCCACAGCTAATGATGGAGTAGTAAGCGCAACCTCCTCAGAAGCTTCAACTGAGACCTGAGCTGGGTGGCCTTTTGGAAGGGTACCAATCGTCGGACTCTCCACCTGAGTCCCCTCAGTTTCCTCTGCAAGTTATCACGACATTAGCCACAAAGGAGAAAAGCGAAACATTTAAAATATCAGAACTTCCTTACCATCTGGGAGGTCCAGAGATGTCGGATCCTTGGGCAATCCTGCGGAGTGGAAGTCTCCCTGGCTTCAATAGTAACCTCTTCACCCTGCAGAGTGGGTTCTTCCCCAGCCTTAGGGGTTGCCTCCTCTTCCGGTAAAATGGAAGGCTCCCCAATTTCAGTAGTTGCCCTCTCTGAAGTTACCTCGGCAACTGAAGCCTTGACCCCATAGGACTGGGTCAGCTCTTTTACCGTCTCCTCGATATGCGAGGAGATTACAGCTTCAATGTCCCCGGCCAACCCTGCAGCATAGAAGAACATCCTCTTCAAAATGAAAAAGGAAATTAGGTCAAAAGGTGAAAAGAGTACCTTCAGCAGGAATAATCGCCAGCTGTGATACCGTTGATGGCTCACCCCCGTATATTTCTTCCTCTGAGATGTGGGAGAACTTACTCGGATCAGGAAGAGCGGGTTCATCGCGTAGTCGATCTTCTCCAAAATCGCTTTCTGAGAGTGAGGAAGACGATGGTCGCGCGAGACTTCTGCAGCCGGAGCTTGCCACCAATTACCCCAGTGGTAGGACTGGGGTCAACTGCCCGAGGACTGGAGATGAAGACACAAGGAGACCCAGGTTGCTGTCCTCATCTCTCCCTTCATGAGCAAGTAAAAACCCAGGTTGAACTGAAATCCCCGGAATATCGACATCTCCTCCACTCATGATGTCGACCTCTAGCTGCTCATCCTCGTCAGTGGTGGTAGCTCTGTCAATGAGCTCCCCTTCCTCCGCAGACCTATGGTCTTTGCTGCTCGACCTAGGGGCACGGACTAAATGAACATCCTCTTCAGCTATATCTTCTTCCCTCAGCACCTCAACGACAGCAGGGATGTCTTCGGATCGGGAGACTTCGGTTGTCAAGTCTCTCCGAACCTTCTTGGGAGCAGGTTCAGCAGTTGAAGCAGAGCGTTGACGACGCTTGCTTACCGCCTGTCGAGTCTTTGTTGCTCGTGGCTCCGCCCTTGCTGCTTGCGACTCCTCCCTTGTTGGTCGCGGCTCCGCCCTTATTGCTCGTGGCTCCCTTCCCGATCTTCTCCCGACCTCCTTCTGGGCCTTCAGGTACTAGTCGGTGAGTTTCGAGTGTTTACCAGACTCTGACCTTGCCTCGAGATTTGCATTGATGCTCTCAATGCATGAAGACGCCGGAACAAAGTCTGATGTCTGGATGGCTTGGAAATACCAAGTGCAGAAGCTGAAGCTCATACGGCACTTGGACCCCTCGATAGGTAGACGGAAAGTTGCTCCGTCCCTCCGGCCACACTGTAGTACCAAGCCCGAGCACCTTCGAACAAGTTCCCTTCGAAGGCAAGTCGAGCATTGGGATTCCCGACGTACAGTTGATCGTAGCCGAACTGTCGAGCGAAACGATTCGGCATGTACGGCTCGATGGTGCATGAAGTCCCTTGCCGGAAAAGCACATATCCGGGCCGAATATTGATCAACCACCAGAAGACTCCCGTGGACAACCTCGTGAAGCCATCTGGGCCCGCGGAATCAGTAAATAGATCCCCGAAAGATGCACCAGAGATCTCGGGGAAGCAGCGATTGAGCTGGTAATTCGCAGGATCTGAAAGTCGCTTTCGGACGTAATATATATAAAGATCATGCCAGCACGAATCCTCCAACCGCTGTACAAAAGGACGGAACTCTCCCTCCAACGCACCGCCGTCATCAGAGAAGGGCAGTGCATCACGTACCAAGCCATGAGGTACGTATAAGGCAGCTCGATCCGAGGGTTAGGGCGCTTCACCGTCGGATTCCCCTCTGAGTCAACATACGGCTTGCCGTGGGAGTTGACAGTTTTCGGCGCCTCGCAGAAACTCTTGGTTAGCGCCCGCAACCCGCTCTGAATGCCAGCCGCCACGGCCGGGAGAAGGGCTATAGGGTTACCATGAGCCAGGAGCACCGCCGGGTACACCACGTCAGCAACAATAGCTTCATGTGGCAGCGTGGGCACCACACAACGCTTCAGCCACAGCATCAAGAAGCCTGCCAACAGTGCCCTATCGGAGATAGGGGTCCGGGCTTGATGGTGGAAGCTTTCAAAAACCAGGTCAGGTCGAAACCGTCCTCGTTCGAAACTGTGGTGTAGAAGCCTTCAGAAGCCTTGTCGATCCTGTCTTCAATCTCCCTGTCGGAACTGGGAGCCAGTCGGGTTATCGGATTGTCTTTATAATTGACACCGTTGAATAAGTAACTGGCCCAAGACAGTTGCTTGACTCCCTGCGCCCTCCAGGAGGTTATCTGACCGCAAATGTGGAAGTGACACATCACTTCCCAGTAAGTCTCGTACACCCGAGGAAACTCTTTCTTCAAGAGGTGGAGCTCCTCAGTGGTCGGGACATATTCCTCATAAGGAATGTTCCGTGTTGCCAGCCCCGAGACCTCATGTAGCTCATGCAGTGCAAGGCCCATCTCTCCGACCGGGGTAAAGAATGTCCCCGTCAGAGGGTTGTAGCGCTCCAGGATCCCGAAAAAGTTATGAGAGCCTGGTGGATACCCCACTGTACGACCCTGACCGCCGGGTACAGTCCCACACGCTTTAGCAGATCCCCAAGATCGGTGAGGACGAAACCCACCATCCTGCCCCACCAGTAGTTCTCCGTGGAATGGACCCACCCGGGCGGACGGAAACCGACCGGATAATCACCCTCCGCTTCCATGAATGAGTTGAGGAAGGTGGTGCCAAGTTGTGGTATCTCTCCAACCGGAACCTCAGACTTGCGCGACCCAGGGAAAAGGCCGAGAACCGACCTGTCATGGCTATCATGACGGTGTACTTTATGGGAACCCAAATCACCGAGAGTAATCTCAGGGACATATCGAGAAATGTCCCATTCCATCTTCCGAGGGACGGACATGTGCTGGAAGTAGGACAGCAGGAACATCCTCTCCATGTCCGGAAGAAAGAATCTTCCACCCTTTATCTGACGGAGCCATTTATAAGTTCCGTCATACACACGATAGCCGCCATCGTTGATACGATCTCCGAAGAAGAAGGCAGGCTTCTCCAGCTTGACGTGAGCATCTGTTGTGAATGCTGCATCGGTCATAAGTACCCGAAGAGTTCTCATGTCAACATTAGAGAGCATCTCCCTGCGATCCTGCGACTGGTCAGCAGTCACAGGGACAGTCCTTCGTAGCACAAAGGTCGAGTCCCGGTCAGCACCACCTACACGTCCAAAGTGGCGCGTCTTGGCGAGTGAGGCAGAAGGATGGGGCACTGCAAAAGAAAAGGACACTTAGTTAGATACTTAAATGCTAAGTGTCCATAACCCAGACGCAGAAGAGATACTGGACGCAGGAATTATCAAATCCGCGTCCAGACCTGCGAAATCGCGTCCAAACGCAGAAGAGATACTGGACGCAGGAATTATCAAATCCGCGTCCAGAACTGCGAAACCGCGTCCAAACGCAGAAGAGATACTGGACGCAGGAATTATCAAACCCGCCTCCAGACCTGCAGGATCCGCATCTCCACCACCAGAAGGTCATGGAACTCCTTGATGTCGCTTCTGAGGTGCGAAAAGGAGGGAGTTATCCACCTTAACCCTTCCATCACCACAACCGCCAGAAGTTAAGGAGGGTAACTCCCTTCCTTTCACACCCCCAGATTTCTAATTGCTTGGACGCAAGTGCCAGATTCATCAAAATCGGCAGCTGATGGAACAGAACGCAAGGATCAAATCCGCGTTCTGCAAACCAAGTCCGCGTCTGAACCCTTCACAATTAGAAATATTCTAAGTGAAGAATCCGAAACGCAGGACCCAATGGCGCGAGGGTCCAAACCCGCGCCTCGGTTATCAACTCAAAGACTGCGTCTGAGACCGCGTCTGAGAATCAAACACGAATTATATTTGGTGTTAAGGATTCTTAGGGTTCTATGAGCTTCCGTTAATGGCGAAATCCACGCCTAAAAGGCATTATACCTGAGAAAGCGACATCCCGCGCAGAGGAAGTGCCCCTCTGGACCTCGGCGGCAGTCGCCCGTGAAGAAGAGGCGGTTGGCTTGGTCTTGGGTGCCATCTTTAAATGGAGATGATTAGTTCAAAAGTCCAGTAATGGAGATGAACAGTTCACATAGGGAGAAGAGAACTCTCTTGAGCAAGTGCGTTCAGAGAAGAAAAGAGGTCTCTCTGACTGTTGCCTTTTATAGGCACAAGGATTCGCAAAGATACGCGGCGTGTGACCCGATAAAAGCTGCAGCGAATCATCGCATGACGCGTGGAACAAATCATCGCGAAGATCATGCGTCACGACTCCGCAGCGAGTCGTCATTTGACACGTGGCGCGGTTCAGTTAATGAACCGAGAAGTCCGCGCGTCAAAAGGTGAAATCCTGCCGGTTCCCCAGGCCAGCTGGCGGCGTGATCATCACACGGCACAGATTTGCACCCAAGGGACGCACCTCTTAGATGGACAAGCCTCGTCAGCATCTCCATAAATGCATTCGGAAGGTCGCGTCTCTCTACAAAGCCCGCGTCCGACCCAGCGGGCCCAACATCGCGTCTGCCTCATGGAAGATCGGGCGCGTTTCCATTGCCAAAGGACGCACCCTACAGAAATTGCGTCTTTAAAGCAGTACCATCTCGGCTTTTTGAAAAGAACCTGCGTTCGGCCTCCTGCTTCTGCAAATCAGTTCAACAGTACACTGGCACAAGCAGACGATCGTCACTCCTGGCTTAAAGCGCGTCCATGACAGACTAAAAGCAATCGGGAAGTTAGACTGTGTATCTAGACACTCAACATGATCAACTCTGGTGGCCTCAAAGAGTTCAACAGTACACTCACGAAGACCAACTCCAGATAAGATCGAACCCGGAGCACTAACAGTCTAGTCATGAAAGCAAATATGGCTAAAATCCAAAGTATTTCGAAATCCGTCCCAGTTAACTGCGGAATATCGAAACTTTGGAGGGGTTCTGTAGGCTGTCCAAAAGTTACTGGAGGACAAGCCATTGAAAAGCAAAGTTTCAAGCTCTAGACGCGAGGGACTATCACCCGCGTCTCAGCATCAAGGCGCGTTGGCTCGACACCCGCGTCTCAGCATCAAGGCGCGTTGGCTTGACACCCGCGTCTCAGCATCAAGGCGCGTTGGCCCGACACCCGCGTCTCAGCATCAAGGCGCGTTGGCTCGACACCCGCGTCTTAGCATCAAGGCGCGTTGGCCTGACACCCGCGTCTCAGTCTCAAGACGCAAAGGTCTAAAACCCGCGTCTCAGCATCAAGGCGCGTTGGCTCGACACCCGCGTCTCAGCATCAAGGAGCTTGGCTCGACACCCGCGTCTCAGCCTCAAGACGCAAAGGTCTAAAACCCGCGTCTCAGTTATACCGCCTTGGTTAAGGGACCAATCACTGCCCACGACGTAAGGGAAATCAGCCCCCATCGTGGCATGTCTTTAGCAGGCACGTGGGTTAGTTACCGCCCATGTAGCGGGGAAGTTGGCCCTCATTGTGGAGCGTTTTCAGGGGGCACGTTCACCCTTAGGACCTCTATAAATAGCCTCGTTTACTATGAGGTCGAGGCGATCGGCGATCGGCAATCAGAAGGAGAGATCGGAGAGAATCAATCAGGCAAAGAGAGACAAAGGGCGACACAGGGAGAGAAGAAGCAGATCAACTCTTCAGCAAGTTCGCTGCGTACGAGCTAGCTTTCGCCTACCTTCTCTTTTAGAGTTTTGGTAGACAGAGCTGTGTCACTCTTTCTACCGCCGAAGAGGAGGTCCCTGAAGGACGGTCATCGGGTCAACGGAGAACAAGATTCACTCTCCACCGCCACGCGAAGAACCCAGCCTTAAACAAAGGGGGAATTCAAGATTCAATATTCTCCCTCCCTTGTAACCGGAAGGAACAGTTGTTGTTGTTGTAATCCTTTTCATTTGATTCAAGGAAAACTTTTACAGCAATTCTCCTGTCTTCTCCTTTCCCGGATCATACAGTGTCACACTACAATAACTCTTCCTCTCTTTGGATCATGTAACTCTCTTTAGCTTAAAAATAAAATAAAAAAGAAAATAAAAATTACAATGAAGAAGAAAAGAAAACCTAAACTAAATCTCTCTCTGGAGTGGTGCCCTTTCTGCCTTCGAGCTATGAGGGTATTTATAGGAGAAAACCAGAGGGATAGAAAGCATATGAAGATAGGAAGAGCTGGATATTTCTGAATTTGAATTCTCCCCTTATCTCCAAACTTGATTTCATTTATCCAGAAATTCAATTCTAATCTGCAGCTTGTTGGCGTGTTTATTGCTGAATATCACTTATTAAATGATAGAATTAGAAAGAGTGATCAACAGAAGCATTGTAGATCTTTAAGTCGTCGTTCTGTAGCATTTTGAATCATTAGATTTGAGTTTCTATAGCGAAAGTTATGATTAAAATACTAAAATATATCCAGCTTGAATCCGAATCTAAATTGATTCATCTCATCCGTTGGTCTTCTCTTTATCCATTTATCCTCTTAGATTTTCAGTTTATTTTCTAGAATTGATAAGATATCCATTTATCTTCAGCAAAACCAATAGGGTTTTTAAATAATCCATTTTTTCCTTGAAATTAGATAATATTTTCTTATCTAATATACCCAGTTTTTAGATAAAATATCTTCTAGAACTTTTAGATTTGAATTGATCCCCTTCTTTTGGACTTTTGAATTTAATTGAATAAATTTCATGATTATCTTCTCCCTATCATACCCTGTATGAATTAGGACATTAAAATAAGTTTTTGTAATATTCATTACAGAATATGTGTAGGAATGTAATAATATTTATGCAATATATGTGTCCAAACACTCCCCCACACTTATCTTTTGCTCTTCCTCGAGTAAAAGAAAGAGAAAAGAAAAAAAAAACTAAACTGACCTAACCAAACTCACTTTCGTAGGAATCACAGTTGCACTTAGCACGTGCAACAAGCCGTTAAACCTCTAGGTTACCCCTAGAGGACGAGTTTTGTCTTGTGAGGGTTTTCAGTGGATTACACCCACAAAATCCATGATGAAAAAGAAATAAAATGTTAGTATTTTCGAAATGCATTTTGAAGGGAAAAATATTTGAAGTATTAATATAAAATTCAAGTAATTTATAAGTCATATGATTATCAAAACTTAATCATTCCTAAACTTAGTCTCTATTTGAAAACTTGTTTTCATTCAAGGTAAGGATTAAAATTATATTTCACATCTAGTCTTTTATTTTACCTTAAGTTATATGCACCTTGTGACCGTGAAAATTTGGTTTATGATTCTTCAACTCTAACTCTTATGCCTTATTATTTCCTTTTCTTTCTTTTTATAGCGGTAATATCCCTTAGCTCTATTAGGCTTTCTAATTCGCCCATGTAACGAGCCTTAGTCGGTGACTCCCAACCAAACGATTTTAGTGCACCAGGTGAGAAAACACCCCAAGGACTTCGGACTCGAGAAATAAGGCTACAAAACTAAGGATTTTCATTTATATGAACCACTTTTATGCGTAAATACTTATGCTTTATGAAGCACAAATACCCAGCTTAATCAGAAGATTTTTTTGATATATGTATATATATTTTTATATAAGGCATAAGAATCTTTGTTTAGAACCCTAAGTGTCTAAGTGTATAAAGTATGCATATTTCATCAAGGTAAAAATTAGACTAAATTACTTTTTCAATTTTCTTCCTAACCTCAAATCAACAAATAATTTTATTTTGACCAAGTATAAGAAATCCTAATTATGATCCTCTTATTCCTTAAAATTAACTTAATTTCTTAAAAAAATAAGTCAAAGTATTATTTTTCATTTCAAAAAGTTTTTAAAGAAAGAATTTTTTTTAAATTAGTAAAGTTAGCATGTTAGTAAACCCTCCCCTACACCTAACTCATGCATTGTCCTCAATGTATGAATGAAATGCAATAATACATGAAAAAGGAGAAAGGGAAGGAAAATTATCACCTCAAGGTGGTGGTTCCGGTGGTGGTCTTATTGGGCCAAGCGTTTCTGTCCAATCTAGATATTGTGGATTTTCATGAAACTCACAGTTTATGACCTCTTTCTTTTTAACATTTTTATATTCCCCATATGAATAGGATCATGCAAGACCTAGCATAAAATTTTTCCCGGTTATATGACCAATCTTGAGGTATCATCACAGAGTCATATTGATCTAAACCTTGGTCCAACAATGGAATGTGATTTTATGAAATAGATGATTTGGGCTCAACAATGAAGGGAATGTGAACTGATACTGACTCGGGAATAAAACTCAAATCAAGTTTAGATTCAAGAGTCAGAGTTGGTTCATGGGTTTGGTCCAAATCATGGAATTCAAGTTCATATTTATTTCCCAGCAATGGAATATGACTATCCAAAATAGGTGGTTCGTGTTCAAACTCTATAGGGATAGGAATCAGTGTTGGCTTCGGAATTGGGTCCAAATCAGGTAAGAAAACAGGAATCAGCATAGATTTAAAAAGTGAAACTGAATCACAACACTGAAAATTGCTATCACATTCATCTTCAAGTTCATCTCATTGAAATGAAAACTTGCCAATTTGTCAATGGGTTGATATTGGTCAGTTCAAAATTATGTGGTGAAATCAAATCTTGGTTAAAATCTCTAAGATACCATGATTCTTTATCAATATGCCTAGGAGAATCAGGAGTGGTCGAAATGTGTTAGGCAGAGTTTTCTCATTCCTATCATTAATTATTTTAACCAAATGACTCACTTTTGCTTCAACCTATAGAGAGATTAGAGACGATCCATTTGGGATTGAATAATATCATTTTGGGACTGAATCATGAATTCCATAGTCTTTTCTAAGTCAATTGGTTCTTTTTGTTGTGGTTGGATTTGAAAATTAGAGTAAGGATCTTGGATTTGAGAATTGTTTGGGAGAATTGAGCCCGCTATAATTTGTACTTGTTGTGCAGACTCAAGGAAGGCTTCAAAAGTATTTTCTAAAAAAGATTTTTCTTCTATATGCTCATCTTGGTATGGAGTATATGAAGCTGTTTGTTGGTAAGGTTGTTGATGGTAAGACTCGGGGGAGTTGTATCTCCATTGACTCGGTGAAGAGTGGTGATAATTATCCCATTCTTGTTCATAATACTGAGATTGGGGCATATATTGATTCGGATAAGACCAATCTGGCATACTTGGTTGGTTAGAGTTAAAGTTATGTAATGTCGAGTTAGTAATATCCGAATTGAAAGGGTTAGGGTGAAATATGGATTTGAGTTATAATCAGAATAATTGTAATTATAATCCATTTTCACAAGAACAAACAAAAATAAACAAATAAAAAATAAAGAAAAATCTAGCTTACGGTAGAGCTTAGACCTAGACGACTCCTAACTGTTGATTATCCACAGGAGATATATTGCAGAACCTGACCACAAGTTAATCAGCCAGGTAGGGACAAGATTGTTGGGAGGTATCCGTGCCTATGCAACGGGCCTAATTATGCCAAACCACCAGCCTTCGGGGTTTCGCCTCTTAATCCCCAACCTTAGACACCGATTTGGTAAGAGTCAATTTCTAACAACTTCCCCCTTAGATCAATCCTATTTGAGTCCGAGATGTCCCTAGGGCCAACATCTACTTAATTTTAAATTAGGATGGGTTAGTGAGTAAGGAGATGATTTTTGGGCTTAGGAAGGGTAATGACTTCCCCACCTTATCTTGTTTAAGGATATGCCCTTAGATCGTTTTCGTGCTCGTGTGTAAGTATATAGCAAAAATAACACCCAAGCAATATAACATATAATGTGTTTCCTAAGCTATATGTAATGCAGACATACCTTTTTCTCCAGCACTCTTCAACAGTTTTGTAAAGAAACGAAATAGACAGATGCTCTAAGATGCAATAGTCTAAGCGTTTTATAGCATTTACAAAGTAACAAGTTACTGTTGATTAGAAACATGTACAGAGTGAGTTAAACAAATAAACTAATAACTATAGAGAGGTAATCTCTGAGAAGTAACCTGCAAGAGACTACAATTAGTAGTTCACCACAGTTGTGGGCTCTGATGCTCTACCTTCTTGGACAGAGGCACAGAGTAGCAATATGTCCATTGCAGCTCCTAGTTTCTGTAATTAGCCCATGTACACCAAAATAAAGAAGAAAAAGGGATTAATTCGTTAAAGTAAATTATAAAGAAAGAAAACTTACCATCCCTCACCGGCAACGGCGCCAAAATTATGATCGAGCCAAACTTACACACAAAAAATATAGAAATTTAGAACAGTGCTAGGTCCTCAATTCTACCGTGTAGCCTAGGACTAACGGGTCGTGATCCACAGGGAGGGATAGGGATGGAAGCGTTAAGTAAGTTTCTTCTTTTAATTTACCAAAACTAGTTAATACTTATCTTCTCAGTTTATAAAAAAAATAAAAATATTAAGTTAAGTTAAGAAGAAGATGGTAGAAGAAAAGATGGTGGTGTTGTTTTAATTATAAAAGAAAAGAAACAAAAAGAGATAAAAAAGTGTTGATGCAAAAATTAAAAATAAAAGAAATAAAAGAAGAATATTTACTTCTACTGTTGAACCATAATGAAATTTACCTTAGCATGGAGTAAAGCAAAGTAATAGAAAAGAAAAAAGCAAGTAAGGCTTCGGCGAGATCGAGCACAATGAAGAAAAGTGGGAAACCTCCATTGATTGTCATCTTCAATATAAGCTTCTTATAAAAGAATTATAATAATATCACTCTACAATAACTCTTCCTCTCTTTTGATCATATAACTCTCTCTAGCTTAAAAATAAAATAAAAAAAGAAACAAAAATTATAATGAAGAAGAAAAGAAAACCTAAACTAAATCTCTCTCTGGAGTGGTGCCCTTTCTGCCTTTGAGGTATGAGGCTATTTATAGGAGAAAATCAGAGGGATAGAAAGCATATGAAGATAGGAAGAGTTAGATATTTCTGAATTTGAATTCTCCTCTTATCTCCAAAGTTGATTTCATTTATCTAGAAATTCAATTCTGATCTGTAGCTTGTTGGCGTGTTTATTACTGAATATCACTTAGCAAATGATAGAATTGAAAAGAGTGATCAACAGAAACATTATAGCTCTTTACGTCATCGTTCTGTAGAATTTTGAATCATCAGATTTGAGTTTCTATAGCGAAAGTTATGATTAAAATGTTAAAATATATCCAGCCTGAATCTGAATCTAAATTGATTCATCTCATCCGTTGGTCTTCTCTTTATCCATTTATCCTCTTAGATTTTTAGTTTATTTTCTAGAATTGATAAGATAATCCATTTTTCTTCAGCAAAACCATTAGGGTTTTTAAATAATCCTTTTTTTCTCTTAAAATTAGATAATATTATCTTATCTGATATACCCAATTTTCAGATAAAATAGCTTCTAGAACCTTTGGATTTGAATCGATCCCCTTTCTTTTGAACGTTTGAATTTAATTGGATAAATTTCACGATTATCTTCTCCCTATCATACCCTGCATGAATTTGGACATTAAGACAAGTTATTTGTAATATTCATTACAGAATATATGTAAGAATGTAATAATATTTATGCAATATATGTGTCTAAACACTTGACATATGGGTAGGACGAGTAATAAGAATAAATATTAAAAATGGTAATAAAAGATTTATTCTTGTTTAATCGCTTTCATCAGTATATGCCTTCGTTGCATGCTTATTATTTCTGTACATTCGACACAACCTTTGATGCCTGCTTTCTAGTTGGGATTTAACGATACACATGTACTTATCTCTGCACGCCACTTGGCATTAACCTGAACACTAGTTGGAGAGTTTCTGACTCCCTAGACTTGCATGTTCAGGTTATGAAACTTGGATTGAAGTAGAGCCCTCCATCGAAGATCAGCTTATCTTTCGGAGCAGGTTGACTAGTCCCAGCTCCTTCCGTTCCTGACTCTTCCTGCTAGCTCGCGGGATTCCCCCTTAGCTTGTGAGAATGTTTTGTATTGTACATACTGTAAATCTTACTTTTGTACCTAGTCGTGATGTAATATACTTGTAATATTATATCACGCTCTGTGATAACTTTGTAAGTTGTATTCTTTATGTTGGAATATATATATACTACATACTTCCGTACTCTGATTCTAGTTTGTACTGATGTTTAACGTATATATGTGAGGATATTTTCGTCCTGCGTATATTCGTCACAGTAACGTCTCCGCATCCATCAGGGAGGGGCATTACAGGTTGGTATTAGAGCCTACGCTCTCACACCTACAGTACAACCAAGCAACAAATTAATGGGATATTAATTTGAATTGGAATGCATGAGTCTCGGTTATATTAATCACACCTAGACATATGGGTAGACGAGCAATAAGAATAAATCTTAAAATGATAATAAAATATTTATTCATGTAATCGCTATCATCAGTATATGCCTTTCGTTGCATGCTTATTATTTCTGTACATTTGACACAGCCTTTGATGCCTGCTTTGTAATTCGGATTTATCGATACACATATACTTATCTCTGCACGCCACTTGGAATTAATTTGAACACTCGTTGGGGAGTTTCTGACTCCCCTGAACTTGCATGTTTAAGTTCTGAAGCTTGAATTGAAGTGGAGCCCTCCGTCAAAGATCAAGCTTACCTCTCGGAGCAGGCTGACTAGTCCAAGCTCCTTTGTTCCTGACTCTTCCTGCTAGCTCGTGGGATTCCCCCTTAGCTCGTGAGCATCTTTTGTATTGTACATACTGTAAATCTTACTTTTGTACTTGGTCGTAATGTAATGTACTTGTAATATTATATCACGCTCTGTGATAACTTTATAAGTTGTACTCTTTATATTAGAATGTATATACACTACGTACTTTCATACTCTGATTCTGCTCTGTACTGATGCTTAATGTATATATGTGAGGATATTTCCGTCATGCGTATATACATCGCAGTAGCGTCTCCGTATCCGTCAGGGCGGGCGTTATATTACACGTACCAAAAGCTAGAAGATCTAACTTATCTACATCTCAGATTAGGAATCAACTTCTCATGCATCATGTTATCGGGGATAATCAGCTTCTCACACATTAGGCTATTGGGAATATTGCATTACTATATCTTTTATAAAATCAAGTTCTCAATGTTCTTGAAAATTTGGTATTATAATGTTTGATATAGTATGTTATTAAGATATTTAGAAATGCAAAAATTCTAAGATACAATTACTAATTTATCATACTTCTAGCATAAGAAGGTAAATGAGAAGGGGAATGCAAAAAATATGATGGTGATGATATCAACAACAACAATAGCTCTAGTAGCTGTAGTAATAGCGGGGGTGGCGATGATAATAACAACATGGAAGTACGAATGTGGTAATGAAAATGACATCAACAATCACAATAAAGTGACAATTGTAGGAAGAGAGAGGAAGTCGAGGAAGTCGACGATGACAAGGAGCCAAAGAATCAGCAGCAGCAGCAGCAGGGAATCAGCAGCAGCAGCAGCACGGTCGACCGGCTGGTCGACCGTTGTGCACCAACGTGCACAGGCTGTAGCGGTCGACCGCCCGGTCGACCAATCGTCGATCGCAGAAGGAGAGCGGTCGACCGCCCGGTCGACTGACTGACATTGCCTAACTCTCGGTTAAGCACGGTCGACCGGCATGATCGACCGGTGCTTGGGTCGGTCGACCGACAGACGGGTTCGGGCTGTTTCGGGAAATTTGCTGAATTGGAAATCAGCCCAAATAGGAAACTGATTCCTAGGGTTTCCTTGGGTATATGAGAGAGGCAGACCTCTCTTCATATGTAATGCTTGTAATACTTGCAAAATTGTATTGATCATCAAATCAATAAAAGAAATCCTCTTCCTTGCCCCAAGGACGTAGGCGAAATTGACCGAAGCTCGTTAATTCTTGTGTTCGTGTTCTTCTCATTGTTTAATTGTTCTCTACTGTTGGTGGTACTTTTATTTTGCATCTTGGCTTAAGGTTTCTTCTACGTGGTTGTTGTATCTGTGCACAACAAGTGGTATCAGAGCATCCCAGGTTCGTCGTGGGATCATCTGGTGATTCGAAGGGCATCTGTTGCTGATTTGGTGGAGATCGTGTGTCAATCTCAGATCAGTGTTGGGACTATTTGTGGGATCGTGTGTTTGATCTCAGAACAGCGCGTGAAGTGCTCAAGGAATCAATTGAGGAGTAGATCTATTCAGAAACTCATCTAGGGTTTCGTGAGGAGGTAAAGATCTGATCTTTATCAAAGTTATTTATCTAACTCTGTTAATTTTTCGCATTACATAGAGGATCTAGTCAAAGAGATGGCTGAAGAAAGTACATCTGTGAGAACCATGAATCCTCATCCGAGGATTGATGTGGTGAAATTCAATGACACAAACAATTTTGGCATGTGGAGGTGCGAGGTGATGGATGCGTTGACAGCATCGAATCTCGAAGATACTCTGCGTCTGGAGAAGAAGCGAAGCACAACCACTGAAGAAGAGTGGGATAAGATGAACCGATCAGCGTGTGGCTTAATCAGATCGTGTCTAACACAAGACATCAAATACCATGTGTTACACGAAACATCTGCGAGGCAGTTGGGGGAGATCCTAGAAAGAAAGTATCTGACCAAGAGTATTGAATCCAGACTACAGCTGAAGAGCAAGTTGTATGGGTTTCAGAAGAAGAAGGATGCTCCGTGAATAAACATCTGAATCGCTACACGAAGCTTCTTATGGATTTGGTTAATGTGGATGTCGAGGTAAATGAAGAAGACAAAGCGGTAATTCTCTTGAACTCTCTTCCTGCAGAGGAGTATGAGACTTTTACCTTAACCTTCATAAATGGTAGACAGTCCCTTGACTATCATGAAGTATCGTTTGCTTGGCTAATTATGAGACGAGGAGAAAGGAAAGGCAGTCTTCTCAAGCAAGCTCATCAGCAGAGGCGCTAGCAGTAAGAGGCAGGGGTTCACATAGGAAGGGCAAAGATGATCGAGGGAGATCGAAGTCCAGGCTAGGTTATCGAGATCTGAAGAAGAACCAGTGTGCCTTCTGCAGAGAATTAAGGCACTGGAAAGTTGAATGTCCAAAGGCTAAAGGGAAGAAGGAGTTTAAGACTGAGGCAAATCTTACAAAGGTAGTCAGTACTCAAAGCAGTACCTCACATGCAGGTGGATCAGACTCGACTCGTCAGTTTTCTCATTCTCTGTCACTACTCCTATCGTTGGCTACTCAGGAAATACTGAGTAGATTTTGGATACTGGTGCTACATACCATGTGTGCCCAAATAGGGATTGATTTTCTAGCTTTGAGAAGGTGGAGGGATGTTCAATCGTTATGGGCGATGATCATCCATGTATCATGGAAGGTGTAGGAACAATCCAGATCAAGATGTTTGATGGGATGATAAGAGAACTGAAGGAAGTGAGGTAGTACCTCAACTGAAGAGAAACCTAATCTCTGTTGGAGCTTTGGAGACATTGGGTCTTGTGGTGTCAATAAAGGAAGGAGTCCTTAAGATGACCAAAGGCTCGATGGTGGTATTGAAGGCCGTTCGCCGGAACAATCTTTACTACTTGAAGGGTAGTACTGTTACAAGGCAAGTGGTTGCTTCTACTGATTCAGATGAAGACTCAACCAGGCTATGGCATATGAGGCTGGGACACGCAGGAAAAAAGTCTTTACAAACTCTTGCAAGATAAGGAGTATTGAAAGGTACCGGACCTGTAAGTTGGAATTTTGTGAACATTGTATCATCGGAAAGAAGACCAAAGTGAAGTTTGGCACAACAACACATTGCACCAAGGGGATTCTGGATTATGTTCACACTGACGTTTGGGACCTACCAAGACTGCATCAATTGGAGGTAACCACTATTTTGTGTCGTTTATTGATGATTATTCTAGGCGTTGTTGGGTATATACCATGAGACACAAAGGGAAAGTCCTAGAATTGTTTGTGAAGTGGAAGAAGAACTTGGAGAGAAGTACGGGAAGGAAAATCAAGGTCCTCCGTTCAGATAATGGAGGAGAATATAAGTCTGATCCTTTCCTTCAGCTATGTCTTGATCAGGGCATAGAGAGGCACTTCACAGTGAGGGAAACACCGCAACATAACGGGGTAGCAGAAAGGATGAACAGGACTTTGCTAGAGAAGGTCCGTTGTATGTTGTCCAATACCGGTTTATCGAAGAACTTCTGGGCTGAGGTTTTGGCATACGCTTGCTATCTTGTTAACAGGTTGCCGTCGTCTGCGATAGGAGGGAAAACTCCTCTCGAGGTTTGGTCGGGAAAAACAGCTGCTGACTATGTTTGCTAAGGGTGTTTGGTTGTCCAGCCTATTATCATGTTAAAAATGATAAGTTAGACCCAAGAGTAAAGAAGGGCTTGTTCGTCGGTTTCAAGAAGGGAATCAAAGGATTCAAGATCTGGGATCCTACGGACAGGAAGTTTCTTTTCAGCAGGGATGTCACATTTGATGAGGCTTCTATGTTGAAGCCTAAGGTCTCTCAGCAGATGGAGACTAGCAAGACCAAAGATATATCGCAGCAGGTGGAGAATGATGCTAATCCACTATCTTTAGAAAGTTCAGCATCGGTGAGGATTATACCTAGGGTGACACAAGGTAATGATCAAGCAGATGAGGTAGATGCTGATGGTGAAGAGGGTCAAGAACAGGTCATGGGTGATGTTCCTGACTCTACTACAGTTAGAAGCCAAGGAGAAACACAAGGAAACCAGGTTGGCTCACTACAGATATGGTCGTGACTTATGCACTTCCGGTCGTTGAGGAGGCTATCCCGTCCACCTTCAGAGAAGCTGAAATCAGTTCAGAGTCGAAGATGTGGAAAGTAGCCATGGAAGAAGAGATGAAGTCTCTTTACAAGAACGACACTTGAGAACTCACTAGGTTGCCCTAAGGGAAGAAGGTGATAGGCTGTAAGTGGGTGTATGCAAAGAAGCAGGGATCTCTTAAAGAAGACATGGTGCGCTACAAGGCCAGATTGGTAGCAAAAGGTTATGCTCAAAGAGAAGGAATTGACTACAATGAGATATTTTCTCCTGTTGTAAAGCATTCGTCAATTCATTTTATTGGCTCTGGTGGCACAGTACGAGTTGGACCTTGATCAACTCGATGTAAAGACCGCCTTTCTCCATGGCGATCTGGATGAAGAGATCTACATGTCTCAGCCGACAGGGTTCAAGACTGTAGGAAAAGAAGATATGGTGTGCAAGTTGAAGAAGTCGCTGTATGGGTTAAAACAGTCTCCTAGACAGTGGTACAAGCGGTTCGACAGCTTCATCAGAGAAAAGAGGTACAAATGTAGCCACTATGACCCATGTGTGTATTACAACAAGCTACCGACAGGGGAGTATATCTATTTACTATTGTATGTAGATGATATGCTTATTGTTTCAAAGTCTAGATCTGCAATTGATGTACTGAAGAGGGACTTATCTTCTGAGTTTGAGATGAAAGATCTTGGTGAAGTAAAGAAGGTGCTAGGCATGAAATTACACGAGACCGAAGGAGTGAAAAGGTGAGCTTGACACAGAAGGGGTATTTGCAAAAGGTACTTCAGAGGCTCAACATCGGAAGGATACGAAATCTGTAAGTACACCACTGGCTCCTCATTTCAAGTTATCTGCCACTATGTCTCCAAAGACTGTTGAAGAACGTGAGTACATGACTCCCATCCCATATGCTACCGCAGTTGGTAGTCTTATGTATGCTATGGTGTGTACACGACCAGATCTGTTACAAGCTGTCTCTATGGTCAGTAGGTATATGCATGATCCGGGACAGGGTCATTGGGAGGCAGTGAAGTGGATTCTGCGGTACATTAAAGGTACCATAGATGTTGGTCTGGTATTTGAGAAGGATTCCACAGGGAAGCAGGATTGTATCGGGTATGTTGATTCCGATTATGCTGGTTATCTTGACAAACGCCGGTCCACAACGGGGTATATCTTTACATTATCTCAAGTACCGGTTAGTTGGCGCTCTATTCTACAGTCTACCGTCGCATTGTCTACTACAGAGGCCGAGTATATGGCCATGACGGAGGCTATGAAGGAGGCAATTTGGCTTCAAGACTTGCTTGATGACTTGGGGGTTGATCAGGATCAACTGAAGATCAACTGTGACAGTATGAGTGCTATTTATTTAGCTAAGAACCAGGTGTATCATGCACGAACAAAGCACATCGATGTCAGGTTCCATTTTGTTCGGGAGATTCTCGATGAGGGTGATATTGAGCTGCTGAAAATTCACACAACGGAGAATCCCGCCGACATGCTTACCAAGGTGGTGTCTGGAGTAAAGTTTGCACATTGTAAAGCTCTGCTCCATATCCTTCATGTTTTATGAGCTTGTTGAAGCTCCTTTGGATGAATTACGGATGGCTTGATCCCTTGGGCAGGGTACGTAGGCAACCACACTGGTGCAGCTACTTTCGAGTCAACGGTTCGTATGTTTCAGTTCGGCTCAAATTTGAGAAATCTTCACCGAGGTGGAGAATTGTAGAAGAGAGAGAAAGTCGAGGAAGTCGACGATGACAAGGAGCCAAGGAATCAGCAGCAGCAGCAGGGAATCAGCAGCAGCAGCAGCATGGTCGACCGGCCGGTCGACCGTTGTGCACCAACGTGCACAGGCTGTAGCGGTAAACCGCCCGGTCGACCGCGGAAGGAGAGCGGTCGACCGCCCGTTGACCGAATGACATTGCCTAACTCTCGGTTAGGCACGGTCGACCGCACGGTCGACCGGTGCTTGGGTCGGTCCGGTCGACCGACAGACAGGTTCGGACTGTTTCGGAAAATTTGCTGAATTGGAAATCAACCTAAATAGAACTGATTCTTAGGGTTTCCTTGGGTATATGAGAGAGGCAGACCTCTCTTCATATATAATGCTTGTAATACTTGCAAAATTGTATTGATCATCAAATCAATAAAAGAAATCTCTCTTCCTTGCCCCGAGGACGTAGGCGAAATTGGCTGAACCTCGTTAAATTCTTGTGTTCGTGTTCTTCTCATTGTTTAATTGTTCTCTGCTGTTGGTGGTACTTTTATTTTGCATCTTGGCTTAAGGTTTTCTCTACGTGGTTGTTGTATCTGCGCACAACAACAATGACATCCATAGAAGCAATAAGGATGATGGGTGGTGGTAGCTGGATGTAGCGCCATCCATGAGCAAACCCACATATAGTTAGTGTCTGACGTCCGCTAACATTAGATATTATAAAACATTTTGATGAGTTAGGAAAAATCTTAATGTTTTTACATAAGATCTCTTTCTTAAATTAATTTTACTAGTGAAAAGATCACTTTTAAGATCAAGCTCCAGCAAAAAGTATCAAAGGTAAGGTTTTACGAGTCATAAGTTCAAGTTTTGGGTATACCTTTTAGTTCTTATTTTTTTTCATTTTCTTCTTTTGTTTCTTTTTTCAGCACGCTAGCACACAACAAACTAGAACGTTTACTTGTAGTTTTTCTGTCTCGGAAAAAATAAAATAAACTTTGTCTCCAAATCTAACACAACTACTTAATAATATTTTAATCCAAAAAGATACATGACTACTTTAGATAGTAAAAATTGAAAAATAAATGTTAATCATTTAAATATTGTAATAAATAGAGATGGCTACAAACCTAGATTTATTTTACTCTAACAATTAGCCTATACAACATCAAGCCTAACTAATAGTAGCATAATAGTAGAGATTTTGTCATTTTTTCCCAGAGAAAATGTCATAGGCGTAGTTTTATTGCTTGCAAATACGCAAATGGTTTACAAAAATACCAACCAGAATTGGTGGGGGAATATCGGAAATTCCCATTTTTCAAACAGAAACCCCGAGTGGGAACCTTAGCAATAGCATGAGATGCAGAGTTTTCTCTTCGAGGGACACTGTAGATGACACAATCTTCCAGTCGCTGCACCAAAACTCTATTTCGGAGGTTGTGGGACATGGCGCGCCATGGAGGTTTGGAACAATGGTTAGAAATCCACTCGACCACATTTGTTGCATCACCTTCTATCATAACCTTATCGAAGCCCATTAAAAGGCAAGTTCAAGCCTTTGCAAGGTATGAGATGACTTTGACTTCCTCCGCTGTCACATAACTTGTCGGCTTGGTAGAATAGAAACAGTAAGGATTTTTGCCACCAGTGTCCCTTGCAAAAGCCGCCATTATACTCTTGATGAAGACCGGCTCTCGCATCCACGTTGATTTTAATGCAAGGATGTTCAGGTGGCGTCCAAGCCGGACACTCCAGGCCTTGCTCACTTGTGGGTCGATGAGACGGAGTACTGGGGCCATAACTTGCAAGTGACGCATGAATCCTAGCAATAATTAAAGTTGGATTTGGATGAGTGCCACAAAAAAAAACTTTTGAGAAAATTGCTTCTAGGCCCTCATGAAAAGGTGAGACTATCAAAAACTTCTCATTGTTTCAAAGCCTGTCAAAAAGTCCTCAAATATAACTTTGAGTTGTCTTTAGGTCCCCGTGTACACCAACTGGACGCACATGGGTTAGTGGGGACGGTTGAATGCCCAAAATACGCTTGCTGTCAAATCTGTCCTCTCTTTGTATGATGATATAGAGAAAGAGAGAGGGGAAGAAGAGGAAGAACTGAGGAAGAAGAAGGGAGTCAACGTCAGCTCGAGCTCCGACCTCCGTCCTTTCTGTGGTGGTGGTGCTCCGATCTGCAGCGTTGCTTAAGCCCGAGGTGCGATCTGACATCGATGTAGCTCGTCGAGATCTGTATCCAGTGCCCGGATCTGAACACCACTCAGATCGAGTTGGTGCCGAAAGAACTCAATAGTGAGAGTATTAACTTTTTGAAGCATGAAGAGCAGGTAGTCTGTGCTGCTACTTGTGTTTTTAGATCGGGGCGGGGTAGAGATGTATGAAAGCGTCATGCTGAATGATCAAGCTCAACCTGTGCACAAAAAAGATGTAGTTTATGAAAATCACCTAGAGGGGGAGGGGGGGGGGGTGAATAGGTGATAATGCTAATCAATGCACAAATAAAAATTATGATGTAACAATCTCCCAAACAAGACTAGAAGCCGGATTCCCCGTGAAGGGCTCTGAATTCCTTCCTCGTGATTCCTCTGGATATGAGTTGGACGTGCACAATGCAATCTTGTTGTATGGGACTTTGATTGACAAGATGAATGAAAACAAGTGAATATTGCAATGAAAATAGAGAGCAAGTAATAAGAGCAATGAAAGTAAAGCAAGAAGCAAGAGCAAGTAAACCAAACGCAAACACCGAGAATTTTTTCGAGGTTCGAGCACCCAGCTCTACGTCCCCGCCTTCCTCAGAAGGATTTCTAACCACTATAACTTTACAAAGATGTTACAAATACACCGGAGTACCCAACTCCACAATCTCAAGTACAAGTTCTCTCTTGGTGATCAAAAGACCACAAACTCTCTTTTGAAAATGTCTCTTCCCTTACAAAAATCCTTGTAGAACAATGAGAGGATTGAAGCTCTTGTGTGTAAGTGGAAAAGAAAAGAAATCAGAGAGTCTTTGGAAAACACTTCAGAGGATGAGAGAAATTTTCAGCACAAAAACCAAGAAACAAAGCTCTTTTGAATGCCTTAAACTTTTGAAACTTTTGCAAATTTTTCTTATAATCAACTTCTCCCTAAACACCCCTATTTATAGTAGAAGGCTAGGTTTTAAAGATAAAACTCACTTAAGGCCAACAAGAAAGTATTAGGATCAGTAAATATCATTTAACCCTTTTTAGAGAGAAAAAGACAAAAATTAAACAACTCAGAAAACTAGCCGTTACTGTTCAAACGGCTCTCTCGGTCGACCGGTCGGTCGACCGAAGTACAAAAATAAGAGCCATTGCCGGCTCTCGGTCGACCGCCCGGTCAACCGAAAAATACAGAGAGCAAACGACTTACAGTCAGGCAGGTTTCGGTCGACCGCCCGGTCGACCTGGAAATGTGCACACGGATACGCACCTGCTGCCAGAACCTCGGTCGACTGGGATGGTCGACCGACTTGACCTGACACAGGGTCGGTCGGCCGACCGGCTCAGGTCAAAAGTCAAAACAGAAACAGATTTTTGAGGGGAATTTAAAATAAAACAAAGTAGTTTTGAATAGAGATATATATAAAACATAAAAATGAGTTTGTAGGCAGAAGATTGTATACAAAAATATTTTGTACATATTAAAGAAAATATTTTTGGAAATAAGATGTGTGCAAAAACGTGTGTGATAGAGCTTCAAACCTATTCACTATTCTTTAACAAAACTATAAACTAAAAACAAATCTAATTAATTATCTTGAGCAATCTTGAAGTTTTGAGCCATGCAATGCCTTGCTAGAGCCTTCTCTTCTATGTTCCTTCCTTGATGTGCAAAACGCCTTCTTTGCTTCATGAACCTAGAAGTTCTTGCAATAGCTAAGCAATAGCCTCCAAATATGGTACTAACCTGAAACTTATCTTAAACAAACTAATTAGTACCAAATAGCTCTTATTTGTTTTGTTATCATCAAAACTCTAAACAAATGGAGAGTGTAACCTTTTGGGCCAACAATCTCCCCCTTTTTGATGATGACAAAACAAATAGGCTATAAACAAAATATAGGGGAGGAGAAAGCTCCCCCTCAAATTATGCTATATTAAACAAAGAAAAACAATGTAATTTGTAATTTGCAAGTAAACATCATGAAACCAAAAACCATATAAAACACTTGCAAAAACACTTAAACTCAAATTACAAGAATTCATAAAAACACATCAAAAACTAAAAACATTATAGACTCATATGGAACCAAACCATATGAACTCATATTTCCATACATAAACTCATTCTCCTCCTTTTTGTCATACATCAAAAAGGGTCAAGAAAACATTGTTATTCAATAACACAAACATTAAGTTCACCACATATGAAAGAAAATCTAGCAAAATCAAGTGGTTTAGTGAAAATATCGCAAGTTGCAAATCCGTAGAAACATAATCAATATCTATATCTCCTTTCTCAAAATGATCTCTAAGAAAGTGATATCTAATCTCATTGTGCTTGGTCTTACTATGTTGATTTGCATTCTTAGTCATATGTATAGTACTAGTATTATCACAAAATATTTTTATATGGTTATAATGCAAATCATAATCAAGGAGAGTATGTTTCATCCAAAGGACTTGTGCACAACAAGCCCCCGCGGCAACATACTCCGCCTTGGCGGCTGAGAGAGCTACGGAATTTTGTTTCCTAGAGGACCATGAAACAAGACAATTACCAAGAAATTGACATGTTCCACTAGTACTCTTTCTATCTACTCTACAACCGGCATAGTCGGCATCCGAATAACTCGTCATTGAGAAATCTCTGATTTTCGGATACCAAAGACCCATTCCAATTGTGCCCTTAATATAACGAATAATGCGTTTTACCGCAATAAGATGGGACTCTTTGGGACATGATTGAAATCTAGCACAAAGACACACACTAAACATTATGTCCGGTCTACTTGCCGTCAAATACAAAAGACTACCTATCATGCTTCTATACAAATTAATATCAACATTTTTACCTTGGTCATCCTTATCAAGCTTAGTTGTAGTTGCCATGGGAGTGTTGCAAACTTTAGAGTCTTCAAGTCCAAACTTCTTTACGAGTTCTTTTGCGTACTTGGCTTGACATATGAAGTTCCCATCTTGCAATTGCTTGATTTGGAGTCCAAGAAAGAAATTCAATTCACCCATGGAAGACATTTCAAACTCACATTGCATAACCTTTTCAAACTCCTTGCATAAAAACTCATTAGAATATCCAAAAATTATATCAACATAAATTTGCACAATTAAAATGTCATTATCAACATGCTTAGTAAAAGAGTTGTGTCTACTTTGCCTTTAACAAAATCATTTGAAATGAGAAAACTAGAAAGCCTTTCATACCAAGCTCTTGGAGTTTGTTTCAATCCATACAAAGCTTTATCAAGTTTAAAAACAAAATTAGGATGAACATGATCAACAAAACCGGGAGGTTGTTCAACATAAACTTCTTCATTTATAAAACCATTCAAAAATACACTTTTCACATCCATTTGAAAAAGTTTAAAATTTTTAAAAGATGCAAAAGCTAGTGTCATCCGTATGGCTTCAAGCCGTGCTACGGGTGCAAAGGTCTCCTCAAAGTCAATTCCTTCAACTTGAGTGTAACCTTGGGCCGCTAACCTAGCTTTATTCCTAATGACATTACCGGACTCATCCATCTTGTTTCTAAAGATCCACTTAGTACCAATTATTGGTCTACCGTGGGGCCTAGGAACAAGGTGCCAAACTTGGTTGCGCTCAAATTGATTGAGTTCCTCTTGCATGGCTAGCAACCAATATGAGTCCGCCTCGGCTTCGAGGATGCTTTTGGGTTCAAAATGAGAAATGAAAGCAAAGTTACCACATAAGTCATGGAGCTTGGAGTAAGTTGTTACCCCTTTAGATACATCACCTAAGATGAGTTCCTTGGGGTGATTTGTAGCGTATCTCCAATCTTTAGGAAGCGGTTGAGAGCTTTCCTCTTTATCCTCTTGAACATCACCAATGGGTTCTTGCTTTTCTTCTTGAGCGGGTGAGTCCTTCAAGGATAGTCTCTCCATGTCTTCACCTAATGGGTCAATCTCTACAACATTCTCAACAACCACATTAGATTCTTCAAATTTAACATGCATGGATTCTTCAATGGTAAGTGAAGATCTATTGAATACTCTATAAGCTTTGCTAGTAGTAGAATATCCAACAAAGATTGCTTCATAAGCCTTAGCATCAAATTTACCCAAGTTATCTCTAGTATTCAAATCAAAACACTTGCATCCAAAAACTTTGAAATATGCAACATTAGGTTTTCTAGAATGATACATTTCAAAAGATGTTTTGGAAGAATTTTTACACAAATAAATACGATTTGAAATATAGCATGCGGTGTTTACGGCCTCGGCCCATAAATATTGAGGGAGGTCATATTCACTTATCATGGTCCTAGCCATCTCTTGAAGTGTTCTATTTTTCCTTTCTACAACTCCATTTTGTTGTGGAGTCCTAGGACATGACATTTCATGCTTGATTCCCTTTTCATCACAATAAGTCATGAAGAGTTGGTTAACAAACTCACCACCTCTATCACTCCTTATTTTCAAAATCGAAAAACTTTTTTCTTTTTCAACCCTTTTTCGGAAATCTTGAAATGAGAAAAAGTTTGATCTTTGTGTTCCAAAAAGAAAACCCAAGTAAATCGAGAAAAATCATCAATTAAAACAAATGCATATCTACTACCATTTAAGCTTTTAGTTTTAGTTGGTCCAAAAAGATCCATATGAATTAATTCTAATGGCCTAGTTGACATGATATCCTTGATTGGTTTGAAGGAAGACTTGGTTTGTTTCCCAAGTTGGCACGCACCACAAATGCGGTCTTTCTCAAACTTCAAGTATGGTATACCCTTCACCAATTCCTTAGAATTAATCCTAAAAAGATGGTCAAAAGATGCATGTCCTAATCTTCTATGCCAAAGCCAAGAATTTTCATCAAAAGCATTCAAGTATTTAGTAGAACAATTTAGATTAAGCATGTCAATGATATAAACATTATTGTCATGAAAACTGGTGAGAATACAATAATTGGTTTTAACATCAAAAATCTTGCAAGAAGAATCATCAAAAACAACTTTAAGTCCACGGTCACAAAGTTGACTAATACTAAGCAAGTTATGCTTCAAACCATCAACAAGAGCTACATTTTCTATAATAGGAGATGCACCAATTTGAATGTTACCTATACCGATGATAGTTCCCTTGGAGTCATCCCCGAAGGTGACGGTGCCACCTTCCATGTACCTTGATAGGGTTGTAAAGTTATTGATGTCCTATGTCATGTGTCTTGAACAACCACTATCAAGGTACCACCGCTCCTTACGTCTTGGAGCCTTGGTGTGTACCTACATCAAATAGTTTAGGACTTGATTTTGGTACCCACATTTTCTTGGGTCCTAAAGAGTTAGTGCCATGAACCCAAACAAGATTATTTGATCTATTTACTTGGTCATAACAAAACTTAGCCAAATGTCCATTCTTACCACAATAAGTACATCTATACACTCTACCATATTTAAAAGCATAGTGAGTGTGAGACTTGTGAGCATGTGTGGATTTAGCATGAGTGTGGTGTGAAGTGTGAGCATGAGGAATCTTAACATGAGAATCTTTAGCATGAGAGGTGTGCTTTTTAGAATACATTTCTTCAAGTTTCTTAGTGTTAAAAGCACAATCCTTCAAAACCTTTTCAAAGTCAACAATTCTAGTTTTTAAAGAAGAAATTTCTTTTTCATCAATCTTAGGAAATTTTGCTTTACATGCAACTTTGTAAGCATTAAATTCATTTTGAGTAGAAATGAGATTGGAAGTAATTTCATCTTTTTCTCTAGAAATAATAGCAAGTTGATTTTTAAGAAAAGCAACTTCCTTTTCTAATTTAGAGCATTCAATCTTTTTATTATCATAGGTTTCGGAGAGTTCAACAAAAGCATGTACAATAACTTCTTTGCTTAATTCATCATCTTCATCAAGAGGTTGTGGGGTTACCTTTGGTGTGTTTGCCATGAAACACATGTTCGCCGTGTCCACCTCATCTTCGGATTCGCTTTCCGAATCCCATGTGGCTTTGTAGGCTTTCTTTTCCACCGGCTTCTTTGGCTTGAAGGAGGAAGTCATCTTCTTCTTGAAATCCGGGCAATCCGCCATGATGTGTCCTGACTTTCGGCAATTATAGCAAATGATTCTTCTCTCCTCTTTTCCTTCAAACTTTCTTCTAAAGTTGATTTTGTTCCTCCGGTACATCCTCTTTACGTTTCGCACAAGGAGGGAGAGCTCCTCATCTTCTTCTTCATCTTCTTCATCGTCATCAAGAGTGGATGAAGACTTGAAAGCAATGGATTTCTTCTTTTGAGGAGCGGCATCTTCTCTTGCCTTCTTTTCCATTTCATGAGTCTTCAAGTTGCCGATGAGACTAATGAGGTCTATTTCGTCCTTGTCATTCAACTCTTTCAAGGTGGTGGCTTTTATCTCCCATGAAGAAGGAAGAGCCTCAATCACTTTTCGCACCTTTTGGTCATTGGAGATATCATCACCTAAAGAGGAAAGAGCATTGGTGATTTTAGTAAACCTTGTAATCATGCAATCAATAGATTCATCATCAATCATTTTAAAAGATTCATATTAGGACCTCAAGAGATCTATCTTAGCTCTCTTGACTTGTGATGTCCCCTCGTGTGTGACCAACAAGTGTTGCCAAATCTCATAGGCGGATTGGCAATGAATTACCTGTGTAAGGTCATCCTCATTCAAGGCGGTTAGGAGGGAGTTTTGGGCCTTTGAGTTAGCCTCATATTCTCTAAAGGAAAATTCGGTCCAAGTGCTTTCATCACTATCAGGTACAATATAGGGTTTGGTCAAGGATTTAGCAACTAAGCTACCTAAAGATTGTAAGAAAATAGTCATCCTAACCTTCCAAGTAGGGAAATTAAGTCCATCAAATTTAGGAGGAGTTTTGATGTTATCGGCCATGTTTACTAGTGAATGAATGGATGAATGCAAATGTTGATTAGTAAATTTTAAGGATCTCTCTAAGGATGTTAAGCCAAACCTAGAGTCCAAACTCTGATACCAATTGAAAATCACCTAGAGGGGGGGGTGAATAGGTGATAATGCTAATCAATGCACAAATAAAAATTATGATGTAACAATCTCTCAAAATAAGACTAGAAGCCGGATTCCCCGTGAAGGGCTCTGAACTCCTTCCTCGTGATTCCTCTGGATATGAGTTGGAGGTGCACAATGCAATCTTGTTGTATGGGACTTTGATTGACAAGATGAATGAAAACAAGTGAATATTGCAATGAAAATAGAGAGCAAGTAATAAGAGCAATGTAAGTAAAGCAAGAAGCAAATGCAAGTAAACCAAACGCAAACACCGAGAATTTTTCCGAGGTTCGAGCACCCAGCTCTACGTCCCCGCCTTCCCCAGAAGGATTTCTAACCACTATAACTTCACAAAGATGTTACAAATACACCGGAGTACCCAACTCCACAATCTCAAGTACAAGTTCTCTCTTGGTGATCAAAAGACCACAAACTCTCTTTTGAAAATGTCTCTTCCCTTACAAAAATTCTTGTAGAACAATGAGAGGATTGAAGCTCTTGTGTGTAAGTGGAAAAGAAAAAGAAATCAGGGAGTCTTTGGAAAACACTTCAGAGAATGAGAGAAATTTTCAGCACAAAAACCAAGAAACAAAGCTCTTTTGAATGCCTTAAACTTTTGAAACTTTTGCAAATTTTTCTTGTAATCAACTTCTCCCTAAACACTCCTATTTATAGTAGAAGGCTAGGGTTTAAAGATAAAACTCACTTAAGGCCAACAAGAAAGTATTAGGATCAGTAAATATCATTTAAACCCTTTTTAGAGAGAAAAAGACAAAAAATTAAACAGCTCAGAAAACTAGCCGTTACTGTTCAAACGGCTCTCTCGGTCGACCGGTCGGTCGACCGAAGTACAAAAATAAGAGCCGTTGCCGGCTCTCGGTCGACCGCCCGGTCGACCGAAAAATATAGAGAGCAAACGACTTACAGTCAGGCAGGTTTCGGTCGACCGCCCGGTCGACCGTGAAACGTGCACACGGATACGCACCTGCTGCCAGAACCTCGGTCGACTGGGACGGTCGACCGACTTGACCTGACACAGGGTCGGTCGGCCGGTCGGCCGACCGGCTCAGGTCAAAAGTCAAAACAGAAACAGATTTTTGAGGGGAATTTAAAATAAAACAAAGTAGTTTTGAATAGAGATATATATAAAACATAAAAATGAGTTTGTATGCAGAAGATTGTATACAAAAATATTTTGTACATATTAAAGGAAATATTTTTGGAAATAAGATGTGTGCAAAAACGTGTGTGATAGAGCTTCAACCTATTCACTATTCTTTAACAAAACTATAAACTAAAAACAAATCTAATTAATTATCTTGAGCAATCTTGAAGTCTTGAGCCATGCAATGCCTTGCTAGAGCCTTCTCTTCTATGTTCCTTCCTTGATGTGCAAAACGCCTTCTTTGCTTCATGAACCTAGAAGTTCTTGCAATAGCTAAGCAATAGCCTCCAAATATGGTACTAACCTGAAACTTATCTTAAACAAACTAATTAGGACCAAATAGCTCTTATTTGTTTTGTTATCATCAAAACTCTAAACAAATGGAGAGTGTAACCTTTTGGGCCAACAGTTTAGAACAGTGCTAGGTTCTCAATGTTACCGCTATAGCAAATGGCTATGCGAGTATTCCACAAGGAAGGACTGCCATGGAAGTGTTTGTGTAAGTTTCTTCTTTTAATTTACAAAATAAGTTAATCCTTTTTTCTCAGTTTTGAAAGAAAATAAAAATAGTTAAAGCTAAGTTAAGTTAAAGGGAAATCCAAGGAAAAGAATAAGACGGTTTTGTTGATAAAAAGAAAAGAGAAGACGTTAACGAAAAAGAAATGAAAAAAACGAAAAGAATTAAAGAAAAGTATTCACCTTTATGTAGATTAATATACCTTGAATCTGTGTGAAGTTTACCTTGAAATAAAGCGAAGCAGTAGAAAATAAGAACATGTAAGCATTGCTTGACTAGATTGAGCACAATAAAGGAAAAGTTAAAATTATATTGGCTGTCACTTTATTACAACTCTCTTGAAGAAGGATTACATTTAATGTTACTCTACATATAACTCTTCCTCTCCTTCTCTCATGTAACCCTCTCTAACTTAAGCTATAAAAAAAGCATAAAATTACATTGTAAAAAGAAAAGAAAATCTAAACTAAACTAAAGCAACTGCTAATCTTAACTCTCTGCTGAATGGTGCTCTTTTACCTTTAAAAATTGCAGGATAAAAAAAGTGCCAAAGGGTGGTGAAGAGATGAGCTCAAATCATTGACCCAACAACCAATATCCTTATCCATCTTTGTATACTCAAATTCATCTCTGGACTTTTAGATTTGGGTTATCTTTGTTGATTTCTCAAGTAAGAAAAATTTATTCCAAATAAATCCGATTAGTTGGAATAGATTTAGGAATACCCTCTCTCTATTATCCCATTTTTCTAATAAGATTTTCCTTTGGATTTGGTAATATCTCCTTTTATCTTCAACAAATCAAATAGATCTATATATATCTGATTTAACTGATCTTTATTTGGTATTATCTTCAGTTAACCAAATAGATCTAATTAAATCAGAATTTAACTAAATTTTATTTTGTGTTATCTTTTCTCCTAAAGGTAAGTCTGCAAAATAAGACATTAAGATAAGAAATTAGCAAGATTTATTACAAGATAGATGCAAGAATATAATAATAGATATGCAATAAACGTGTACAATCACTGAACCCTTTCGCCGACCTGTTGGAGGATAGGGATCAGTTCAGTGCCAGGATGCTTGAGAATATTCCAATATTTATGTCAAGGTTGGAGCAAGTGTGAGGGTTGTATGTTGCTTTCTTGATAATTAGTGGGAGCATCTGTTTCTTCTCTCTTGTGATTAAATTGCTTAGCTTTCACTTCTCTCTCAACTTTTGATGTTAAACTTCAATTTTCAACATTTGATTAATTTAGGGCTGTGTTTGGTATGAAAGAAAATAAGGAAAAGGAAAAGATAATTGGAAAGAAAATATATAAAAAAGATAGACAGAAAGAAAGTGGACAGAAAGAAAGAAAGTTGGACAGAAATATATAAAAATAAACAGAAATTGACGCAGATAGACAGAAATTTATGACAGTATACAAAAATTGATTAAAGTGGACGAAAAGAAAGAAAATTGAACATAAATATATAAAAATGACAGAAATTGACGCAAGTAGACAGGAAGGAGAAAAACTAGACGCGATCTCGTAGTTTTGTAATTTTGTATTTTTTTTGTAATTTTGTAATTTGATGAAACTTTGTAATTTTGAGTATCAGAGAATTTGAAGTAATTTAATTTGGATTTTGTGATAATTTGATGATTTTGAGGTAATTTGTGATTTTAATGTAATTTTGCTTAAGAATTTTAATTTGTGATTTTGAGGTCATTTTGCTGATGATTTTTAAAATGAATGATGAATTTGTTATTTTTGATGAATTATTCTATTTATAGACAGACTTTACATTATTGTTGACAAAAATTGAATACAGTGCACAAATTGTCCAATACAGTGCACAAATTGTCCAACAAATAGACAAAAATCGATTTAAGTGGAAAAATTTGAATATAATACACAAATTTTATGGTATGACTAACAAAAATTGAATATAGTGAACAACCTTTCAAATAAGTGGACATAGATAGTAAAACAGTGGGCATAAATATTATAATAGGTTGACAGAATATTAAAGAAGTTTGATAAAATATTAGTTGTGAATAAAATATTATAATAGATGAACATAACATTCGAGAAAGTGAACAGAATATTAAAATAAGTGGACAAAATAGAAGATCGTCAAGATATTAGATAAGGATGGCGGAATCTTGAGGAAGGTGGACATTGAAACAACATAGCTTGGATTTCAGCTATTAATAGGTCATATCCTTACGTAATAAGTAAATAATTTTAGTATAATATACATTTTTAAATTAATAAAATAAAAGATAAACAATCAAATAAGTGGAAAATAAATAAATAAAAATTCATATGTTAAATGATTTTTGTTTTATAAACAACAGAGGTTAAATGATTTTGTAAAACAAGTCATTCATTACTTTTTTGTTTTCATTAAATTTTATTTTCTAAATATTTAAATGATTTTATAAATATTTTGGTCAAGTTAACAATAAATATTGAAGTGGACATCATTTTTATAGAGCAATTATTTTTTTTATCTTCTTCAACATTCAAAATTAATGACAACAATTGCAGACATCAAAAGGATAAAATGAGAAATGAAAAGAGTGTCATGCTCTACTTCAGGAGTGTTTAGTTGCAAGGAAGTGGGCGGAAGTAAAGAAATAGGGAAGTATAATATCTCAGTGCTTTTTCTATCCAAACACCGGAAAAGAAAAAAAAATGAGAAAACCCTTTTCGTTCTCTCTTTTCCTTTTAACACAATCATTTCCTCACTTTCAGGGTGTTACAGTTAATTTTGTGGCCATGTAAATCTCATTTGTAATAAGTTGTAACTCAAAACAATTAATTTTATGATCATGTAAATCTCACTTGCATTCTAATTATAAACTAATTTTTATTTTTCTTAATTAATTTTTATTTTTATATTATTTTGCGATCAATTTTGTGGTCAACTTTTTCACTTTCACTTTCACATTATCATCCAAACACCAGAAAAGACATAACATTTTTTAAACCACACTTCCCAACAACATCTAAACATTGAAAAAGTTACTAATTAATTTTCAAGTTTCAAAGAAAATTATTACTACTTTCTCACTTTCTCACTTCCTCACTTCCACCCTTAACCAAACAGCACCGAAAAGGACAAAAGGCAAAATGACAAAACAAAGGCTAACACAGGGATTACGAAAATACATAGTACCCCTATTGTATTGTGGTGAGGACAAAGACCTGCATCCAAGAGAAGTTTGATCAAAAGACTTTTTAGCAGGCTTTGAAACAGTGATAAGTTTTTGATGGGTTGATCTTTTCTTGAGGACCTAAAAGCAATTTTCCTGCAACTTTTTCACATCTTGATTTCCAAAAATCCATGCAACAATAGTCCTTGCCAAGTTCCGGCTTTGTATTGTTTCCTTAATTTTGTTCTTTTTACTTATCCACGTCGTTTAAGAAACTTTGGGAGATATGTATATTTTTTACTTAGTTTTCAATCATTTGCATTAATTTTTTTGTGATCTTATTTATCTTAAATCTTAAAGTATGTAATAAAAAGATGCAGCAGTATTTAAATTTCAAATTTTTTACCCACTACAAAGAGATTTTATCAATGTGTTATAATGACACAAAAATTAAATATGGACCACATATCATGTATACTTTTCAATTATAGGCCTGTTTGGTTAAGGGTGGAAGTGAGGAAGTGAGGAATTGAGAAAGTGGTAATAATTCCCTTTGGAACTTGATAATTGGTTAGTAAGTTTTTCGGTGTTTGGATGTTGTTGGGAAGTGTGGTTTGGAAAATGTTTTGTCTTTTCTGGTGTTTGGATGGTAATGTGAAAGTAGAAATGGAAAAGTTGACCACAAAGTTGACCGTAAAATAATAGTAAAATAAAAATTAATTAAGAAAAATAAAAAATGGACTGTAATTAGAATGCAAGTGAGATTTACATGATCAAAAATTAACTGTTTTGTATTACAACTTATTACAAATGAGATTTACATGACCACAAAATTAACTGTAACACTCTGGAAGTGAGGAAATGATTGTGTAAAAGAGAAAAGAGAAAAGAAAAATAAGTTTTCTTATTTTTCTTTTCCGTTGTTTGGATAGATAGAAAACTGAGCAATTATACTTTTTTATATTCTTACTTCCGTCCACTTCCTTGCAACCAAACAGCCCATATTTGGGCTGACCCCACCTCTTCAAACATACCCCTGAAAAATGTAGCCCTTACCTTCCAAAACTTAGACAAAAACTTGCACCCTATGGAAACACTCCGCTCTTCATCATTACTCCTTCAATCAATTCTCGTCTCTCTCAAACCGCTCTCCCCTCCTCTCTTCGTTTTCCTCTCTCTCTCTCTCTGTCTCTCTCTAGAGGCAAGAAGAAGAAGAAAGGAGAAAAAGGCTATTTTTCTCAACAAAGCTCTCAAGATCCCTGTTCTCTTTTCCGCGATTACTACTGTTGTGCTACTGACCAAATTCTTCTCTTGCTGGGCGTTTCGTTCTTTAGCTTGTGATTATTTTCCTCTAATTATTTCCTAGGGTTTTAGTTTCTTTGTTGGTTTTTTGTGTGTTTGCTAACCATGGACGCAAGATCTTTCTCTTCATTCTCCTCTGAGAAGATGAGATCTAGATTGAGATCTCGGTTGCCTCTTCGAGAAGTCCGTTCCACTGTGTGTATCCCTCGTCTTCGATCATCTCCTCTCCCGAGGCACAATAGTGTAAGTTTCATCTTTTCTCCCAAGATTCCATTTTTATTTATCGGTTTTTGCTCTTCTTTATGGTCTCCGATATTTTTTCTGTTTGTGGGTTTTGACGATGGGTTTACCACGAGAAATTTCCAATAAAGTTGGGTTCTTTTTTGAATTTTATAGTTGTTTCTTAATTTCCCCCTTTCCTTTCCTTCTAATCGTAATAAAAAAGGAGGCATCTTTTTGTTTCTTTGTTTGTATTTCCGACCTTTCTTGGATTTTGGGATTTCTTTAGATTTTCCTCGGATTTTACTAGCAGAAGAAGTTTCCCCCTTTGTTCTTGTAATCTGATCTTAAAAAGAAGTAATAATTCATCCTCTCAGTTTTAATTTCTTGAAGGTTCTACTGTTTGTTTCATCTTAAATTTTCCATGCCTCAGGTTTGTTAAACCAATGGTGTTCGTTTTTGGTTAATTACAGGGTGACAGGATTCATACGGGATCGATCTGCAATGGACTTTGACTTCGCTCACTACCAGCTAACAGAATCAAGGAAGGAGAAGGGGAACAACTTAGCTTCTGTATCCCCTTCGAGAGTGGCCTAAGACTCTTCTCAACAACCCAACCCGGATCCTTGCATTCAAGAGGAACACCCCTGCGGCCACTGACGGCTTCTTGTCTGAATCCTCAGTCTCCTCTCATGTGACAAAGTTCAGCCAGCCGCCAAGATACATTTCTCACGTGCCTAACGTTTACAACATTAGGCCTCTGAATTGAATTTCCTATGTGATGATTTATGATTGATTGTTTCCTAACTCGAACCGGTTCTTGGCTTTTTGAAATTTTTTGCAGACAGCTGAGAGGACATTGGATGCGCCGGATCTTGTTGATGACTTCTACCTCAATCTTCTTGATTGGGGGAGCAGGAATGTGTTGTCGATTGTGTTGGGAAAACGAATTAAAACATGAATCTTTGAGCTAAATTAAGGCGAGATCCGTTGATAGAATCAACCGAATAATGGTTGGAGTGTGTTCTGCGTCCATTAGGGATGAACGTGGTACATTTACATGTTTAATTTCATTTTAGAATTAATGAAATATTCGAGTTTAATGTTTACTTAATTCAAAAGCTAAAGGGGATTAAAGGTAACTAAAAATATTTAGTCCCACATTGGATAAGAGATGGACAATTGAAGTGTATAAATAGAAGAAAATGGGAACAAAGGACGCGCCCTTTGGGTACTTGGAGTTTTCGCGTGCGATTGGGTGGAAATCATGTCCACACGCGCGCGCGCCGTCGCCACCGCCCTGCGTCGGGGCACAGGGCTGGGCGAGGGTGCAGGCTCGGATCCAACCCCGCCTGGTTCTTTTTTAACCGGGTCACCCGGGTTTGGTGCTACAGGCGGGTCTCGACCCGACCTGCTCCGCTACCCTCGCACTGCGCTACAATGGTCGGAAGGAACCCCTGCAGCGGTTCCTGTCTGGAACAGTTGCAACGGTTTAGACAGGAACCGTCACAACTATCCCTAGATAGTTCTGTCCTCCAACGGGCTCCTAGGAGCGCTATAAATTGCCTCTCTATGGATTAAAATACACAGCAAAAGCAAACGATCTCTTCTCTTCCTCTTACAGGCTTAGAAAATTCAATAGATTTTTAAATAGAATTGTTGTCTAAATCTCTGTCTTCTTAAGACATTAATACTTCTCTCTCTTTTCTCTACAATGGATTATCCTCTAAAGTTAAGGCAAATATTCTCCATGAAATTTGTCTTCGTCCTCCGCATTGAAATCCTGTGAAGGTACTGATTAATTACGGTTCGATCGTATGGTGATTTGGTAGTGCTATCCAAATACCATGAAGGAGTGTTGTATCTTGGGAGACCAGCGTCCAGTAACACATTAGCACCAAAGTGGGGGACGCAATTTGAAATCACCTGAGGGGGGTGAATAGGTGATAATGCTAATCAATGCACAAATTTAAAATGATATGATGCAACAATCACCCGAAACAAGATTAGAAGCCGAATACCCCGTGAAGGGCTCTGAACTCCTTCCTCGTGATTCCTCTAAATAAGAGTTTGAGGTGCACAATGCAATCTTATTGTGAGAGTACTGATCAACAATATAATAATGAATGGAAAGCAAGTAAATAACACAAATAAACCAATCGCAAACACAGAGATTTGTTTCGAGGTTCGAGCACCCAGCTATACGTCCCCGCCTTCACCCAGAAGGATTTCCGATCCACTAGAACTTCCATAAAGGATTACAACCATTAGGGAGTACCCAACTCCTCAATCACACTTCTCTAGTCCAGAGGTAGTGGAGTTACAAATACAATAATCACTTGATGATCAAAAGACCACAAACTCTCTTTTGAAAACTTTTTTTACAAAAACCCTAGAGAATAATATATAAGATTGAAACTCAAAATTTTGTAAGTGATATAAAAATAGAAGAGAGATTTTAAAAACCAAAAACTTTCAGAAAACTTTTAAAAATAATAGCCCAAAATTTAAACAAAGCTCTTTCTCAAGAAAACTCAAAACTTTTGATCTTTGAATTTGTTGTTGTGAAAACCTCTACCCTAATGACCCCTTTATATAGGATTTAGGAAGAGTAAATATAGAAAACTTTTACCTGGATAAAAAAGAAAGAAATTGACCCTCTAATACAGCTAACTACATTTTTTTAAACTTAAACACGTTTTAAAAACATGTTAAAAATCAGCGTCCAGAAAATTAGCCATTACTGCAAATCTAGCAGATTGGTCAACTTTGAGCACATTTTTCAGGCTGCAAATGTCTGAATTCAGAATTAGGCATATAGGAATAATTTATAAATCTTTAAGTCTTCTTTTTAATGAATCTGAAATCAACTCAATATCAATTTGTATTAGAAAGTTATCAGTAAAATACTGATAGGTATCAAATCAAAAACTGTAAGCTATTTTCAGAACAAGAACAGAGTTAAACCAAATATTTGACATTTTTAAAATTTGAATCTGAAAATGATTATTGAATAATAAATTTAGATCTGGAAGTTAGCTTTGAAATGCAAGTTAAATCATGTTATTTGAATATAAGACTAAAAAGTTATGATAACAACTATAAAAGGGTGTCAAGCAGATCAGCAGAACTAAAACTGGTTCAAATCTAAAACTCGATATATGTACTTGAAATTTAAAACCGGTTAAATCAAAAACCAAACGTATTGAATTTGTGTGTGTATTTGAGCTTCAAACGTATATACTATTCTTTAACAAACTAAAAATATAAAAACTTTATAGGAAGGTGTCTCTGAACCGCGTTGCCGAGCTAGAGCCTCCTCTCCTATGAAAGAGTCCTCTTGTGCCATCAACCTTTCAATATGCTTTAAGCGCCAATAACCTTGCAATATGCTTAAAGCCATCAAGACTTGTACAAACCTGAAATTCATTTTAGAATCTTTATTAGTACTAAATAGCTTTTGTATGTTTTGTTATCATCAAAACTATATAAATGGAGAGTAACCTTTTGGGCCAACACAATTGTCTTAAGGAGATTCATTACATGCGTACCTCACTCCAATTGCTATATAATTGAACTAACATTCTTTATACAGGGGTTATACTTAAATAATTATGCTCATATATATTACTGTATATTGAGACTGACTAATACTAGTCTAATTGGTGTTTAACCAAGAAAGGTAATTGAAAGGTGGTTCTATAATTAAGAAACATTCTACTGAACGAAAAACCTCCCACCTGATATTCACTGACCTGACCAATTAGAGCGGTGATATTGATTAGTTGTCAGATCAATTCCTGCACATAACAGTCTTAAGATAATTATCGTTCTTGAAGTTACTTCTATTCTGTTTGAATTACAGAAGATGCCTAAGACTACTCAAGACAGTACCAGTAAGGCACCGAACATACAAATTCAACAGATGATTGGTGCCTGCTCCAATTCCTAACCAGAAGCTGGAGAAGCCAGGAATATTTGATGGCACTGAATTCAAGAGGTGGCAACAGAAGATGCTCTTCTACTTGACCACTCTGCATTTGATCAAATTCCTGCAAGAGGATCCACATGAATCCGGAACTGATCGGGACTCAATCCTTGCAGTTGATGCATGGACGCAAGGTGACTTTCTTTGCCGAAATTATATTTTAAATGGACTGGATGACTCTCTTTATAATGTCTATAGTCCAACAGGCAAAGAAGTTATGGGTAGATCTTGATAAGAAGTATAAGACTGAAGATGCTGGTACCAAGAAGTTCATCGTGAGAAGATTTCTGGAGTACAAAATGGTGGACAGCAAGACTGTGACCAGTCAGGTGCAAGAATTTTAATTTATCTTGCACGATATAGAGGCTGAATGTATGATTATACCTGAAACTTTTCAGGTTGCTACTAGCGTAGAGAAACTCCCACCTTACGTGGAGAGATTCAAGAACTACCTGAAGCATAAGCGCAAGGAGCTGAACTTGGAAGATTTCATTGTGAGGCTTCGGATTAAGGACAACCGAAAGTCCGAGAAAAGGAGCAACAAGAACTCCTATGAAGCCAAGACCAATGTGATTGAAGACTCAAAGGGGAAAGCGTCTACTTACAAAGGCTTAAAGCGGATGAAGACTGCCCAAGGGTACAAAGACAAGAACCAAGAAGGCAAGAACATGCGTTTCAAGGGAACTTGCTATATTTGCAATAAAGAGGGACATAAGGCGAATGAATATTGCAGTCATCCCAAAAAGAACAAAGACCATCCACAGGCAAACCTGACCGACCATACGTCGCCAAGCCTATCAGCTGTGGTATCAGAAGTGAATCTGATAACCAACAATAAGGATTAGTGAGTAGACACGGGGCTACTCAACACATCTGCTCTGAGAAATTATTATTCTCAGAATACAAAAAACTAAAGAAAAATGAGCAACTCTTCGTGGGCAACTCAGCCATCTTCAAGGTTGAGGGAAAAAGAAAGGTCATCTTGAAGTGCTCATCTGAGAAGGAGCTCACTCTGAATGATGTACTACATGTTCCAGATATCCGCAAGAACCTGATCTCTGAATCAATCCTTAGTAAGAAAGGTTTTAGAATGATTTTTGAATCAGACAAGTTTGTACTTACTAAGGGTGGGATGTATGTGGGTAAGTATTATCTTGTTGATGGCCTATTTAAGGCTAATGTTGCTGTAGTGGACAAAAAGTCCGTGTATCTGTACCCAATGCTCATAAATAAAGGAAAATTTTCTGTTTATTTATTTGAGTCTCTTATTTTATGGCATGCTAGATTAAGATATGTAAATTACAAGTCCTTGCAAAACTTGTCTAATATAGGATATATTTCTAAACTCAACTTGAAAGAAATTCGCAAGTATGAGATTTGTGTTGAAGCCAAGTTCGCAAAAAGTTCATTTCACTCAATTGATCGAAATACAAAACCTTTAGCGTAATTTATAGCGACTTGTGTGACTTGAAATTTGCGCCAACAGGAGACAGGAAAAAGTATTTTATTTATTACTTTTATTGATGACTGTACAAGATACTGTTATATGTATCTTCTAAACAGTAAGGATGAGACAATGAATATGTTTCTAACATATAAAGTCGAAGCTGAGAATCAACTCAAAAAAATATAAAGATTCTAAAATTCGATCGAGACTGAGAATATGAATCAAATGAATTTAGTGAGTTATGCGCTAACTTTGGTATAATCCATCGAACTACAATATCATATACTCAGCAAAATGGGATTACTGAACGAAAGAACAAAACTTCAAAAGAGATGGTCAATTTCATGCTCGTAAGTTCTGGAGCTTCACAGAACTTGTGGGGGAAAGCTCAGTTAACTGCAAATTATATTTTAAACAGAGTACCCCATAAGAAACTTCGTCTTATACCATTTGAGTCATGGCATGGAAGGGCACCTTCTACCATTATCTCAAAATATGGGGGGGTGCCTTGCAAAGGTACTAACACCACTGCCTAAAAAGACTAAGTTGGCAGCAAGAACAGTGGATTGCATATTCATAGGCTATGCCTTGAATAGTAGTGCTTATAGATCTTTGGTGTATATATATATCAGAAATATCAGATATTCATGTAAATATGATTATCGAATTGAGAGATGTTGTGTTCTTTGAAGACATCTTTCCATCTAAACGGGAAGAAGATAAGATTTCTGGAAAAGAACACACGAGATGACGTTCAGGAACGAAAGCCCAAGGAACCAATTGATAATGCGAAAGTTGAACCAAGAAGAAGTCAGAGATCAAGAATCTTAAAATATTTTGATTCGGATTTCATAGCATATGCTATTGAAAGCATGCCTCAAACATTTACAAAGGCTATGTCTACCACAAAAGCACAAATGTGGAAAGAAGTTATAAATAGCGAAATAGAATCCATCCTAACCAATCATACTTGGGAATTGGCCAACTTGCTTCCTGGCAGTAAACTAATTGTGAGTAAGTGGATTTTTAAAAGAAAATTAAAACTCGATAGATCTATCAATAAGTACAATAGCCAAGGGTTATCGACAAAAGGAAGGGCTTGAGTACTTCGATATTTATTCACCAGTAGCAAGAATAACTTCCATTCGGGTGTTAATTGAGATTGTAGTATTGCACAACTTAGATATTCATCAAATGGATGTCAAGCTGCCTTCTTAAATGGTAAATTAAATAAAAAAATATATATAGAGCAACCTGAAGGATTTATAGTCAAGGGCCAAGAATATAAAGTGTATAAATTGATAAAATCCTTATAAGGTGTAAAGCAAGCTTCAAAACAATGACATGAGAAATTTGATAGTGTCATGATCAAAGACGGATTCACTATCAATGAATGCGATTAGTGTGTATACACTAAAATAATTGGAGATGCATGTTTCATTATTTGTCTATATGTAGATGACATGCTGATACTTAGGACTAATATTGAAATTATTAAGTCTACTAAAAGAATGTTATCCAACAATTTTGATATGAAGGATCTGGGGGTTGCTGATGTAATTTTAGGAATTAAGATCACAAGAACACTAGATGGAATAGTCTATCTCAATCTCACTACGTGAATAAGATGATGGAAAGATTCAAGGAGCATAGGATAAAAGAGAATACAAATTTTTTCTCCCACACATCCACTTTCGCAAGAATACATGAACTGTAGTATGATAGTTGAAGTATTCTCAGATTATCGGAATTCTAATGTATTTAATAAATTGCACTAAAACCGATATTGCTTATGCTGTAAGCAAATTAAGCAGATACACTAGTAACCCTAGTGATGATCATTGGACTGCTTTACTATGAGTATTAGGTTACGTATCACATACCAAGAAATATGCCTTGAAGTATGAACAATATCCACATGTACTTAAAGGATACAACGATGCTAATTTGATTGCAGATTCTGAAGAATCAAAATCAACTAGCGGATTTGTATTTACTCTTAGAGGTGCAGTAGTGTCCTGAAATCTTTCAAACAAACTTGTATTACCCGTTTCACAATGAAATCAAAATTCATAGTTTTAGACAAGACTGGAGAAGAAGTAGAATGGCCTCGACATTTTTTGAAAGATATATGCTTATGGCCAAAGCCAGTGCCTCCCATATGCATTAACTGTGATAATCAAGCAGTGATATCTAGAGCATAAAATTTTATATATAACGGTAAGTCTAGACATATTTGTCGTAGACATAATACCGTTAAACAGTACTCTCATATAGAACTATCTCTATTGACTTTGTATCGTCAAAAGATAATTTAGCGGATCCATTTGCTAAAGATTTAAGTAGAGAGCATATAAACTGTGCATCGAGGGAAATGGGTCTAAAAGCCTAAACTTACCGAGTCAGCTTAATGGAAACCTCACTTAGCGACTAGAGATCCCACAAACTAAGTTCAAGAGGAAAATTAGTTATGATTAACTCTGCAAGTAAGCACTTAGGAGCTTGACTCCAATTCATTCCTATAGTGCACCCAAGTACTTTCTACTAGTGGATTAAGGATATGCTTAACGCTTTTAATGATGTCTATATCTTGTTATTAAAACAAGTGGGGTAGAGTAGACTACTCCTAATAGGACGATCGCCTATGTGAATATAGACCTGGGTCAGCTCTTTGAGAATCTCTATGGAGGCTGTTATTCTCTAAAGATACTCTCTGAAAGTAAGAATGTTCAACGTCAAAATGGATATAACCGAGAACCAAAGTTGATTATTGAAAGTTACTATGTGAAGCTTGTTGACTTGACTTATAATAACGGCTGACAGTTCAAGACTTAGTTCACTAATTAGCCAGTAAGTCCGATAAAGGTTTCGCTATAGAAGGTCCAAGACCTAGTTCACCTATCCGGATGCAGTCTCTTTTCTAAAGTATCTTTCACTATAGAGTCAGGCTCTTTGTGTGTCAATTCCTTGAATCTCCATTCATTGTGGGGGATTGTTGGGAAAATGAATTAAAACGTGAATCTTTGAGCTGAATTAAGGTGAGATCCATTTATAGAATCAACCTGATAATAGTGGAGTGTGTTCTTCGTCCATTAGGGATGAACGTTGTATATTTACATGTTTAATTCCATTTTAAAATGAATGAGATATTAAAATCTAGAGTTTGCCTAATTCAAAAACTAAAGGGAATTAAAGGCAGCTAAAAGCATTTAGTCTCACATTGGATATGTGATGGACAATTGAAGTGTAAAAATAGAGAAAAATGGGAACAAAGGGTGTGCCCTTTGGGTACTTGGAGTTTTTATGCGCGATTGGGGGGAAACCATGCCCATGCGCGTGCCGCCCGCCTGGTCCGACGCCGACGCCGGCCCCAGGCTCGAGTGCGGGCTCGGATCCAACCCGGCCCGATTTTTTTTGAACCGGGCCACTCGGGTTTGGTGCTACAAGCGGGTCTCGACCCGACCCGCTCCGCTGCCCTCGCGCTACACTGCAACAGTTTGAAGGAACCACTGCAGCGGTTCTTGTTTGAAACAGTTGCAATGGTTCAGACAGGAACCATCACAACTGTCCCTGGACGGTTCTGCCCTCCAACGGGTTCCTAAGAGCGCTATAAATAGCGCTTCTCTCCGTGGACTAAAATACACAGTGAAAGTAAACAATCTCTCCTCTTCCTCTTACAGAACTGAGAAAAGAATCAGTGTCTGAAAAAGTTAGATTTGAAAAAAAATCTGAAGAAAAGATTCGTTCTGGAAGAAGGCTTAGAAAATTCAACAGATTCTTAAATATAATTGTTGTCTAAATCTCTGTCTTCCTAAGACATTAATTCTTCTCTCCCTCTTTTCTCTACAGTGGATAATTCTTCAAAATTAAAGCAAATATTCTCCTTGAAATTTGTCTTTGTCCTGCTGCAATAAAATCCTGTGAAGGTACTGTTTAACTACGATTTGACCCTACGGTGATTTAGTAGTGCTATCCAAATACCGTGAAGGAGTGTTGTATTTTAGGAGACCAGCATCCAGTAACCCATTACCACCAAAGCGGGGAACATAATTTTCTTAAGGAGATTCGCTACATGCTTAACTCACTCCAATTGTTGTATAAGTAAACTAACATTCTTTATACATGGGTTATACTGAAATATTAATGCTCATAAATATTATTATATATTGAGACTGACTAATACTAGTCTTATTGATGTTTAACCAAGAAAGGTAATTGAAATGTGGTTCTGTAATTAAGGAATGTTCTACCGAACTGAAAACCTCCCACCTGATATTCACCGACCTGGCCAATTAGATCGGTGATATTGATTAGTTGTCAGATCGATTCCTGCACATAACAATATTGCCCTTGGAAACACGGTTTACTTGTGGACCATTGATGAGGATATTGGACCTGTTACAAGCATTAGCTGGGCTCCTGATGGGAAGTACATTGCTGCTGTCCTTAACAATTCGCATATTCAGTTATGGGACTCAAGCAATAACCGCCTGGTAGTACTCTCCCCCTTGCTTTGTTGATCTCCTAAAATTTTTTAAAATTAGATTTCACTGATCACAGCAAACACAGTTTAGATAACTTAAAGTTAGTATGCGGTCAGTTGATCAATTTAGTTCAGTCACTATTGAAAAGTGTGTGTAAATTGTAACAAAATTACACATTTTTTACACTGATTACCTTTTTGGTTGTAATTTCTACTATATATTAGTCATTTTAAGACTGTTTACATTCTCATAGTTTTATTCTGTAGCAACACATCGTTGCAACAAAATTTTATAAAGGATTACTGGATTGTGCCTTTTCTTTTCAGATCAGTTGTAGCAAAATTTCTGCTTTTTGGCTTAGCATTGATGATTAAAAAAGCACAACATACATTGTTTGATTGCCTATTCTCCTGAAATCAACTAACTTTGACTACATTTTTGGTTGCCATTTCTACCAGCTGAGAACTTTGAGAGGGGTGCACTGATCTCGAGTTTGTTCTCTAGCTTGGAACAACAACATCCTGACAACCGGTGGCATGGACGGCAGGATAGTCAACAATGACGTCAGGATTCGATCTCATGCCGTTCAGACTTACCGGGGACACACTCAAGAGGTCTGGCTCGGGCCAGCAGCTGGCCAGCGGTGGCAATGGCAACCTGCTTCACATCTGGGACGTCTCAATGGCCTCATCAACTCCACCACCGGGCCAGAACCAGTGGGTGCATCGCTTCGGGGATCACATGTCTGCTGTCAAGGCCCTTGCCTGGTGCCCATTCCAGAGTAATCTGCTGGCTTCAGGCGGTGGTGGCAATGACCCGTGCATCAAGTTCTGGAACACCCACACGGGCGCTTGCCTCAACTCAGTGGACACTGGCTCTCATGTGTGCTCATTGCTGTGGCACAAAAATGAGAGGGAGCTGCTGAGCTCCCAGGATTCACTCAGAACTAGCTGGCACTCTGGAGTACCCGTCAATGGCTAGGATTGCGGAGCTCACTGGGCACACTTTGCGGGTTCTGTTCACGGCTGAGGTATGGATGAAACTTTTCTGCATGATGTTGGTTGTTAGTTGTTTGGGATTGATGATTGTTGTTGTGATATGTGGTCTGATTTCTTCAGGGGTTTGGACATGATTTTACTGCAGAGACCAGATGGGTGTACGGTTGCATCAGCAGCGGGGGATGAGACATTGAGATTCTAGAATGTTTTCAGGAGTCGAAGTAGCGAAGCCTATGGCCAAGGCGAGTGCAGGGCCATTCAGCAGCTATAACCAGATCAGGTGAAGGAGTTAAACTTGTCTAGAAGAGATTTGGGTGCTCAGAAAGAAGAGATGCAGACCGAAATCAAAGTATTGACAGGAATTTCACTGATATATATTATGTATATATATATGGTTAATTTACAGGTCAAGGTAGTTGATAATTGATGAAGTGATTACTATGATTGCAGTCACTTTGGCCTTCAGATTAAATAAAATTTTGCTATAGTTAAACTTTTACATTTTTTTTTTTTGGTGTGCTGCAGGTTGGTTTGGGCACTGTTTTTTTCTTGTCTGTAACAATTACTGGTCACTGAAGGGTAGTTCTTTGTTTCTTATTACATCTATGTTTATGTTTTTTTTGCCCCTTTACTGTTGAATCCCTGGCTTCTAAATCCTGTTAAAACTTATGTGACTAACAGTCGGTTTGGTAGTTCTTGTGAGAAGGCTGCAGATACCTCATTCCTCCGTTCTCTGTGAAACGCTCATACTCCATGGCGCTAGCTGATCTTTCATGGAAGAGAGATGGATTCTTGCATGTCGATGGAGATATCTTGAGGACTTTTGATGATTTCCCCACTGATGAGGAGGATTGTTACTCAGATACTTCAAAGCTTTCACGCTGAACCTCATTAGTGACTCGAAGATTCATGGTAACAGACATGCTGGTGCCATCAGCCAAAATTGGTAGGTCATTGTTGCATCTATTTTATAGAAATCTGATGCCTGAGTCTAGAGGCCATGGTGGCCTTTTTTGATTGCATCATCATGTAATTATTTATAATTTACTGGATTCCTAAAATTTAAAAGAAAAAAAATACGACGCTAATAGGAATATATGCTAAGGAAGTCTCAATTAATAAAAAAATAACTAGCCAGACTAACCAGATTTGCTTAGAGAGCATTTCTTGATTCAAATTAAATCTTCATGTGGTATGTGGAAGGATTGTGTTGGTACCAGATAAGTCTTGTTCTTGAGGTCCTATATCTGATAGTTTTGTTCTTACATTGCTTCTCAATGTTCTCATTTTATCTTCAGCCTATATCTTCTTGGCTTTGTATTGCTAAAATAACCTTCTTACCCTATTTATTATCATAACCATGATAACATGCTTTAGCATACAATTTTGCATTCTTATTTATCGCTTATAATCATCATTGATATTCTTTTAACTGGTGTGCTATCCTTTTCAACCCAATTAACATTGTGTTGCGGGTAAGTACTGTTGTTGAGAAACGAATTGGGAAGAAAAATGAACATGGATCAAATACACAATCAAAGACACCAGAATTTTACGTGAAAAATTCAAATCGGAAAATTCACAGAGCCGCACGCAAATCCACTACATTATCAGAGAGATTATAGAAGGAGAGAATCTCACACAAGCTCTGTATTTACATTGACATACACATACATAACCCTAATGATGACGCATCTCTTTTTATAGAGAAAAGTATAAGGTTAAAAGTTATGAAATCACCGAATTACCATTGACGTGTTCCCCAAGTTTATGGACTACGAAGCTTTCAGACTGGACCGCCTCTCCGCTATGCATCTCTGAGGTGCTACTCTGCACAGTCGCTTCGAAGTGCTTCTTCGCTTAGATGCTTCGGAGTTATCGTCCAGAGTGATTGCTACTCCAGAGTGAGATTTTAACCTTGATCTCAACCTAAAACTCTAAAATTGCACCACCTCTTTACTTTGAGTGCTTCATCCTCGCCGGGATCTACAAGGGGAATTTCTCAAAGTAATATTGTTTCCAGGGCTCTGCCCCTGAGCCCCCGGGAGGGGGCTCCCCGTCCCGTTCAAACCTCCACGGCGACATGACGATGCAGGTCGATTCGCGTAATGACTTTGCATAGGACGACAAATCATCAAAGCAATAATTGGGCTCCATAACTTAATAATCACCCACTTGGAGACTGATTATTGACGTAGCAATAACACTCCATCTCTCTCTCGTGCTCTATTAACTCTCAACTCATACTGAATTTGATGTGACTCAACTCTGGATTCTTAGCCTTGAAGAACCACAAAAGCAAACATGTTTTCAGTTCTCCGCACCACCTTGATCAACATATCTACAAGATTCTGACATGTATGTATCTTCTCTAGTGATAATACACCATCCTTCAAAAGTATGCGAATGAGCTAGTACTACATATCAATGTGTTTGGATCTGTCATGATAAATTTAATGATTGACAAGATTTATAGTACTCTGGTTATCACTGTGTAGTGAAAAACTCACTGCTCCTTGTTAAGCTATTTCATAAAAATCTTTCAGCCATATCAACTCCTTGTAAACTTTTATCGCTGCAACATATTCATCCTCTGTCGTATACAAGGCAAATATCTTCTGCAATCTCGACATGCAGCTTACTGCTTTACTGCTCAACGTGAACCAGTAGTACTCCTCTAATTATCTACATTACCCGCAAAGTCATAATCAACATATTCATGCAGAGGAATGTCTGTGCAAAGGAATGTCTGTGCCTTCATAGCACAAAATCATATCTGAACTTTTCGATATCTCAAGATCCACATTGCTCCTGTTCGGGATTGCTCATGTATTTGCTGACAACTCTCACTGTTTGGGCAATATCTGACTCTTACAGATCATAACATACATCAAGTTGCCCACAACTAATGTATACAACACCTTCGACATGAGAGTCTTCTCATCATCAGTCTTTGGTTCTTGTGCTCTTGAGAACTTAAAGTGATCTCTAGCGAGACGTTTACAGGTTTAGCATCCATCATGTTAAATCTTCTCAGCACTTTCTCAATGTACTCTACTTGTGATAGCTTCAACAGTCTTTTTCCTCTCTTCGTTGATCCTCATTCTAAGTATCTTCTTCACGGGACCCAAGTCCTTCATTTAGAACTTTCTTTCTAACTGAGCATTGAGATTCACAATCTTCTTTATGCTTGAACCAGCAACAAGCATGATGACTACATACAAAAACAGTATGATGTAGGAATTCTCAAAATACTTGAAATAGCAATAATGATCAACTTGTAGTCTTGTGTATCACTACTAGCCATAAATTTATCGAACTTCAAATACCATTCCTTAGGAGTTTTTTTAAGCCATAGAGACTTTCTTGATCTTGCAAACTAAATGCCCATTATCCAACATGATATATCCCTCTAGCTGCATCATATGGATGTTCTCTTCTAAATTACCATAGAGAAACACAGTTTTAATATCCGGCTGCTCTAGATGCAAATCATCTACTGTCACAATGCTCAAACAGATCTAATAGTGGTTAACTTCACAACTGGAGAGAAAATTTCGGTAAAATCAGTATCTTCCCGCTGTTGAAATCCCATCATAACCAATCTCGCCTTGTATCTCTTTGTGCCGTCATTCTCCTCCTCTAACCGATAAACCCATTTGTTATGCATAGCTTTCTTATCCTCAGACAGCTCAACCAAATCTCATGTTTAATTCTTCATAACAAGCTCACTCTTTTCCTTAGCTTTCACTTGTAAGGTTTCTTCATAACACTCGAGTTCACCACATCAGTCAACAACAAATAGTGCAAATGAGAGTATCTCTCCGAAACTTTGGTCAGCTTGGTTGATCGCCTCTCTACTTGGGATTCCTCATTCCTTTGCGGAATGCTCTGAATGTTCTTTATGGAACATCATCAAGTTCAACAAACTTCGAATCTATAGCACTGCTCTGCTGCTTCGGAGTACTCCCCGTCAACAAGTACTTATATACTATCCTCTTATTGAATATCACATCCTTATGTCTAAAGATTTTTCGGTTCTCCGAATCTCAAAACCGATGCCTTACTCACTTTTTCCATATTCAACGTAAATACACCTCTTAGACTTCGGACCCAACTTGCTTCTGCAATCTAGTTCAACATGTACATAATAGATGCAACAAATGTACGCTTGTGGTTTATATTTATCTCTTTCTAAGTTCATGCTTCCTCCAGAATCTCACAATTCAGAGGCACCCGAAGATCCTCTACCCAAAACTACTTGGACAATCCTGCGTATATCAATATGCTCCTGGCACACTCTAGAATGGTCCGATTCATACGCTCGGTTACCCTTTCTGATGAGAATTTCCTGAAATCGTCTTCACTTCTTTGATTCTCTAATTAGCATAGAACTCTTCGAATCTGCTATTGCATTATCGTTCTCATTGTCTGACTTCAAGCAATTAAGCTTTAGACTTGTCTCATTTTCAACTTGGGCAATCACTTCTTGAGCACATTAGACACGTCTGATTTTTGGTTCAGAAAATAAATCCAAACCTTTCTACTTATATCATCAATAAAGGTTATAAAATATAATGAGCCACTAAGAGAAGGAACATACGTCTTACACCATTCAGTATGAACTAGCTCCAACCTTTTTGCTATCTCCAACCTTTCTGCCTTCAGAGACTACCTTTGAGAAACTGACTTTTCTCTACTTCCCGTAGACACAATCTTCACACAAATCTAAATCGATAGACTTCAATCTTGCCTTTAGAGAGCATAGCTTTCCTCTCCTTCTCGCTCATATTGACGCAGATACGGAAGCGAAGATCCTGGCTAGATCTCGTTCTAGCGTCAACGAATCTTGAAAGGAACTTCAGGTAAGATAATACTCGAATCCACAAGCAGAAACAACTCGAATTCACGAGCAAAGATCGGCAACTCGAATCCACGACATATTGGAGAGAAAAACTCAACTGAGTTTATCAAAATGTTATGTGTTGTGTGCAAAATAAAGAATACAGTGGCCTTTAAATAGGCTTTAAAAGTAGTAGTCTAATCTAATTAGAAAACTAAAACAAAAATAATTTGGAATCCAATTGGACCAAACAAACTAGTTTCCTAAACAGAATCAGATTTTAATACAGAGGTCGGTTGAAAGGATTAGTCGACTAATCTAAGTGATTAGTTAACTAAAGAGAAGAAACTCAGAAAAATTTCAACTTTATGTTGAACCAGATTAGTCGACTACTGAGATTGGATTAATCGACTACTGAGAGAGTTAGTTGACTACTTTTGATGATTAGTTGACTAATGCAAATTCTGATGCTTTTGTTGTCCTGCTCTCCTACTTCAGTCCCCCCATCTTCAAAAGAACTCATCTTTGAGTTCCAATCTAGATATAGCTACTTGATAGAGACTTTTTTCAGTTGAGATTCTTTCTCTCCTCAAGTACACCATCCTCATGTCTTCATCCACAAAAAGATTCTCTCGCATCTTCTTGTCATCTGCTGCTTTGTACTTATTAGCTTTCTCTACAAAATCTCTTTTTTTTTGCGTACGAGAAAATCTTGTTGAACCGTAAACTGTGCTGTTGTATGCAAACTTCCTTGGCGTAAAATTTGATCCCACGCTCTTGGTTTCTCTTCATACATGCTTTGCAGCAAATTGCCTATAGGGCAGTTGACAACTTCTATTGTCCATTAGTTTGAGGATGTATAGTTCCACTATACTTTGATGATGTATCAAATCTCCGCCATGAGGTATTACAAAAAGTAGCTAAGAACTTGCTATCTCGATCCGAAACAATAGAACTTGGCACACCATGATTATCAATCTCTTGAAAGAACAACTTGATCATCCACTCATATTATCCCTCCAGAGTCGTGAAAAACTGTCTTCCATTTGTCTCCCAGTCTATTGTGGATTTGGTAATATTGAAATTATGGAGCCGATTGCCAACCTTGGTGGAGAATCACACTTGGAGAAGTATTACACAGAAAGAACTGGGAGGCCCAGTCGCAGTGGGAGTTAGGAAGTCGGGAAATCCATCCTTGGTGACTCAAAGGCGTGGTCTCAGGGAAAGGAGAGTCTCCCGAGGACTGGACCATCTCGCTGACTTCCCGAGTAAAAGCATATTACAGGAGAGTGTGGGCATGCTTGGACTTTCAGATGGAGGCATGTTCAAGTGTTCGGGGATCACTCAGAGTCTCGAGAGGAGCAATCTGAGTGACAGAACAGAAGAACATCCTGAGGCGCAGTGAGGCGCAATGAATGCGGTCCAACCTGTAAGCTTCGTGATATAGAAAACTCAAGCCATATTTCAAGGACAGTTTAGGAATGTCACAACTTGTAACCCTAGTTCCTCTACAAAAGGAGATGTGCCATAATTAGGGCCATGATGAGGTGGTAAAAAGCCTAGAGCTAGCTATTGTAAAGAGCGGCAATAAGTCTTCAATCTCTCTGTAATCTGTCGATAATAGTGAATTGAGAGCGACTCCATGATTTTTCCCTATTTTGGATTTTTTCACGTAATTTCTGGGCTCTCTGTGTTATTTTTCATTAGATCTGTGATCTTGTTTCTTTCTTTGCATTTGATCTGCTCTTGTTCATCGTTATTTGCAAAGTCATTGTCCCCAACAATCGATATCAGAACTTTTGGTTCGAGATGGTTGATGAACCCACAGGCCAAAGGAGATATCCGATGTTGAGTGGGAGATTCCAGATCGGAAAGCCCTAGGAGCGATTCGATTGTCCCTGGCATCGAAAAAAGAAGACCAAAAACTTGTTGGTGGTACTATTGAAGATGTACAAGAAACTATCGGTGTCAAACAAGATATTCTTGATGAAAAGTTGTTCAACCAAAAAATGTTTGAAAATTAAAGTGTTGTTGGGCATCTCAATGAATTCAACACGCGAACAAGCTAGTTTGGAATTTGTTGAGGTCAATTTCGAAGACGAAATCATAATGTTGGTTCTGTTATCCAGTCTATCGGAGGCCTGGGATGTCTCGTGATGGCAGTGAGCAATTCTTGTGGAACAGAAACCTTGAAGTTTGATGATGTGATAAGTGTACTTCTTAGCGAAGAGGTGCACATGAATTCTTTGGGGTAGGCTGAGAGATCAGACAGTTCCCTGAGTGTCGATCGGAGAGGGAGGTCTGGGAATAGAGATAAGAAAAAGAATGGGAGGTCGAAATCCAAATTGAGTAGACTTACATCTAAGTTAAAGGGTGCCGTATGTTGGCATTATGTGGTGAGATAAGGCGTATTCAGAAGGAATGCAAGCAGGTAAAGGATGGAAAAGGTTTCCGCGTATATCACGAAGAGTGATGGATTCGATGCCTTGATTCTCTTTTTGGCTAAGTCCAGTGAGTCATGAGTTATTGATTCTGACACCTCCTTTCACGCCAATTCCTAACAAGATATCTTTCAAAACTATGTGAAAGGTGAATCTGGGAAGGTAGGTGGACTTAGTGTTGGGAAAAATGAAGAATTAAACAGTGAATCTTTGAGCTGAATTAAAGCGCGATCTGTTGATAGAATCAACGGATAATGGTTGGAGTATGTTCCCTTTCCATTGGGGATGAACGTTGTATATTTACATGTTCAATTCCGTTTTAGAATGATTGAGATATTCAAGTCTAAAGTTTGCCTAATTCAGAAGCTAAAGGGGACTAAAGGTAGCTCAAATATTAAGTCCCACATTAGATATGGGGTGAAAGTTTGAAGTGTTTAAATAGAGGGAAAAGGGAACAGAGGGTGTGCCTTTTGGGTACTTGGAGTTTTCACGCGCGATTTGGGGGAAACCATGCCCACACGCGCGCCGCCACCCGGCCTGGCGCCAGAGCTCGGGTTCGGGCGTGGGCGTGGAATCCAACCTGGCATGGTTCTTTTTGAACAAAGGGTGTGCCCTTTGGGTACTTGGAGTTTTCGCGCGCGATTGGGGGGAAACCATACCTACACGCGCGCCCGCCACCCGACATGGCGCCGGAGCACGGGTCTGGGCGTGGGCGTGGAATCCAACCTGGCCTTGTTCTTTTTGAGCCGGGCCACATGAGTTTGGTGCTATAGCAGGGGTCTCGACCCGCTCCGATACCTGCGCGCTGCGCTGCAATGGTTGGAAGGAAACGCAGCAGCGATTCTTGTCTGGAACGAACAGTTGCAACGGTTCAGACAGAATCGTTACAACCGCTCGGACTCCAAATGACAGATTTGTCCCTCTAACAGACTCCCACGAGCGCTATAAATAACGCTCCTTTCCATCATTCTAAAACAAACAATAACACAATCATTCTCTCTTCTCCCTCTTAAGTTTTAGATCTGAACGAAGTCAGTTTGAAAAATCAGATCTTTTTAAGAAAACTCTAAAATAAGATTCGGTCTGAAAGAAGGCTCAGAAAATTCAACAGATTCTTAAATAGAATTGTTGCTGAATCTGTGACTTCCTAAGATAAATATTCTTCTCTCTCCCTCTTTTCTCTACAATGGATAATACTCCAAAGTTAAGACAAATATTCATCTTGAAATTTGTCTTCTTTCTGCTGTATTGAATTCCTGTAAGGTACTGATTAACTACGGTTCGATCGTACGGTGATTTGGTAGCGCTATCCAAATACCATGGAGTGTTGTATCTTGGAAAACCAGCATCCAGTAACCCGTTAGCACCGTAATAGGGGACGTAATTGTCTTAAGGAGATTCGCTACAAGCGTACCTCACTCCATTAGTGTATAAGTGAACTAACATTCTTTATATAGAGGTTATACTGAACTATTGTGTATAACAGTGATTAGTTGTCAGATCTATTCCTGACTCTAACAATCTTAAGACAATTATCGTTCTTAAAGTTACTTACTTCTGTTCTGCTTGAATTATAGAAAATGTCTGAGACTAATCAAGACAGTATCGATAAGGCATCAAACATGCAAATTCAGACATTGGTACATGCTCCACTTTGTAATCCGAAGCCGTATAAGCCAGAAAAATTCGATGGTACTTAATTCAAGAGGTGGCAACAGAAAATGCTCTTCTACTTGACCACTCTGCATTTGGCCAAATCCTGCAAGAGGATCCACCAAAACCCGGAATTGATCGGGACTTAGTCCTTTCAGTTGATGCATGAACGCAAGGTGACTTCCTTTGCCGAAACTATATCTTAAATGGACTGGATGACTCTCTTTACAATGTCTACAGTCCAATTACAACGGCAAAGAAGTTATGGGCAAGTCTTGATAAGAAGTACAAGACCGAGGATGCCGATACCAAGAAGTTCGTCGTGGGACGATTTCTGGAGTACAAAATGGTGGATAACAAGACTGTGATCAGTCAAGTGTAAGAATTTCAATTTATCTTGCACGAGATAGAGGCTGAAGGTATAGTTCTACTTAAAACTTTTTAGGTTGCTACTATCATGGAGAAACTCTCACCTGCGTGGAGAGATTTCAAGAACTACTTAAAGCACAATCGCAAGGAGTTGAAGTTTGAAGATCTCATTGTGAGGCTTCAGATTTAGGAGGACAACTGAAAGTCCGAGAAAAGGAGCAATAAGAACTCCTATGAATCCAAGGCCAATGTGATTGAAGACTCAAAGGAAAAATCGTCTACTTCCAAAGGCTTAAAGCAGAAGAAGACTACTCAAGAGTACAAAGGCAAGGACCAAGAAGGTAAGAACAAGCGCTTTAAGGGAACTTGTTACATCTGCAACAAAGAGGGACACAAGGCGAATGAATGTCATAGTCGTCCCAAAAAGAACAAGAAGGATCATCCATTGGCAAACCTGATCGACTATGCTTCGCTAAGTCTATCAGCTGTGGTGTCAGAAGTGAATCTGACAACCAACAATAAGGATTGGTGGGTAGACACTGGGGCTACTCGGGACATCTGCTCTGAGAAATTATTATTCTCTGATTATAAAAAACTAGAGTATGATGGACAACTCTTCATGGACAACTCAGCTGTCTCCAAGATTGAGGGAAAAGTCCAAGGTTGAGAGAAAAGGAAAGGTCATCCCGAAGTTGACATCTGGGAAGAAGCTCACTCTGAACTATGTACTACATTTTTCAGATATCCGCAAGAATCTTATCTTTGGATCAATCCTTAGTAAGAAAGATTTTAGAATGATTTTTAAATTAGATAAGTTTGTACTTACTAGGGGTGGGATATATGTGGGTAAGGGTTATCTTGTTTGATGGCCTATTAAGGCCAATGTTGCTATAGTGAGCAAAAAAATCCGTGTATCTGTACCCAAAGCTCATAAATAAAGAAAAAATTTCTTTTTATTTGCTTGAATCTCCTATTGTATGGCATACTAAATTAGGGTATGTAAATTACAAGTTTTTGCAAAACTTGTCTAATCTAGGATATATTCCTAAACTCAATTTGGAAGAAATTCGTAAATGTGAGATTTATGTTGAGGCCAATTTCGCAAAAGTTTATTTCACTTAATTGATCGAAATACAGAACCTTTAGGGTTAATTCATAGCGACTTGTGTGACTTGAAAGTTACGCCAACAAGTGGTAGGAAAAAGTATTTTATTACTTTTATTGATGACTGTACAAGATACTGTTATGTGTATCTTGGCAATGAATATGTTTGTAACATATAAATCAAAGTTGTGAATCAATTCAGCAAGAATATAAATATTCTAAAATTCCGATCGAGGTCGAGAGTATGAATCAAATAATTTAGTGAGTTATGTGCTAAATTTGGTATAATCCATTAAACTACATCACCATGTACTCCTTAGCAAATGGGATTGCTGAACGGAAGAACACAACGTTGAAGGAGATGGTCAATTCCATGCTCGTAAGTTCTGGAGATTCACAGAACTTGTGGGGAGAAGCTCTGTTAACTGCAAATTATAACCTAAATAGAGTACCCCACAAGAAATTTGGTTTTGTACCATTTGAGTTATGGCATGGAAGGGTACCCTCCTACCATTACCCCAAAATGTTAGGGTGCCGTGCAAAGGTATTAGCACCACTGCCTAAAAAGACTAAATTAGGAGAAAAACAATGGAATACATATTTATAGGCTATGCCTTGAATAGTAGTGCTTATAAATTTTTGGTGCATAAATAAAAATACCAGATATTCATGAAAACATGATTATCGAATCTAGAGATGTTATGTTCTTTGAAGACATCTTTCCATACAAACGGAAAAAAGATAAGACTTCTGGAAAAAGAACACACGAGATGGGTTCAGAGACGAAAGCCCCAATGAACCAATTGATAATGTGGAAGTTGAACCAAGAAGAAGTCAGAAATCAATAATCTCAAAATCTTTTGGTCTGAATTTCATAGCATATGCTATTGAAAGCAAGTCTCAAACATTTAAAGAGGCTATGCCTACCCCAGAAGCACAAATATGGAAAGAAGTTATAAATAGCTAAATAGAATCCATCCTGCGCAATCATACTTGGGAATTGACAAATTTGCCTCCTGACAGTAAACCAATTAGGAGTAAGTGAATTTTCAAAAGAAAATTAAAACTCGATGGATCTATCGATAAGTACAAGGCTAGATTAGTAGCCAAGGGTTATCGACAAAAGGAAGAATTTGACTACTTCGATACTTATTCACCAGTAACAAGAATAACTTCCATTCGGATGTTAATTGCGATTACAGTATTGCACAACTTAGATATTCATCAAATGGATATCAAGACTGCATTCTTAAATGATGAATTAAATGAAGAAATATATATGGCACAACCTGAAGGATTTATAGTGAAGGGCCAGGAACACAAAAATGTAAATTGGTAAAATCTTTATGCGGTCTAAAACAGACTCCAAAATAATGGTATGAGAAATTCAATAGTGTCATGATCAAAGATAGATTCACTATCAATAAATGCGGATATGTTACATTAAAACAATTGGAGATGCATGTATCATTGTTTGTCTATATGTAGATAACATGCTGATACTTGAGACTAATATTGAACTTATTAAGTCCACTAAAAGAATGTTATCCAACAATTTTGATATGAAGGATATGTGGGTTGCTGATGTAGTTTTAAGAATTAAAATCACAAGAACACCAGATGGATTAGTCTATCTCAATCAGACTATGTGGATAAGATGATAGAAAGATTCAAGGATTATAGGATAAAAGAGAATACAAATCTTTTTCTCCCACACATCCACCTTCGCAAGAATACATGAACTGAAATACGACAGTTGGAGTATTCTCAGATTATCAGAAGTCTAATGTATTTAATGAATTGCACTAGACTCGATATTGCTTAAGCTGTAAACAAATTAAGCAGATACACTAGTAACCCCAGTGATGATCATTGGACAGCTCTACTATGAGTATTAGGTTACGTATCACATACAAAGGCATATACTTTGAGATATGGACAGTATCATCATGTACTTGAAGGATACAGCGATGCCAATTAGATTGCAGATTCTAAAGAATCAAAATCAACTAGCGGATACGTATATACTCTTAGAGGAGCAGCGATATCTTGAAAATCTTCTAAACAAACGTGTATTGCCCGATCTACAATGGAATCAAGATTTAGCCTTAGATAAGGCTGGAGAAGAAGTAGAATGGCTTTAATAATTTTTGAAAGATATACCTTTATGGCCAAAGCCAGTGCCCGCCATATGTATTCACTACGATAATCAAGCAGCGATATCTAGGGCATAAAATTTTATATATAACAATAAGTCTAGATATATTCGTCGCAGACATAATATCGTTAAGCAGTTGCTCTCAAATGGAATTATCTCAATTGACTTTGTATCGTTAAAAGATAATTTAGCGGATCCGTTTAATAAAAGTTTAAGTGGAGAGCGTATAAACTGCACATCAAGGGGAATGGGTCTAAAACCTATCTTTACCGAGTCGGCTTAATGGAAGCCTCACTTAGTGACTAGAGATCCCACGAACTAAGTTCAAGAGAAAAAACTAGTTATGGTTGACTCTGTGAGTAAGCAGTTAGGAACTTGTCTCCATTTCATTCCTATGGTGCACCCAAGTGCTTTTTACAAATGGATTAAGGATAAGCTTAACCTTTTAATGATGCCTATATCTTGTTATTAAAACAAGTGAGTAGAGCAGACTACTCTTAATAGGACGATCACCTATGCGAGTATAGAATTGGTCGGCTCTTTGGGATCTCTATGGAGGCTGTTATTCCTTAAAGATACTCTCTAAAGCTAAGAATGTTCAGAGCCAAAATGGACACAACCGAGAACCAAAGTTGAATTTTGAAAAGTTACTGTGTGAAGCTTATTTACTTGGCTTACACAAATGACTGACAGTTCAATACTTAGTTCACTGATTAGCCAGTGAGTGCGATAAAACTTTCGCTATAGAAGATTCAAGACCTAATTCACATATCCGGATTCAGTTTCTTTTCTAAAGTACCTTTTACTATAGAGTCCGTCTCTCTGTGTGTCAATTCCTTGAATCTTCATTCATTGTGGGGGAATGTTAGGAAAAAGAAGAATTAAAATGTGAATCTTTGAGCTGATTAAAGCAAAATCCATTAATGAAATCAACCGGATAATGGTTAGAGTATGTTCTTCTTCCATTGGGGATGGACGTGGTATATTTACATGTTCAATTTCGTTTTAGAATGAATGAGATATTCAAGTCTAAAATTTGCCTAATTCAAAAGCTGAAGGGGACTGAAGGTGCTCAAATATTTAGTCTCACATTGGATATGAGGTGAAAGTTTGAAGCGTCTAAATAGAGAAAAAAAGGAACAAAGGGTGTGCCCCTTTAAGTATTTGGAGTTTTGAAAAACACCTAGAGGGGGGTGAATAGGTGTAATTGCTAATCTAACAATCTTTTTAAAAACTAAGATGGATGAATGATGCAACGATCTCTCAAAACAAGACTAAGAGCCGAAACCCCGCGAGAGGTTCTGAACTCCTTCCTCCTGATTCCCCTTGAATGGGTAGAGGTGCGCAATGCAACCTTGTTGTATGGGAATTGATCGAACAAAGAATGAATAATATGCAATGATGTAATGCACACAAGATATATCACAAGTATCACAAACTAGAGGCAATAACACAAGGTAAGAAAAACTAGATCTCAAGCAAGTAATTGAAGGCAATAGAGTGCAAGAGAAATTTAAAGCAAAATGGACACAAAACAATCGCAAACACAAGATGTTTGTTTCGAGGTTCGAGCCACCGCTCTACTCCCCGCCTTCACCTCCGTGAAGGGTTTCCACTATCCACCGAGGACGCTTACAATGGTCTACTAAAGACCCGAGCACCGAGCTCCACCACTTACAATAACCTCTACCGAAGAGGTGTCTCCACAAGAACAAGATGAACACAAGTAACCAAAGTGATCACAACAAGATCACTAAACTTCTTACAAACTCTCACTCTTTTACAACTTCCTTATAGATTGAGTTGGGAATTTTGGCTCTAAGAAGTGTAGTGAGAAAACTCAGTTGTAGAGATGATTTTTGCTAGAGAACACAACTGAAAATAAGCTCAAGAAAGAATGGAAAATGGAGAGCTTAAAAACTTTTCTTCTCTTTTAAAACTTAGGTATTTTTCTTGGTGAAAATGCAAGAGGCTATGCTCCTCTATTTATAGGGAGAAGAAAGGGTTAAAAACAATTTATTTTAGGTTTATTTGACCTGAAAAAGTTCTCCAAAACCTCAGAAAAAGTCTGCAAAAACAGATTAAGAAAACAGATTTCAGAAATACACAAAAGAGGAAAGAGCCGTTGGGCTTTTGCAGGCTTGGCGGTCGACCCGTCCGGTCGACCGTCCGCCTAGCTGGCAGTAGCCGTTGGGCTCGGGTCGACCGCTCGGGTCGACCGTCCTCTAAGAAGAAACACAGGTTTTTGAAGGCGGTCGACCCAGAAAACCCGAGAGCTAACCTGCAGACAGTTGGTCGACCCGGGCGGTCAGCCGACAGACATGCACAAGCGTGCATGTCCTGTGCAAGTGCCGGTCGACCGGGCCGGTCGGCCGGTCAAGCCTGAAACAGAAAAACAGCAAGTGCCAGACTTTGGAATAATTTTGTAAAAAATGTTTTGAAGTAAAGAAAACTAAGTATCATGCTAGAAAGAGTATACATGATTTTTAAACATGATATATATACCTTTGTAAAACTTAGAGTCATGTATATTTGTTAAAGCATGAAACTTAGAAACACAAAGTTTTAAACATGCAAACTTGTATACAAAAATGTGTGTGTATCCTAGAGCCAATTTTCCAAATTCAACATTTAACAAACTATTTCTTACATTGGTTCTAAGAACTACAAGTTCTTCAAGTGGGTTCTCCATATGATCTTGAAAACTTGATTCTTGAGCCCGAATTGAGGTGACTTGAGTCAAAACACCTTCCTTTAGGGAAGAAACCTTCTAGTTTCATTAGAACCCTGAAAAACACTAAACCAATAAACAATATTAGTACAAATAACTAATATGTTTTGTAATCATCAAAACACACTAAAAACGGGTGATTGTAACCTTGGGCCAACAATCTCCCCCTTTTGATGATGACAAAACATATAAGTTATTTAAACAAAAATGGAAGAAGAGCTTTGGAAAGCTCCCCCTCAAATAATGCTATGTATAAAGAATTACAATGAGTAAGATACATAAAGCATTGAAAACACAATAGTTTTATCAAAAACTTAAATAAACAATAAACAACAAACCAACTTATACTTTTTCTCCCCCTTTTTGTCATACATCAAAAAAGGTTAAACAAAACCAACAAAACAAAGGAAAGTTATCTTTAAGAATCCATAATGCAAACATTCAACTCACCATAAATAAAAGAGAATCTAGCATAATCTAATGGTTTAGTAAAAATATCGGCAAGTTGAAAATCGGTAGAAACATAATCAATATCAATATCACCTTTCTCATAATGATCTCTAAGAAAGTGATATCTAATGTCAATGTGCTTAGTTTTACTATGTTGATTTGCATTCTTTGTCCTATGAATTGTACTAGTATTATCACAAAATATTTTAATATGATCAAAATGCAAATCATAGTCAAGGAGAGTATGTTTCATCCATAGAACTTGTGCACAACAAGCTCCGGTTGCAACATACTCCGCCTCGACGGTTGAAAGGGCTACCGAAATTTGCTTTTTGGAAGACCAAGATACAAGACAATTACCTAGGAATTGACATGTTCCACTTGTGCTCTTCGTATCTACCCTACAACCCGCATAGTCGGCATCCGAAAAACTCGTCATTGAAAATTGCCCGGTTTTCGGATACCACAAACCCATTTCAATAGTGCCCTTAAGGTATCTAATTATGCGTTTAACTGCAATTATATGAGACTCTTTAGGACATGATTGAAAACGAGCACAAAGACAAACACAAAACATAATATCCGGCCTACTAGCCGTCAAATACAATAAACTACCAATCATGCTACGATAAAGCTTAATGTCTACACTTTTACTTTGTTCATCCTTATCAAGCTTTGTGGTTGTTGCCATGGGAGTTTTGCTCACTTTAGATCCTTCAAGCCCAAACCTTTTGATTAATTCCTTTGTGTACTTGGCTTGACTGATGAAGATCCCATCCTTCCTTTGCTTGATTTGGAGTCCAAGAAAATAGTTGAGTTCCCCCATCATAAACATTTTAAATTCTTCCTTCATGCATGATTCAAAGCTTGGCAAAGAGATTCATTAGTAGAACCAAAAATAATGTCATCAACATAAATTTGCACAATAAGAATATCATTTTCTACATGTTTTGTAAATAAAGTAGTATCGATTTTATCTTTCTTAAAACTATTTGAAATTAGAAATGAAGAAAGTCTTTCATACCAAGCCCTAGGGGCTTGTTTTAAACCATAAAGAGCTTTATCTAATTTAAACATAAAATCTGGATGTGTAGGATCAACAAACCCGGGGGTTGTTCAACATACATCTCCTCTTCAATAAAACCATTTAGAAAAGCACTTTTAACATCCATTTGAAATAATTTAAAATCTTTATATGAGGCAAATGCTAGTGTCATCCGTATGGCTTCAAGCCGTGCTACGGGTGCAAAGGTTTCTTTAAAATCGATTCCTTCGATTTGAGTGTAACCTTGAGCAACTAACCTAGCTTTATTCCTAACAACGTTACCCGATTCATCCAACTTGTTCTTAAAGATCCACTTAGTACCAATTGTTGGTCTATCATGGGGCCTAGGACAAGGTGCCAAACTTGGTTGCGCTCAAATTGATTGAGTTCCTCTTGCATGGCTAGCAACCAATATGAATCGGCCTCGGCTTCGAGGACGTTCTTGGGTTCAACATGAGAAATAAATGCATAATGTTGACAAAAATCATGAAGTTTAGAGCGAGTGGTTACCCCTTTAGATACTTCACCTATGACGAGGTCCTTGGGATGATGAGAATTGTATCTCCAATCCTTTGGAAGTTGTTGAGTAGGCTCTACTTCAATTGATTGAATTTCATTTCCTTGAGCCTCTTCTACTTTAGCTTCACTTCCTTCATCATCCTTTGGCTTGTCTCCCATAGTAGGTGTATCCTCCAAGGTCACTTTCTCCAAGCCTTCATCCAATGCATCTATTTTTACAACATTCTTAACAAATAAGTTAGATTCTTCAAACTTAACATGTATAGATTCCTCAATAGTCAAGGATGACCTATTGAAGATTCTATAAGCCTTACTAGTGTTAGAATAACCAACAAAAATAGCCTCATAAGATCTAGCATCAAATTTTCCTAAATTATCTTTTGTATTTAAAACAAAACATTTGCATCCAAAAACCTTGAAATATGAAACATTTGATTTTCTAGAAAAGTACATTTCAAAAGAAGTTTTTGAAGTATTTTTACACAAGAAAACACGATTTGATATATAGCATGATGTATTAACGGCCTCGGCCCACAAATAATGTGGTAGACCATATTCACTTAGCATTGTCCTAGCCATCTCTTGTAAAGTTCGATTTTTTCGTTCAACTACTCCATTTTGTTGTGGAGTTCTAGGACAAGAAAGTTCATGCTTAATTCCATGTTCTTCACAAAAAGTGGTAAAGGGTAGGTTAATGAACTCACCTCCTCTATCACTTCTTATTCTTAAAATTGAAGACTCTTTTTCCTTTTCAACTCTTTTCTTAAAGGCTTGAAAATGTGAAAAGGCTTGATTTTTGTGTTCAAGAAAGAAAACCCAAGTAAAACGTGAAAAGTCATCAACCAAAACAAATGCAAAACGATTCCCACTTAGACTTTTGGTTTGAGTAGGACCAAATAAATCCATATGGATTAACTCCAAGGGACGTGATGTCATGATATCCTTGATTGACTTGAAAGAAGACTTGGTTTGTTTCCCAATTGACATGCGTCATAAACCTGGTCCTTTTCAAAATTCAAGTAAGGAATACCTTTCACTTCCTTTGTGTTTAACCTAGATATATGGTCAAAAGAAATGTGGCCTAATCTTCTATGCCACAACCAAGAGTCATCATCGAGGGCTTTTAAACAAGTAATATTACAAGACATATTAGGCATATCAATCATATAAACATTATTTTCACGAAAATCGAAAAACACACAAATATTAGAAATTCTATCAATTACTTTACAAGCTACATTATCAAAAACTACATCAAAACCTTTATCACAAAGTTGACTAACACTCAAGAGGTTATGCTTGAGGCCATCAACTAAAACAACATTTCTATTAAAGGGGATGTACCAAGTTTAACATTACCAATACCGATGATTTTACCCTTGGCATCATCTCCGAAGGTGACGGTGCCACCTTCATGGTATCTTGATAGGGTTGCAAAGTTGTTGATGTCCCAAGTCATGTGCCTTGAGCAACCACTATCAAGATACCACAATCCTCTACGTCGTTGGGCTTTGGAAGGTACCTACATCATTTAACAAATTCATTGATTTTGGTACCCAAATTTTCTTGGGTCCTTGAAAGTTAGTGTTTCGAACCCAAACATTATGACGAGATGCATTTAGTCTATCATAGCAAAACTTAACTAAGTGACCTTTACGGCCACAATATGAACATGAAAACACTTTACCATACATGAATGCATGATGAGTGTGTGAAGTGTGAGCATGTTTTGGGGGTTGCCACGATGTAAAGGTTGTGTGGTATGAACATGAGCATGAGCATGGAAGGCATTTTTCTTTGGGGCTTGTTTCTTAGGAAACATGGCCTCAATTTTCTTTTTATCAAACTCACAAATTTTCAAAACAATTCCTAATGAGTCTATTCTTTCTTTAAGCATGGTAATCTCATTAGAATCAACTAGTGGGGACTTGCCTTTACTAGAAATCTTGTACTTATTAAAATCATTTTGAGTAGTAACTAAAGTAGAGAGCAAGTCATCCTTTTCTTTAGAAAGAGTAAATACTTGATGATTAAGAGACTCATTTTCCTTTTTCATTTTTAAATACTTTTTCTTTAGGAAATCATAATTATGTGATAATTCTACAAAAGCTTCTCCTAGTTCATCCATGGAAAGTTCATCATTAAGAGAAGTGGAAGGGGTTACCTTGCTTGTGCTTTCATTTGCCATGAAGCACATGTTGGCGGTGTCGATTTCCTCCTCGGATTCGCTCTCGGAATCCCATATGGCCTTCAATGCTTTCTTCTTGTAAGGCTTCTTTGAGGTGGAGGGCTTTACTTTATCCGAGCACTCCGCAACAATGTGTCCCGGTCTTTGGCAATTGAAGCAAATTATCTTTCTTTCTTCTTTGCCTCCTTGCCATCTCCTTCTTCCTTAGAATTTAGCCTTGTTGTACATCCTCCGGACGTTCTTCACAAGAAGTGAGAGCTCTTCGTCATCTTCTTCTTCATCGTCTTCGTCGGAGTGTGTGGATTGACTTTTGAAGGCTATAGTCTTCTTCTTGGAAGGAGCCATGTCCTCCCTTACTTTCCTCTCCATCTTATGGGTTTTGAGGTTCCCAATGAGACCAATTAGCTCCATCTCCTCCTTGTCATTGAGTTCCTTCAAGGTTGTTGCTTTTACTTCCCATGAAGGAGGAAGAGCCCGGATGATCTTTCTAACTCTTTGATCATTATCAATGCCATCACCTAGAGAAGAAAGTTCATTAGTAATCTTAGTAAATTTTGTAACCATATCATCTATGGTTTCATTCTCTTGCATGCAAAAGTTTTCATATTGGGACCGAAGAAGGTCTATCTTAGCCCTCTTCACTTGTGAAGTCCCTTCATGTGTAACTAGCAAATGTGTCCAAATTTCATATGCGGACTTGCAATGAATAACTCTAGCTATATCATCATCATTAAGGGCTTGAAGGAGTGCATAATGAGCCCTAGCATTGGCATCAAATTCCTTAGTCTCAATTTCGGACCAAGTGGATTCATCACCGGGGGGTGCACTAAAGGGTTTGGTCACGGCCTTTGCAACTCGACTTCCTAGGGATTGCAAGAAAACGGTCATCTTAACCTTCCATATGGGAAAGTTAAGTCAATCAAACTTAGGGGGTGTCTTAATACCATCGGCCATCTTTACTAAGTGAGAATGAATGAAATGATTAGCAATATTAGGATCTCTCTAAGGTTGTTAAGCCAAGAGCCTAGAGTCCTAGCTTTGATATCAATTGAAAAACACCTAGAGGGGGGGTGAATAGGTGTAATTGCTAATCTAACAATCTTTTTAAAAACTAAGATGGATGAATGATGCAACGATCTCTCAAAACAAGACTAAGAGCCGAATACCCCGTGAGAGGTTCTGAACTCCTTCCTCCTGATTCCCCTTGAATGGGTTAGAGGTGCGCAATGCAACCTTGTTGTATGAGAATTGATCGAACAAAGAATGAATAATATGCAATGATGTAATGCACACAAGATATATCACAAGTATCACAAACTAGAGGCAATAACACAAGGTAAGAAAACTAGATCTCAAGCAAGTAATTGAAGGCAATAGAGTGCAAGAGAAATTTAAAGTAAAATGGACACAAAACAATCGCAAACACAAGATGTTTGTTTCGAGGTTCGAGCCACCGCTCTACTCCCCGCCTTCACCTCCGTGAAGGGTTTCCACTATCCACCGAGGACGCTTACAACGGTCTACCAAAGACCCGAGCACCGAGCTCCACCACTTACAATAACCTCTACCGAAGAGGTGTCTCCACAAGAACAAGATGAACACAAGTAACCAAAGTGATCACAATAAGATCACTAAACTTCTTACAAACTCTCACTCTTTTACAACTTTCTTATAGATTGAGTTGGGAATTTTGGCTCTAAGAAGTGTAATGAGAAAACTCAGTTGTAGAGATGATTTTTGCTAGAGAACACAACTGAAAACAAGCTCAAGAAAGAATGGAAAATGGAGAGCTTAAAAACTTTTCTTCTCTTTTAAAACTTAGGTATTTTCTTGGTGAAAATGCAAGAGGCTATGCTCCTCTATTTATAGGGAGAAGAAAGGGTTAAAAACAATTTATTTTAGGTTTATTTGACCTGAAAAAGTTCTCCAAAACCTCAGAAAAAGTCTGCAAAAACAGATTAAGAAAACAGATTTCAGAAATACACAAAAAGAGGAAAGAGCCGTTGGGCTTTTGCAGGCTTGGCGGTCGACCCGTCCGGTCGACCGTCCGCCTAGTTGGCAGTAGCCGTTGGGCTCGGGTCGACCGCTCGGGTCGACCGTCCTCTAAGAAGAACACAGGTTTCTGAAGGCGGTCGACCCAGAAAATCTGAGAGCTAACCTGCAGACAGTCGGTCGACCCGGGCGGTCGGCCGACGACATTCACAAGCGTGCATGTCCTGTGCAAGTGCCGGTCGACCGGGCCGGTCGGCCGGTCAAGCCTGAAACAGAAAAACAGCAAGTGCCAGACTTTGGAATAATTTTGTAAAAAATGTTTTGAAGTAATGAAAACTAAGTATCATGCTAGAAAGAGTATACATGGTTTTTAAACATGATATATATACCTTTGTAAAACTTAGAGTCATGTATATTTGTTAAAGCATGAAACTTAGAAACACAAAGTTTTAAACATGAAAACTTGTATACAAAAATGTGTGTGTGTATCCTAGAGCCAATTTTTCAAATTCAACCTTTAACAAACTATTTCTTACATTGGTTCTAAGAACTACAAGTTCTTCAAGTGGGCTTCTCCATATGATCTTGAAAACTTGATTCTTGAGCCCGAATTGAGGTGACTTGAGTCAAAACACCTTCCTTTAGGGAAGAAACCTTCTAGTTTCATTAGAACCCTGAAACACACTAAACCAATAAACAATATTAGTACAAATAACTAATATGTTTTGTAATCATCAAAACACACTAAAAATGGGTGATTGTAACCTTGGGCCAACAATTTTCGCGCGTGATTGGGGGAAAACCATGCCCACACGCGCGCCGTCCGGCCGGCTCGACGACGACGCCGGAGCTAGGGCTATGGTCCGGGCGTGGGCGTGGGCGTGGAATCCAACCAGGCTTGGTTCTTTTTGAACCGGGCCACACGGGTTTGGTGCTACATCGGGTCTCGACCCGCTCCGCTACTCGTGCGCTGCGCTACAACGGTTGGAAGGAATTGCTGCAGTGGTTCCTGTCTGGAATGAACAGTTGCAACGGTTTAGATAGAGCTGTTGCAACCGCTCAGACTCCAAATGACAGATTTGTCCCTCTAATGGACTCCCAGGAGCGCTATAAATAGCGCTCCTTTACGTCATTCTAAAACAAATAGAAACACAATCATTCTCTCTTCTCCCTCTTAAGTTTTTAGATCTGAATGAAGTCAGTCTGAAAAGTAAGATCTTTTTAAGAAAAATATGAAATAAGATTCAGTCTGAAAGAAGGCACAAAAATTTAACATATTCTTAAATAGAATTGTTGTTTAAATCTGTGACTTCCTAAGATAAATATTCTTCTCTCTCCCTTCTTTCTCTACAGTGGATAATACTCTAAAGTTAAGACAAATATTCACCCTGAAATTTGTTTTCTCCTACTGCATTGAATTCATGTGAAGGTACTGATTAGCTACTATTCGCCGTATGGTGATTTGGTAGCGCTATCTAAATACCATGAAGGAGTGTTGTATCTTAGGAGACTAGCGTCCAGTAACCCGTTAGCACCGTAGCAGGGGACATAATTATCTTAAGGAGATTCGCTACAAGCGACCTTACTCCATTACTGTATAAGTAAACTAACATTCTTATATAGAGGTTATACTGAACTATTGTATATCACAATGATTAGTTGTCAGATCTATTCCTGACTCTAACCCTTGGGAGATGATGAATCACGTGACATTGTCGGGAAAAGCGATATGGGGGTTAGCCTCTCTAATGGCTCGACACTGAAGTAGAGGAACATCAGACAAGCTGAAGAGAAACCTAATCTTTATCGGACAGCTTGTGAACGGAGGGATGAAGACCACCTTCAATGGTGAGTATGCAAGATCGCCGAAGGTGCCATGGTGATGACCCACGGGAAGAAGAAAGGTACTCTCTATATGTAGTCGGGCTTAGGGGCATCAATTTCAGTTGCTCCGTCAGAGGTGGATGTCAGGGTGTGGCATCAGAGACTTGGGTATATGAACAAGAAGGGAGTGAAGGTGATGCTCTCCAAAGAAAAGCTGTCGGGGTTGACGTCTATTGAACTAGACTTTTGTGAAAGCTGTGTCTACGGGAAACACAAGCGAGTCAGTTTCTCAACGTGAGAAAGACTCTGAAGGCAGAGAACTTTGAATTGGTGTATACCAATGTTTGGGCATCAATTTCAGTTGCTTCGTCGGAGGCTGATGCTAGGGTGTGGCATCAAAAACTTGGGTATCGCGAGAAGGGAATGAAGGTGATGCTCTCTAAAGAAAAGCTACCGAGGTTGACATCTGTTGAACTAGACTTCTGTGAAGACTGCATCAAGGGAAGCAGAAGTAAGTCAGTTTCTCAACGATGAGGAAGACTCTGAAGGCAGAGAAGTTGGATTTGGTGGATACTCCTGTTTGGGGGTAAGACTTCAGTTTCCTCTCTCAGAGGCTCATTGTATTTTATGACCTTCATCGATGATTCTATTAGGAAGGTCTGGGTGTATTTCTTGAAACACCAATCAAATGTGTTTGAGGTGTTTAAGAAATGGCTAGCCCAAGTCAAGAATGAATCAGGTTAGAAGCTTAAGTGCTTGAAGTTCGACAACGGGGGCGAATCTGCGATGATAGATTTGAAAAGTTCTGCGCATGTCGGGCAATTCAAGGAGTGAAGACGGTTCTCGAAAACTCTCGTCAAAACAGAGTGGCAGACCACATGAAAATGACTATTTTGGAGTGTGCCCAGGGCACGTGGATACACGCTAGTTTGCCCAAGCAGTTCTAAACAGATACAGTCAACACAACAGTGTATCTGATCAACAGAGGACCCTCGGTGCCTCTGAACTATGGGATTCCCGAGGATACATGGACCGACAAAGAGGTAAACCTGAATCACCTGCATACATTTGATCGTATCTCTTATATCCATATTGAGCTAAGTCATAGGAGCAAGTTGGACCCAAAGTCTAGAAGGTGCATCTTCATTGGATACGAAAATGATGAATACGACTATTATTTCTTGGATCCCAAGGAACGCAAAATCCTTAGGCATAAGGATGTGGTTTTCAACGAGCAGAAGATGTACAAAGACTTGCAGACGGAGAGGAGCAATTCGGAGAATGATCCCAGAGTGGCACCTCGGAGCACTCTCGAGCAACAGGATATTGAGGACTTGGAGTTCAACGAACTTAAAGATGCTCCCGCAGACAAGGTTTAGAACATTCCCGATGTGGAATCCTGAGTAGCATCTCCGACCCCCTCCCCTCCCCAAATTGAGCTGAGGTGCTCAACTAGGTAGACGAAGGCTGTAAAAAAATATTCTCCTGCCTTACACTATATATTATTGACTGACAGTAGCGAGCCTGAGTGTTATGAGGAGGCTTCAGGTGGAAGCCAAGGCCGAGTGGGAGCTTGCTATGGATGATGAGTGAGCATCTTTCATGGAGAACCAAACATGGGATTTGATTGAACTGCCAGAGAGTAAACATGCCCTGCATAACAAATGGGTCTACCAACTGAAAGAGAGTGATGGTACCAGGAGGTACAACACAAGGCTAGTTGTGAAGTGGTTCCAACAACGAGAAGGTATAGTCTTCAACGAGATTTTTCTTCAGTTGTGAAACTTACTACCATTAGATCTGTGCTCAGTATTATGACAGCAGAGGATTTACATCTGAAATAACTAGATGTTAAGACCGCGTTCTTTCATGGAGATTTGGAGAACATTTACATATTGTAACCATAGAGGTATATCATGTTCGGGAAGGAGCAGTTGGTTTGCAAGCTAAAAAAAATCTTTATGGCCTGAAACAGGCTCTGAGGCAGTGGTATTTGAAGTTTGACAGATTTATGATGAGCAGTGATTTCACAAAACTGGAGGCTGGTCATTGTTGTTACTCCAAGTGATTTGAGAATTCCTATATCATGCTACTGTTGTATATAGATGATTTGCTTGTTGCTGGGTCCAGCATGAAGGAGATTGTGAATCTCAAGGCCAGTTTGGTGGAAGAATTCTCAATGAAGGACTTGGTATCTATGAGAAAAATTCTTAAAATGAGAATCAACAAAGAGAAAAAAGAGACAGTTGAAAGTGTCACAGTCCGAGTACGTGAAGAGGGTGCTGAAGAGTTTAACAGGGTAGATGTTAAACCTGTAAACATTCCACTCAGAGGTCACTTGAAGCTCTCAGGGACATACTCTGACAACAGAAGATAAGAAAACTCTCATGTTGGAGGTGTCATATGCATTAGTTATGGGCAGCCTGATGTATGCTATGGTCTACACAGGATCAGGCATTGCTCAAGTACTGGAAGTTATCAGCAGCTACATGAGTAACCCGAAAGGAGCACTTGAGAGCTGTGAAGTGGATTCTGAGATATCTGAAGGGTAGTTCAACAATGACATTGTGCTATAGAGGCACAGAAGTTTATCTACTGGGATATGTTAACTCCAACTTTGCGGTGATGTAGACAGTCGGAGGAGTACCACTGGTTATATCTTCACCTTGGGAAGTGGAGCTGTGAGCTGGATGTCGAGGCTACAGAAGATAGTTTCTCTGTCGACAACAGAGACCAAGTATGTCGTAGCAACAAAAGCTTGCAAGGAGCTAATATGGCTGAATGATTTTTTGAAGGATCTCGAGAAGAAGCAAGAGACTCTGTCTGTCACTGCATAGTGACAACTAGAGCGCGATTGTTGCAAATAATCCGGTCAAAAAAAGAGACTGTTGAAAGTATCATAGGCCGAGTACGTGAAGAAGGTGCTAAAGAGTTTTAACAGGCTATATGCTAAACTTGTGAATATTTCACTCAGAAGTCACTTGAAGCTCTCAGAGGCACAGACTCCAACAACAGAAGATGAGAAGTCACTAATGTTAGAGGTGTCATATGCATCAGTTGTGGGCCATCTGAAGTATGTTATGGTCTGCATGAGACCAGACATTGCTCAAGTAATGAGAGTTGCCAGTAAATACATGAGCAACCCCGGGAAGGCGCACTTGAGATCTGTGAAGTAGATTCTGAGGTATCTGAAGGGTAATTCAAATATGGCATTGTGCTATGGAGGCACAAAAGTTCAGCTACTGAGATATATTGACTCCGACTTTGCGGGTGATGTAGATAGTCAAAGGAGTACTACTAGGATATGTTCACCTAGGGAAATGGAGCTGTGAGCTGGATGTCGAGGCTGCAGAAGATAGTTACCCTGTCGACAACAGAGGCCAAGTATGTCGCAGTAACAGAAGCTTGTAAGGAGCTGATATGGCTGGATGATTTTTTGTAAGAGCTCGGGAAGGAGCAGGATACTCTGTCTCTTACTGCACAGTGACAGCTAGAGTGCGATTGACCTTGCAAATAATCTGATCTATCATGACAGAACAAGCATATTGATGTAATAGTATCACTTCATTTGCAAGCTATTGAAGGATGATGTGTTCTCACTGCTGAAGATACACACGAGTCAGAATCCAGCAGACATGTTGACCAAGGTGGTCATGGTGGTGAAGTTGAAAAGTTGTTCAACTTCTGTGGTCCTTAAGCCTGAGGATCTGAGTTGAGTCGCTCGGAGTCACTATTAGCCGAGAACGAGAGAGAGATGGAATGATGCTGCTGCATCGATAATCTGTCTCCAAGTGGGAGATTGTTGAAGTTGTGGAGCCTAATTGCTGACCTTGACGGAAAATCACATTCGGAGAAGTATTACGCAGGGAGAATTACGAGACTTAGTCGCAGTGGGAGTTACGTAGTCGGAAAGTCCATCCTGAGTGACTCAGAGACGGAGCCTCGGGGAGAGTCTCCCGAGGACTCGACCACCTCGCTGACTCCCAGAGTAAAGGCGTACCACAGGCGAGTATGGGCAAGCTTGAAGTTTCAGATGGAGGCATGTTCAAGTGTTTGGGAAATCACTCAGAGTCTTAGGAGGAGCACTCCAAGTGACAGAAAAGAGGAACATCCCTGGGCACAATCAGGCGCAACGAATGTGGTCCAGCCTGGAAGTTTTGTGATATAGGAATGTCATAACTTGTAACCCTTATTCTCTCTATAAAAGGAGATGCGTTGTAAAATTAGGATCATGATGAGGTGGTGAAAAAACTAGAGCTATTGTAAAGAGTGGCTGTGAGGTTTTCTTCAATCTCTCTATAATCTCACGATAATAGTGAATTTGCTCGACTTCATAGTTTGTCCCTGTTTTGGGTATTCCACGTAACTTCTTCTGCTCTCTGTGTGTTGTCTTTCATTAGATCTGTGATATTGTTTCTTTCTTTACATCTGATCTGCTCTTGTTCATCGCTATCTACAAGTTCTTGCCCTAACAAATAGTAGCCAATCCTGAGGTCAATCTTCGAAAACAAGCATGAGTCTCCCACTTTGTCCAACATATCATCAAGCCAAGGTATAGGAAATCGACAACGAATGGTGATCTTGACAACTGCCTGGCTATCTATACATATGCGCCAACTTTTATCCTTCTTTGGTGTTAAAAGAGTTCGTACGGCACATGGACCCATACTTTCCCTACTATGCCCCTTGCGTTTTAACTCTTCAACCTTCTCCTTCAGAACTTCACTCTCCCTGGGATTCATCCAGTAGTGTGAAAGATTCGGTAGACTTGCTCAAGGAATAAGATTTATATGATGTTGTATACCTTTCATAGGCGGTAATCTTTCTCGTAGCTTATTGTGAACGATCTCTTTGGACTCTTCTTTTGATCAGTAAAGCAGATCCCTGCTTTGTTTCTTTTGATTCCTTTGGAATATGTGGAATTGATCTCATGGCAATTCTTCTGCCCTTCCAATTGAACATATAAATGTTCTCTTTATTTCTGTGAGTAGCGAATATCATGATGTCATGGTCTTCCTAAAAGAATATGACATGTGTCCATGTCAACCACATCACAAGCAACAATATCTTAATAATATTTGCCAATTGAAATATGAACATGACATAGATTTTTTACCTTGATGGAGGGGTTCTTCTTGATCCAATCAATGGTGTGAGGATGAGGGGGTGGTTCCGTCTCTACCTTTAGATAGTCCACAAGTGCTCTAGAAACGATATTCTCGTAGCTCCCATTGTCAATGATGAGGTTGCATGTCTTGCTCTTAACTGAACACCTTGAATAAAAGATTTGATATTGCTGCAATCTTTGAACAACAATTTGCAGACTCGTTGATGGTTGTAAGGGTGTATAGTAGTGGTGGTTTTTGTGGTGTATACGAGGGTAGAGGTGGTGGAGGAAGATTAGTTGATGGATGACCCCATCCACTTCGGTAAGTACCATCGGCTAGATTTTGATCATCAATCTTGGAGGATAATTTCATGAGCTCTTAGACCATAAAATTCAAGGTTGACTTGATAGCGTCAACCCTTATTTCAACAATATCCATTCTCGTGGAAAGTCTTGCAATCCATCATCATCTCGACCAGCATCGAAAAGTTATCGAAGCTCTGATACCACTTGACTCAGACAAGAAAGCAAAGATGCCGGGTAGATCTCGTTCTAGTGCCAACGAACCTTGAAAGGAACCTTCAGGTACGATTATACTCGAATCTACGAGTAAAGATAGACAACTCGAATTCACGAGCAACTGGAGAGAAAAACTCAATTGAATTTATCAAAATATTGCATGTTGTGAAACAGAGAATACAATGGCCTTTAATAGGCTTTAAAAATAATAGTCTAATCAAATTAGGAAACTAAAACAATAAATAATTTGAAATTCAATTGGACCCGAAACCAAACTCCTAAATAAAATCGATTTCTAATACAGAGGTCGGTTGACAGGATTAGTCAACTAATATAAGTAGTTAGTCGACTAATGAGAAGCTCAAAAAAATTCAAACTCTATTTTGAAACTAGATTAGTCAACTACTGAGATTAGATTAGTCATATTGAGAAGCTTAATCGACTACTTTTTGATGATTTGTCGACTAATACAAATTCTGCTGCTTTTGTTGTTTTTCTCTCCTACATCCCATATGCCCAAGTCGACAATGTCATGTACCAGCATCCACATTCGATGATGCAACTAAATTGATGCCGTGGAGCCTGATATCATGTAGAGGGTACCTTTCTTTTTGCCATATTCCGTGATCATGGCACCCTTCGTGATCTGACACAAATCATTGTCGAAGTTAATTTTCGTCCCGGCATCCGCAAGCTGACCAACAGAGATCAAATTTCTCTTCAGCTAAGGTACGTGCCTGACATCCTTCAATTTTAGCGTCGAGCCATTTGAAAGGCTGACTGTCACATCTGTCAAATACATTTTTTTAAGATCTTTTTTAATATAATTTTGAAACATTTCATGACAGGAAGTGGCATGAAAGGAGGCACCCGAATTAATAACTCATGATTCGCTGGAACCAGTTAAAGAGAGAATCAGGGCATCAGATTCATCACTGATCGTGACATATACTAAATCCTTCTCTTTGCCTTTGCCATCTCTATCCTTCTTCTACTTGCAGTCCCTTTGAAAATGCATCTTCTCACTACACTGTCAACATCTGACACTCCTAGATTTGGATTCGCTTCTCTCAAATCTTGATTTGAATTTGCTAATCTTTTTCTTTCCCTTTCCATCGGCCTTCCTCTCCTTTCGACTCTCAGTGTACTCTCTGGCATCTCAGCCGCACCTGATGACTTCATGTGTGCCTTTTCACTGAGAAGAACACCCAACGTGTCATTAAACTTCAAGGTGGTTGTCCCACAAGAATTTCTCACCTCTATCAATTGACCATCCCAGGTCTTTGGTAGATTGGACAATAGAACCAGCGCCCTGATCTCGTCACCAAATTGATCCCAATAGACTTAACTGGCTCGTCAGCATATTGAATTCATTGAGATGCTCAGTAACGGTTTCGCTATCTGCCATCTTTAGTTGAACAACTTCTTTATCAAGAAAATCTTTTTCGATGCAGAGGGTTTCTCATACATCTTCAATAGGCCCGCCATCAAGTTTTGAGTCATTTTCTCCTTGTAGACGTTAAATGCAACCATAGATACCATGGATAATCGAATCGCCCACCCTAGGGCCTTCTGATTTAGGACCTTCCACTTATTGTCGGTCATCTTATTCAGCTTTTGGGTCTTTCTACCGAGAGAAGATAAAGATCTTTCTGGTACAGGTAATCTTCGATCTGCAATTTTCAGAATCCAAAATTCGCGCCATTGAACCTTTTGACTCTGATCTTTCCTTCTTCTGCCATCATGAACCGTAGCTCTAATACCAGTTGTTATTGAGAAATGAATTGGGAAGAAAAAAGAACACAAATTGTCAGGGAAATTCCTCTAGAAATTTATCTACACTTAATTTGTAATGAGATTTTTAAGAAAGAGAAGAGCGAAGCAAATACCAAAGAATTTACATGGAAAACCCGCTGGGAAAAACCACGGTGGTGAGAGAGAGGTTCCAATAAAGTAAAAAAAATACAGTGAGTGCTTGGAGCTGATCGTACATATTTTTTGCATTCTTTTCATTACACTCCTACATTTATCGTTTAATAAATCTGCTAATTTCTTTGTCTTAAATGTCTATTTTGTAGAAGATAATAATGAAGAGAAAGAGGATTGAACCAAATAAATACCAGTTAAAATCAGATTTAACTGGATATATTTGGTTAGCTGAGGATGATCCCAGATCTAGTTGAACAAATCAAGGATTGGGGCAAATGTTCAGCTGAAGATCAGAGCAAATCAGAAAGATAACACCAAATGAAAACCAGTAAAATTCAAATTTCTTTAAATCTATTTTGATTAGCTAAAGATCAATCGAGGATAATATCAAATACAGAGAGATAAATGGATAGAGAGAAGATCAACGGATGAGATGAAGCAAGTTTGACTCAAACTCTGACTGGATACATTTAAGTATTTGAATCATAATGTTTGCTACTGAATCTCAATCTGATGATTCAAGATGATCCGGAAAGAGGACTTACAGAGCTACAACTCTTATGTTTATCACTATTTCTAATTCTGTCATTTGATAAGTGATATTCAACAATCAATACGCTACTAAACTATAGATCAGAACGAATATCTACATCAATCATGTTTGGAGATAAGGGGAGTTCAGAAACTGTCAGCTTACTTATCTTCATACTCCTCTACCCTATGCATTTCTCCTATAAATACCTGCACTCAAAGGCAAAAGGAACGACCAAGCAGAGAATAGAACTTAGGATAATTTGTAGTTTGTAACTTAAGTTTTTAGTTTTTTTTATGTAATTTTTACTTTTCTTTATGTAACTGAGAGGAGAGGCAAGTTTCATGGAGGAAGGAGATCAAGCTTGTACTGAGAGTGACACCGGTGTAAGTAAGTCTTTTCTTTCATTGTTAATTTGAATCGAATCAAAGTTTTTTTTTCTTTCTTTACTCTTGTTTTCTTTTACTTTCCTCTGATGTGCTGCAATCCAAGAGAATCCGATAGCCTCGAGACTGCTTAGCCATTGCAAGTGCCCTTGATGGCCTATGGTGATGAACAACCCTTCTCTTGCTAGTATAGTTTGCCCTTTTATTCGTAGTGTAGATCGAGAATGAGGAAGATCCTATACACCATGCTTGATTGCCTTCAAAGACAAGGTAAGTCGTCGCAAAGGATCCAAGGTATATGAGCACTGAAGAGGTAAGTAATTTTTAGGTTGTCTTTCTTTTCTTTTATTTTTAGTTTTCAATATCACAATCTCCAACCATTCTTATCACCCTTTTCAATTTCTTTGTAAATAATCATTTTCCATTTTCCCACCTTCTAAACTACCACTTTCTTTCTAACTTCACTTTAACCTAATTTTTATTTTTTTCTTTTAAAGAACTAAAGAAGAACTTTAACCATACTTTGTAGCCTAAAAGAGAACTTACTAAAAAAGCTTCCATCGCTAGTCCCTCCTTGTGGATCACGACCCGTATAGCCATTTGCTATTGCGGTAGAATTGAGTAATTTGCACTTTTCATTCTTAGTTCTAAAATTCTGTATTTTTTGTGCAGGTAAAACCTCAATCAATTTTTGGCGCCGTTGCCGGGGAGGGACGGTAAGTTATTCTCTTTTTAGATTAATATTTTTGGTTAACTTTCTTTTTTATTTTTGGTGTACAGGCTTGACAACAAGAAATCTTTGCTGCAGTGGACATATAAGTGGCCTTGGACTCTGCTCAAGAAAGCAGAGCTAAGAAGCCCTCAGATTTGCTACATTCATGTGACAATCTAAGCGAACTACTAACCTGTATTTTTTGCAGGTTGGCTGTAGTGCAAATTTAATATCTGTAGCATTTATTTCCTTGTTTAACCTCAACAGTAAAATGATGATTGTAAATGCTAAAAAATGATTTAGACTTTACATTTAGGCACGTGTCTATTTCATTACATTTTCTATTTACTTTGAAGAGTGCTGGAGCAAAGGTACGTGTGCATAGCATCTAGTATAAGAACACTGTTGGATTGTTTACATTGCTTAAGTGTTGCTTTTCTTGTACACTGCACTAAATTGATCTAAGGGCTTGTCCTATAAACAAGATAAGGTGGGGAAGTCATTACCCTCCTTAGCCACAAACAATCTCCTCACTCACTAACCGAAGCCTAACTAAAAATGAGTAGACGTTGGCCCTAGGGACATCTCGGACTCAATTAGGAGATTATCCTAAGGGGGAAAGGTGTTGGAATTTGACTCCTGCCAAATCAGTGTTTAGGAAGGGGATTAAGGGCCGAAAGCCCGAAGGTTGGTGGTTAATTAAGGAACGTCTTTGACGGATAATCTCCCACCAAGCTTGCCCTGACCTGGCTGATTAGCTTGTGGTCAAAGTTTGTATTATACCTCCTAGGACAGTTTAACTGGTTAGGAGTCGTCTAGGTTAAAGGTCTACCCTAACTTTTTTGTTTGCTTATTTGTTTGTTTTTTTTTCTTTGTTTGTGTTTTATTGTGTGATATGGCTTATAACAATAATTTTTTCAATTTTAATAATAATACATATTACACACCAACCTCTTTTTCAGATATTACCACCCAGCATATCATAATTTAACCAACCTAGTGTACCGGATTGGTCTTATCCGAATCAATATAACCCATGCCCCCAATCTTATAACCATAATTTTCAGAATAATTTCAACTCTTTACAGAGTCAGTGGGGATTCACCTCCCCCGAGTCCAATTTCAACCAACTTGTCCTCCTTATTCACCTTGTCCATAATATTTCCAAGATTCATACTCAGTTCCACCAGTCCAAAATAGAAAACAATCAATTTTGAAAATGAGTATGCGTGAGTCCAAATAAAAATCACAAAATCTGATGGACTCACAATTTCACCACCTATTCCAAAACAACACTTCATCTTTTCAACAAAACGATGAACCAATCAACTATGAAAAGATACTTGAAGCCATGACTCAGGCTCAAAACGCTCGTAATCATGACATAGATATGATGGTCCACACTCTACGTTCTCACCGTTTGGCCAGTTCTGATATCGCTAACCATTCTGTTAGAGCCGAAGAGTCACGTTATTTTGGAAAACAAGGTTCCATTTCAGCACAATCATTTGAACTTGCCCAAACTCCAAATTTTGAAAATGATATTGAAAGTTTGGCAAGTTATTCTTTTTCTAAATAGAACTTGAGAATGAATATGATCCTGAACCTCAATTTAGTGATTCAATTCTACTTTCTGATTCAATAATGACTCCGGTGTCTTCACTTGATTTCAATCTTTTCCCGAGTCAACATTGGATCCTGTGCCAATTCATAAAGAAATTGAATCACCCATCTTTGATGATCATAATATTGAACTTGATCAATTTTATAATTTTGAAAGTCCCATAGATAAATTGGCAAGTTCTCATTTTTATGAAATTGAACTCAATGAGAAATGTGACCTAGATTCTCAAATCTGTGATTCAGTTCAAATTCCCGAATCAATATTGACTCCTGTTTTGTTACCCGACTTGAGTAATATTTTAGAGTCAGTTTGATTCCCACACTTATCATTCTTGAACTTGAATCACCAATATTAAGTCACATTCCATTATTAAAAAAATGAATGTGGACTTGAGTTTCAACTTCTTGATTTGGACCCACTTCCTGAACCAATCTCGACTCCTGAACCTTTACTTGACTTAAGTCACTTTCCTGAGTCGGTATTAGTTCCCGTACTTCCTGAATCCAAGTTGTTGGTCCCGAGATGATGCCAAATATGGATCTAATATACGAAGTCAACACTCACAAGAATTATTAGTATAAAGGAAATAAATGTACTTGCAAATAAAGAAAAACAAATCACAGAAAAGTTAACAATCGCAAACACGTGTGATTTATCCTGGTTCGATCCTCGTGACCTACATCCAGTCCCCAAGCCTCCCGCTTGAGATTTTCCTTTATCCATGACTTTGTACACTCAAAATCAACACCTTGCACACTACTTGACAAATCCCCTTTGCCAAATGTGTACAACTTCTCTTAAGAACAAACACCACTTGTACAACCTCTCTTCTACACCAAGAAGACGCTCTTGTACAATGATTTCTTTGAGGATTACAACACTTCCTATAAGCCTTGGTACAATATGTGAACGTGGACAAGGGCTAGTATAGGAGAAACTTCAGATATCTTCACTTAGGATTAGGAATTGGTGAATAAATTGAAGTGGGAACAGTTTTCAGGAAACCAGAATATTGGCAGAATTTTATGGTTAGAAAACTGAAGATTTTGGATTTGTATTTTTGCCTTAGATTAACAACCCTATTTATAGCTGCACTCTAGGGTTATTTAAGGCAGTTATTAGGACCAATTTGAGTGTTCAAATGTTGGAGAACGTTGCAGAAAATACCAGAATACAGAAACTATCCAACAGTCAGAAACTGCGTATAATCGACTTGAGATATGGGTTAGTCGACTAGGGTAGGCAAATTTCCCAAGGTTAGTCGACTATAGTGAGGACCAAGTCGACTAGGTCATGATAAGTTCAAGTAACAAGTTTCTGGATAACTGAACCAAGTCGACCACAACTAACTTATAAGTCGACTAGGCCAGGGATTAGTCGACTAGGGGAAAGGGTCAAGTCGACTACAAATGTCTATTAGTCGATTAGGTTTTCTGTTAAGTCGACTAACAGGACAAACAGAGAGTTTGAGATCAATTTGGACACAAGGCTAGTCGACTAGGGATTTGGTCAAGTCGACTACACAATAGATTAGTCGACTTGAAAGAGGTATAAGTCGACTAAGTGACTATGATATGTGTGTGTGCATCAAGGCTTTTGACATGCTAATTTAAATTTACAAAACATATCATAAGCAACTCTCCTTGGGAAGTCTTGATCATGAATAACTCTTGATTTGACTTGTGTTAGAGCTCCAAATGATTGGCTTCACAAATGTCTTCATCAAAACATGTTCCAACATTCTCCCCTTTTTTGATGATGACACTTTGTGTGCACTAATGCTCCCCCTGCAGAAAATAAGTTATATTTTCTCCCCTATAGAAAATAGGTTATAACAGATATAGAAATACTTTGTTCTCCCCCTGCAACAAATATATCATAAAATGAATATATATATGTATATGAAGTATATCAACTTCTTATATGGTACCTGAAAGATAAACGTTAGATGGTACCAATCATAAGAGAACACATTAACTTTTAGGAGACCAAACCCAATTAGAATTTGGTTTCCACCTGTTAGTATACACATAATTGCATGAATTACATATATCATGAATGTATGATGCATATAGGTATTTTTATCAATAATGCTTAAATTCTTAGGAATCTATATAACTTATTCTTCCTTCTTTTATTAGACTTTCTTTTTATAAAGGAATTATATGGATTAACATATGAAGATTTTTCAACAAATCCAAGACCATAATGATTATGTGACAACTTTTGATAAGATAACAAATCATTCAATTTTTCTTTTCCTTTATTGAACTTAGTCACATTTTTCAAAATTTCTTCATATTTCATTTTGAAAACTGATATGTCTTTATCTAATACAGAAATCCTTTCATTCAAAGACACAGTTTCCTTCTTAAGAAAAATATTTTCTTTTATAAACTTCTCATTATCATTTTTCAAAGATGATATTACTGTTTCAAACTCATCTTTTTGAGAATTTATAGAAGAAACTTGTAAAGCATAACATGAATTTTCTTTTAAAAGATTTTCATTTTCCTTTGATAACACTTTATTTTTCATTTTTTCAATCTTTAGATCATTGAATACTTCATGAAATGCATCTAAAAGTTCAGTAAATGATACCTTATCTTCTTCTAGCGCCATGTAACAGATGTTGACATGTTCAGTGGTTTCTTCTTCGTCAGAGGAAGAGGAATCACTGTTTTCCCATGATGCTTCGTAGTCTTTCTTCTTTCTGAACTTTTTGCTCTTGTATTTATCTTTATTTTTGAGCAAGGGCAATCCTTCTTCATATGACCTGTTTTATTGCAATTAAAGCATTTAAATTTACCTTGCTTAAGAAATCTCCTGAATTTCCTTGAAGGCATTGCCATCTCTCTTCATCGTCATCGGAATCGTCCGTGTCTGAGGATGCATGGAAAGCAAGTTCTTTCTTCTTTGAGCGAGGTTGTTGTTTATCCTTCTTTCTTTCTTCAAGTTGCACTTCATATGCCATTAGATTACCAATAAGGTTTTCTAATGACTTAGTTGAGAGATCATTCGCTTCTTCAATAGCGGTTGTCTTCTTCTCCCATTCAGGTGTAAGTGCACGAAGGATCTTGCGAACTTTTTCTACTTGGGTGTATTCCTTTCCAAGGGATGCTAAGGAATTGGTAATATCGGTGAATCTTGTAACCATTTCTGATATAGTTTCATTCTCCTCCATTTTGAATAATTCAAACCTGTGGACAAGAATAGAAATCTTAGATTCTTTAACTTTATTTGTGCCTTCGTGTGTTACCTAAAGAGTATGCCATATTTGATTTGCAGAAGTGGCTGTTAACACACGGTTGAACTCTTCTTTGGTTAAGGCACAGAATAGAGCATTCATCGCTTTGGCGTCAAGGTTCGCATTCCTCTTTTGATCATCACTCCAAGCGTTGTAGTGGGTAGGTGGTTTGGTGTACGGTGCTTCTACGATGTTTCAAAGTTCATAGTTGAGCGATTGCAAGTAGATCTTCATTCTACACTTCCAATAGTTGTAGTTTGATCCGTCAAATAGCGGTGGACGTTGTGTAGAATGTCCTTCTTTGAATTGTGACGAAGGGAACTCCGTTGCCATCCTTGCTTGTTGTTGACTAGATATGCAGGGCTCTGATACCAATTGTTGGTCCTGAGATGATGCCAAATATGGATCTAATATACGAAGTCAACACTCACAAGAATTATTAGTATAAAGGAAATAAATGTACTTGCAAATAAAGAAAAACAAATCACAGAAAAGTTAACAATCGCAAACACGTGTGATTTATCCTGATTCGATCCTCGTGACCTACATCCAGTCCCCAATCCTCCCGCTTGAGATTTTCCTTTATCCTTGACTTTGTACACTCAAAATCAACACCTTGCACACCACTTGACAAATCCCCTTTGCCAAATGTGTACAACTTCTCTTATAACCAAGAGAACAAACACCACCTTGTACAACCTCTCTTCTACACCAAGAAGACGCTCTTGTACAATGATTTCTTTGAGGATTACAACACTTCCTATAAGCCTTGGTACAATATGTGAACGTGGACAAGGGCTAGTATAGGAGAAACTACAGAATCTTCACTTAGAATTAGGAATTGGTGAAGAAATTGAAGTGGGAACAGTTTTCAGGAAACCAGAATATTGGCAGAATTTTGTGGTCAGAAAACTGAAGATTTTGGATTTGTATTTTGCCTTAGATTAAGAACCCTATTTATAGCTGCACTCTAGGGTTAGTTAGGGTAGTTATTAGGACCAATTTGAGTGTTCAAACGTTGGAGAACGTTGCAGAAAATACCATAATACAGAAACTGTCAAACAGTCAGAAACTGCGTATAATCGACTTGAGATATGGGTTAGTCGACTAGGGTAGGCAAATTTCCCAAGGTTAGTCGACTATAGTGAGGACCAAGTCGACTAGGTCATGATAAGTTCAAGTGACAAGTTTCTGGATAACTGAACCAAGTCGACCACAACTAACTTATAAGTCGACTAGGCAGGGATTAGTCGACTAGGGGAAAGGGTCAAGTCGACTACAAATGTCTATTAGTCGACTAGGTTTTCTGTTAAGTCGACTAACAGGACAAACAGAGAGTTGGGATCAATTTGGACACAAGGCTAGTCGACTAGGGATTTGGTCAAGTCGACTACACAATAGATTGTTGGCCCAAGAGGTTACACTCTCCAATTGTTTTGTGTTTTGATGATGACAAACCAAATTAGAGCTATTGGTACTAACAAGTTTGTTAAGATGAGTTTCAGGTTTTGTACCATGTTTAGAGACCATTTGCTTAGCTATTGCAAGAACTTCTAAGTTCCACCAAGCAAGGAAGGCAAATTGCACATCAAGGAAGGATCATAGAAGAGAAGGCACTAGCAAGGCATTGGATGGCTCAAAAACTTGAAGATAGCTCAAGAAGTCTTCATGTATTTTGTTTTCAGTTTATAGTATGTTAAAGAATAGTGGATAGGTTTGAAGCTCTATCACACACGTTTTTGCGCACATGTTCATTCCAAAATAATTTCTTATAAATTATACAAAATATTTTGCATACAAGTTTTTGCCTACAGATATATATTTATGTTTTATACTATTCCCTGTTCAAAAGTATTTTTGTTAAAATCAAAATCCTCTTTGTTTTCTTTTCTAAAATCAATTTTTGACCTGATCCGGTCGACCGGGGCAGTCGACCGAGTCTGTGTCAGTCTGGTCCGGTCGACCGGACCAGTCGACCGAAGTTCTGGCAGATGCACGTATCCATGTGCATGTCTGTCGGTCGACCGAGGCGGTCGACCGGACTATTGCTTTTGCTCACAGGTTTTATCGGTCGACCGGGTCGGTCGACCGCTAGCCTATAACGGTCGAATTTTTGTACTACCGGTCGACCGGCCCGGTCGACCGATCTGACCGTTTGAACAGTAACGGGCAGATTTTTTAAGAGCTGTTTATTTTTGTCTCTTGTGTTTAAAAATTCGTTTAAAGATATATTTTGATCTAATTACCTCCTAAACATCAGTAAATATGTTTTATCCCTAAACCCTAGCCCTCTCCTATAAATAGGGGTGTTTGGGGAGAGATTGGTTACAACAACTATTATTGCTAAAAATTCAAAAGTTTTAGGCTTTCAAAGTTCTTGGTTTTTGTGCTAAATTCTCTCAATTTTCTGAAGGGTTTTCAAAAATTTTTCTCTGATTTCAATTTCTTTTCCTTACACAAAAGAGCTTCAATTCTACTCATTATTCTCTAAGGACCTTTGTAAGGGAAGAGATTTTTGAAAGAGAGAGTTTGTGGTCTTTTGACTACTAAGGAAATCACTTGTTCTTGAGATTGTAGGAGTTGGGTACTCCATTGTAATTGTTCTTTGTGATAGTGGAAGTAGCTAGAATCCTTCTGGGGAAGGCGGGGAGTAGAGCTGGGTGCTCGAACCTCGATAACATATCCTTGTGTTTGCGATTGGTTTACTTTCTTGCACTCTTTTACTATACTTGCTCTTATTCTTGCTCATCATAATCATTGTCATATTTACTTGCTTGCATTCATCTTGTGAAACTTGATTGTTGTAGCTTTAAATTTTTATTTGCCCCGTGATTAGCATTGTCACCTATTCACCCCCCTCTAGGTGACTTTTCAATTGGTATCAGAGCTTGGACTCTAGGTTTGGCTTAACATCCATAGAGAGATCCTTAAAATATTGCTAATCAACATTTTCATTTCATTCATTCATCACTAGTAAACATGGCCGACAACATTAAATCCCCACCTAAATTTGATGGCCTCAATTTCCCAATTTGGAAGGTTAGGATGACTATATTTTTGCAATCTTTGGGAAGCTTAGTAGCCAAGTCCTTGACCAAACCCTATGTAGCACCCGATGGTGATGAGAGCACTTGGACCGACCTTGACTTTAAACTATATGAGGCTAACTCCAAGGCCCAAAACTCCCTATTAACCGCCTTGAATGAGGATGACCTTACAAGGGTAATTCATTGCCAATCCGCCTATGAGATTTGGCAACACTTATTGGTCACACACGAGGGGACTTCACAAGTCAAGAGAGCTAAGATAGATCTCTTGAGGTCCCAATATGAGTCATTTAAAATGCTTGATGATGAGTCTATTGATAGTATGGCTACAAGGTTTACTAAAATCACTAATGGTCTTTCTTCCTTAGGTGATGTCATCTCCAACGATCAAAAGGTGCGGAAAGTAATTCGGGCTCTTCCTTCATCATGGGATCAAGGCCACCACCTTGAAGGAATTGAACGACAAGGACGAGATGGACCTCATTAGTCTCATTGGGAACCTAAAGACCCATGAGATGGAGAAGAAGGCAAGAGAAGAGGCCACTACTTCAAAGAAGAAATCCATAGCCTTCAAGACTTCATCCACCAATGATGACGATGATGAAGACGAAGAAGAAGATGAGGAGCTAACTCTACTTGTGCGGAATGTCAAGAGGTTGTACCGGAAGAACAAGTTCAACTTCCGGAGAAGATTCGAAGGCAAAGAGGAGCGGAAGATCATTTGCTATAATTGCCGCAAACCCGGACATATCATGGCGGATTGTCCGGAGTTCAAGAAGAAGATGACTTCCTCCTTCAAGCCAAAGAAACCGGAGGAGAAGAAAGCCTACAAAGCAACATGGGATTCGGAAAGCGAGTCCGAAGAGGAGGTGGATCAAGCTAACATGTGTTTCATGGCAAACACACCCAAGGTAACCCCTCAATCCCTTGATGATGAAGATGATGATGTAAGTAAGAAAGTTCTAGTGCATGCTTTTGTAGAACTTTCTGAAACTTATGATAACAAGAAAATTGAATGCATAAAATTACAAAAAGAAGTTGCTTTTCTTAAGAATCAACTTGCCATTGTTTCTAAAGAAAAGATGATATTTCTTCTAATCTCATTTCCATGCAAAAAGAATTTTGCCTACAAGAGTACTTGTAAGGCAAAATCTCCTATTATTGATGAAAAAGAAATTTCTTCTTTTAAATCCAAAATGAATGATTTTGAAAAGTTTTAAAAGATTGTGCCTTTAATACTAAGAAACTTGAAGAAAAATTTCTAAAAAGTACACATCTCATGCTAAGATTTCTCATGCTCACACTACACCTAACACGTCACATGTTCATGCTCACAATGCCCATGCTCACAAATCACACACTCATTATGCTTTTAAATATGGTAGAGTGTATAGATGCACATATTGTGGCAAAAATGGACATTTAGCTAAGTTTTGCTATGATCAACTAAATAGAACAAATAATCTTGTTTGGGTTCATGACACTAACCCTAGAGGACCCAAGAAAATGTGGGTACCAAAATCAAGTCTTAAATTGTTTGATGTAGGTACACACCAAAGCTCCAAGACGTAGGAGCGGTGGTACCTTGATAGTGGTTGTTCAAGACACATGACATGGGACATCAATAACTTCACAACCCTATCAAGGTACATGGAAGGTGGCACCGTCACCTTCGGGGATGACTCCAAAGGAACTATCATCGGTATAGGTAATATTCAAATTGGTGCATCTCCTATTATTGAGAATGTTGTTTTAGTAGATGGTTTAAAACATAATTTGCTTAGCATTAGTCAACTTTGTGATCGTGGACTTAAAGTTGTTTTTGATGATACTTCTTGTAAGATTTTTGATGTTAAATCCGATATTTGTATTCTCACCGGTTTTCGTGATAATAATGTTTATATTATTGACATGCTTAATTTAGATTGTTCTACTAAATGCTTAAATGCTTTTGATGAAAATTCTTGGCTTTGGCATAGAAGATTAGGACATGCATCTTTTGACCATATCTCTAGGATTAATTCAAAGGAATTGGTGAAGGGTATACCTTGCTTGGATTTTGAGAAAGACTGCATTTGTAGTGCGTGCCAACTTGAGAAACAAACCAAGTCTTCCTTTAAACCAATCAAGGATATCATGTCAACTAGGCCTTTAGAATTAATTCATATGGATCTTTTTGGACCAACTAAAACTAAGAGTTTAAATGGAAGTAGATTTGCATTTGTTTTAGTTGATGATTTCTCCCGTTTTACTTGGGTTTTCTTTTTACAAAATATAGATCAAACTTTTTCTCATTTTAAAATCTTTCGAAAAAGAGTTGAAAAAGAAAAGGGTTTTCCGATTTTGAGAATAAGGAGTGATAGAGGTGGTGAGTTTGTTAACCAACTCTTCATGACTTATTGTGATGAAAAGGGAATTAAGCATGAAATGTCTTGTCCTAGAACTCCACAACAAAATGGAGTTGTAGAAAGAAAAATAGAACACTTCAAGAGATGGCTAGGACAATGATAAGTGAATATGACCTCCCTCAATATTTATGGGCCGAGGCCGTAAACACCGCATGCTATATATCAAATCGTATTTATTTGTGCAAAAATTCTTCAAAAAAAACATCATTTGAAATGTATCATTCTAGAAAACCAAATGTTGCATATTTTAAAGTTTTTGGATGCAAGTGTTTTGTTTTGAATACTAAGGATAATTTGGGTAAATTTGATGCTAAGGCTTATGAGGCTATCTTTGTTGGATATTCCTCTACTAGCAAAGCATATAGAGTTTTCATTAGATCTTCTCAAACCATTGAAGAATCCATGCATGTTAAGTTTGAAGAATCTAATGTGTTTGTTGAGAATGTTGTAGAGTTTGAACCATTAGGTGAAGACATGGAGAGACTATCCTTGAAGGACTCACCCGCTCAAGAAGAAAAGCTAGATCCTATTGGTGATGTTCAAGAGGATAAGGAGGAAAGCACTCAACCGCTTCCTAAAGCTTGGAGATACGCTACAAATCATCCTAAGGAGCTCATCTTGGGTGATGCATCTAAAGGAGTCACAACGCGCTCCAAACTCCATGACATATGTGGTAACTTTGCTTTTATTTCTCATTTTGAACCCAAAGGCATTCTCGAAGCCGAGACGGACCCATATTGGTTGCTTGCCATGCAAGAGGAACTCAATCAATTTGAGCGCAACCAAGTTTGGCACCTTGTTCCTAAGCCCCACGATAGACCAATAATTGGTACTAAGTGGATCTTTAGAAACAAGATGGATGAGTCCGGAAATGTCATTAGGAATAAAGCTAGGTTAGTGGCCCAAGGTTACACTCAAGTTGAAGGAATTGACTTTGAGGAGACCTTTGCACCCGTAGCACGGCTTGAAGCCATACGGATGACACTAGCTTTTGCATGTTTTAAAAATTTTAAACTTTTTCAAATGGATGTAAAAAGTGCATTTTTAAATGGTTTTATTAATGAAGAAGTTTATGTTTCTCAACCTCCCGATTTTATTGATCATGTTCATCCCGATTTTGTTTTTAAACTTGATAAAGCTTTGTATGGATTGAAACAAGCTCCAAGAGCTTGGTATGAAAGGCTTTCTAGTTTTCTCATTTCAAATGATTTTATTAAAGGCAAAGTGGACACAACTCTTTTTACTAAGCATGTTGATAATGATATTTTAATTGTGCAAATTTATGTTGATGATATAATTTTTGGATCTACTAATGAGCTTTTATGCAAGGATTTTGAGAAAGTCATGCAACTTGAATTTGAAATGTCTTCAATGGGTGAGCTCAATTTCTTCCTTGACTCCAAATCAAGCAATTGCAAGACGGAACCTTCATTAACCAAGCCAAGTACGCAAAGGAGCTAGTAAAGAAGTTTGGGCTTGAAGGATCAAAGGCTTGCAACACTCCAATGGCAACTACAACCAAGCTTGATAAGGACGAACAAGGTAAAAATGTTGATATTAAATTATATAGAAGCATGATAGGAAGTCTTTTATATTTGACGGCAAGTAGGCCGGATATCATGTTTAGTGTGTGTCTTTGTGCTAGATTTCAATCGTGTCCTAAAGAGTCTCATCTTATTGCGGTAAAACGCATTATTCGTTATATTAAGGGCACTATTGGAATGGGTCTTTGGTATCCAAAAACTATAGATTTTTCAATGACTAGTTATTCGGATGCCGACTATGCGGGTTGTAGAGTAGATAGAAAGAGTACTAGTGGGACATGTCAATTCTTGGTAATTGTCTTGTTTCATGGTCCTCTAGGAAACAAAATTCCGTAGCTCTCTCAACCGCCGAGGCGGAGTATGTTGCCGCGGGGGCTTGTTGTGCACAAGTCCTTTGGATGAAACATACTCTCCTTGATTTTGATTTGCACTTTGATCATATAAAAATATTTTGTGATAATACTAGTACTATACACATGACCAAAAATGCAAATCAACATAGTAAGACCAAGCACATTGAGATTAGATATCACTTTCTTAGAGATCATTTTGAGAAAGGTGATATAGATATTGATTATGTTTCCACGGATTTACAACTAGCCGATATTTTCACTAAACCTCTTGATTTGCTAGATTTTCGTTTATTTGTGGAGAACTTAATGTTTGTATTATTGAATAGACATGTTTTTCATAACCCTTTTTGATGTATGACAAAAAGGGGGAGAATAAGTTTACATGACAAAAATAAGTTCATTTGGTCTTGGTTCCATATGAATTTATATGCTTTAATTTTAAGATTTGTTTTATGAATTTATATGTTTTGGTTTTATGAATTCTTGTGTTTTAGTTGTTTTGGTATTTTTGGTATCAAGAGCAATTTTTGTGCTTTATATATTTGTTTTAATTAGTTTCAAAAATTGGTGCATCATTTCAATTATTAGTATCTAGAGCATATTCTTGTGTTTTATGTATAGCATAATTTGAGGGGGAGCTTTCTCCTCCCTATATTTTTGTCAATAGCCTATTTGTTTTGTCATCATCAAAAAGGGGGAGATTGTTGGCCCAAGAGGTTACACTCTCCAATTGTTTTGTGTTTTGATGATGACAAACCAAATTAGAGCTATTTGGTACTAACAAGTTTGTTAAGATGAGTTTCAGATTTTGTACCATGTTTAGAGACCATTTGCTTAGCTATTGCAAGAACTTCTAAGTTCCACCAAGCAAGGAAGGCAAATTGTACATCAAGGAAGGATCATAGAAGAGAAGGCACTAGCAAGGCATTGGATGGCTCAAAAACTTGAAGATAGCTCAAGTCTTCATGTATTTTGTTTTTCAGTTTATAGTATGTTAAAGAATAGTGGATAGGTTTGAAGCTCTATCACACACGTTTTTGCGCACATGTTCATTCCAAAATAATTTCTTATAAATTATACAAAAATATTTTGCATACAAGTTTTTGCCTACAGATATATATTTATATTTTATACTATTCCCTGTTCAAAAGTATTTTTGTTAAAATCAAAATCCTCTTTGTTTTCTTTTCTAAAATCAATTTTTGACCTGATCCGGTCGACCGGGGCAGTCGACCGAGTCTGTGTCAGTCTGGTCCGGTCGACCGGACCAGTCGACCGAAGTTCTGACAGATGCACGTATCCATGTGCATGTCTGTCGGTCGACCGAGGCGGTCGACCGGACTATTGCTTTTGCTCACAGGTTTTATCGGTCGACCGGGTCGGTCGACCCCTAGCCTATAACGGTCGAATTTTTGTACTACCGGTTGACCGGCCCGATCGACCGATCTGACCGTTTGAACAGTAACGGGCAGATTTTTTAAGAGCTGTTTATTTTTGTCTCTTGTGTTTAAAAATTCGTTTAAAGATATATTTTGATCTAATTACCTCCTAAACATCAGTAAATATGTTTTATCCCTAAACCCTAGCCCTCTCCTATAAATAGGGGTGTTTGGGGAGAGATTGGTTACAACAACTATTATTGCTAAAAATTCAAAGTTTAAGGCTTTCAAAGTTCTTGGTTTTTGTGCTAAATTCTCTCAATTTTCTGAAGGGTTTTCAAAAGTTTTTCTCTGATTTCAATTTCTTTTCCTTACACAAAAGAGCTTCAATTCTACTCATTATTCTCTAAGGACCTTTGTAAGGGAAGAGATTTTTGAAAGAGAGAGTTTGTGGTCTTTTGACTACCAAGGAAATCACTTGTTCTTGAGATTGTAGGAGTTGGGTACTCCATTGTAATTGTTCTTTGTGATAGTGGAAGTAGCTAGAATCCTTCTGGGGAAGGCGGGGAGTAGAGCTGGGTGCTCGAACCTCGATAACATATCCTTGTGTTTGCGATTGGTTTACTTTCTTGCACTCTTTTACTATACTTGCTCTTATTCTTGCTCATCATAATCATTGTCATATTTACTTGCTTGCATTCATCTTGTGAAACTTGATTGTTGTAGCTTTAAATTTTTTATTTGCCCCGTGATTAGCATTGTCACCTATTCACCCCCCCTCTAGGTGACTTTTCATAGATTAGTCGACTTGAAAGAGGTATAAGTCGACTAAGTGACTATGATATGTGTGTGTGCATCAAGGCTTTTGACATGCTAATTTAAATTTACAAAACATATCATAAGCAACTCTCCTTGGGAAGTCTTGATCATGAATAACTCTTGATTTGACTTGTGTTAGAGCTCTAAATGATTGGCTTCACAAATGTCTTCATCAAAACATGTTCCAACATTCTCCCCCTTTTTGATGATGACACTTTGTGTGCACTAATGCTCCCCCTGCAGAAAATAAGTTATATTTTCTCCCCCTGTAGAAAATGGGTTATAACAGATATAGAAATACTTTGTTCTCCCCCTGCAACAAACATATCATAAAATGAATAGATATATGTATATGAAGTATATCAACTTCTTATATGGTACCTGAAAGATAAACGTTAGATGGTACCAATCATAAGAGAACACATTAACCTTTAGGAGACCAAACCCAATTTGAATTTGGTTTCCACCTGTTAGTATACACATAATTGCATGAATTACATATATCATGAATGTATGATGCAATATAGGTATTTTTATCAATAATGCTTAAATTCTTAGGAATCTATATAAACTTATTCTTCCTTCTTTTATTAGACTTTCTTTTTACAAAGGAATTATATGGATTAACATATGAAGATTTTTCAACAAATCCAAGACCATAATGATTATATGACAACTTTTGATAAGATAACAAATCATTTAATTTTTCTTTTCCGTTATTGAACTTAGTCACATTTTTCAAAATTTCTTCATATTTCATTTTGAAAACTGATATGTCTTTATCTAATACAGAAATCCTTTCATTCAAAGACACAGTTCCTTCTTAAGAAAAATATTTTCTTTTATAAACTTCTCATTATCATTTTTCAAAGATGATATTACTGTTTCAAACTCATCTTTTTGAGAATTTATAGAAGAAACTTGTAAAGCATAACATGAATTTTCTTTTAAAAGATTTTCATTTTCCTTTGATAACACTTTATTTTTCATTTTTTCAATCTTTAGATCATTGAATACTTCATGAAATGCATCTAAAAGTTCAGTAAATGATACCTCATCTTCTTCTAGCGCCATGTAACAGATGTTGACATGTTCAGTGGTTTCTTCTTCGTCAGAGGAAGAGGAATCACTGTTTTCCCATGATGCTTCGTAGTCTTTCTTCTTTCTGAACTTTTTGCTCTTGTATTTATCTTTATTTTTGAGCAAAGGGCAATCCTTCTTCATATGACCTGTTTTATTGCAATTAAAGCATTTGTTTTCTGTTAAGTCGACTAACAGGACAAACAGAGAGTTGGGATCAATTTGGACACAAGGCTAGTCGACTAGGGATTTGGTCAAGTCGACTACACAATAGATTAGTCGACTTGAAAGAGGTATAAGTCGACTAAGTGACTATGATATGTGTGTGTGCATCAAGGCTTTTGACATGCTAATTTAAATTTACAAAACATATCATAAGCAACTCTCCTTGGGAAGTCTTGATCATGAATAACTCTTGATTTGGCTTGTGTTAGAGCTCCAAATGATTGGCTTCACAAATGTCTTCATCAAAACATGTTCCAACACAAGTCAATCATTCTATTTTTTCACACTCCATTTTGGACAAGGCCGTTGACAAATTGACTCTAAAATTAATTATGGAATTTGGAAATTAGATGGGGTAAAATATTTAATAAAAATCATTCATGTATATATAATTTTAGTGGGTTATATTAGAGAAATTTCTGGTGGGTTCCTCCGAACTCCACGAAAAGTCGATTGGGCCGCATTTCGTGGACCAATCAGACCACCACCGGAACCACCACATTAAGGTAGTATTTTCCTTCCCTGTCTTCTTTTTCATGCATCTATGCATTAATTCATACATTGAGGACAATGTATGAGATAGGTGTGGGGGAGGGTTCTAACATAACTTAGGTTTTTCTTTTTATTAAAAAAATTTAACATTTTCTTTACTTTTAAAAACTTTTTGAAAATAGAAACAATATTTTGACATATTTTTTGTAAGAAATTAAGTCAATTTTAAGGAATAGGAAAATCAAAATTAGTATTTCTTAAACTTGGTCGAAATAAGATTATTTGTTTGATTTTTAGAGTTAGGAAGATAATTTGTCAAGTAATTTAGTCTTGATCTTTACCTTAATGAAATATGCACACTTCATACACTTACACACTTAGGGTTCAAAAAACGAAGATTCTTATGCCTTATAAAAAAAAGAAAACATATGAAAGATGAACAAATCTAATTATTGATTAGCTAGGTGCTTTGGCCTAAGTAAGCCTTGATATTTATGCAAAAGATGATTAGATAAGTTTGAGAAAAAAATCCTCTGATTAAGCTGGTTATTTGTGCCTAATAAAGCATAAGTATTCACGCCTAAAAGTGGTTCATATAATAAAATCCTTAGTTTTGTGGCCTTGTTTGCTCAAGTCTTAAGTCCTTGGGGCGTTTTCTCACCCGGTGCCCTAAGACCGTTTGGTTTGGGAGTCATCGATTAAAGGCTCGTTACATGGGCAGATTAGAAAGCCTAATAGAACTAAGGAATAATATCACCAAATATATATATATATAAATAAATAAGGCATAAGAGTTAGAGTTAATGAACCCTTAGTCATAATTTTCACGGTCACAAGGTACATATGACTTAGGGTAAAGTAATAGATTAGATAAGAAGTATAATTTGACTCCTTACTTTGATTGATAACAAATTTTTGAATAGAAGCTAAGTTTAGGAATGAAAAATTCAGTTTTCCTATAACTTATAGATTACTTAAATCTTACAATTATATTTCAAATATTTTTCTCTTTCAAAATGCTTTTCGAAAATACAAACTCTTTGTTTCTCTTTCTTTATGAATTTTTTGGGTGTAATCCACTGAAAACCCTCACGAGATAAAACTCGTCCTCTAGGGGAAACCTAGAGGTTTAACGGCTTGTTGCACAAGCTCAGTGCAATCGCGTGACCTGCGAAAGTGGTCTAATAATCTTTGGTTTAGTTTTATTATTTTACTCGAGGACGAGCAAAAGATAGGTGTGGGGGTGTGATTGTACACATTTTTTGCATTCTTTTCATTACACTCCTACATTTATCGTGTAATAAATCTGCTAATTTCTTTGTCTTAAATGTCTATTTTGTAGAAGATAATAATGAAGAGAAAGAGGATTAAACTAAATAAATACCAGTTAAAATCAGATTGAACTGGATCTATTTGGTTAGCTGAGGATGATCCCAGATCTAGTTGAACAAATCAAGGATTAGGGCAAATGTTCAGCTGAAGATCAGAGCAAATAAGAAAGATAACACCAAATGGAAACCAGTAAAATTCAGATTTCTTTAAATCCATTTTGGTTAGCTAAGATCAATCGAGGATAATATCAAATACATAGAGATAAATGGATAGAGAGAAGATCAACGGATGAGATGAAGCAAGTTTGACTCAGATTTTGACTGGATATATTTCAGTATTTGAATCATAACGTTTGCTACTGAATCTCAAATCTGATGATTCAAGACGATCCAGAAAGAGGACTTATAAAGCTACAACTCTTATGTTTATCACTATTTCTAATTCTGTCATTTGATAAGTGATATTCAGTAATCAATACGCCACTAAACTACAGATCAGAACTGAATATCTACATCAAATCAAGTTTGGAGATAAGGGGAGTTCAGAAATTGCCAGCTTTACTTATCTTCATACTCCTCTACCCTCTGCATTTCTCCTATAAATACTTGCATTCAAAGGGAAAAGGAACGACCAAGCAGAGAATAAAATTTAGGATAATTTGTAGTTTGTAACTTAGGTTTTTAGTTTTTTTTATGTAATTTTTTACTTTTCTTTATGTAACTGAGAGGAGAGACAAGTTTCATGGAGGAAGGAGATCAAGCTTATACTGAGAGTGATACCGGTATAAGTAAGTCTTTTCTTTCATTGTTATTTGAATCGAATCAAAGTTTCTTTTTCTTTCTTTACTCTTGTTTTCTTTTACTTTCCTCTGATGTGCTGTGATTGAGATTTTCCCTGCACACAAAATAAATAATATTAGATTTAGAACAAGTTGTGCAAGGTTCTCAATTCGAATCCGCAGTAGCAGTGGCTATGCGGGTCGTGATCCTCAGGGAGGGACTAGTGATGGAAGCGTTTAAGTAAGATTCTCTAAAAATTATTTTCTTTTATTATTTACAATGGTATATGATATTTACAATGAGAAGGTGAAAAGTAAATTTGAGAGAGATGGAGATCTAAACTAGAATTAGAAAGAAAGAAAACTATACATACATACCTCTTCTACCTTGCTTACCTTTGATCCCTGCGATGACTTACCTTGTCTTGGAAGGCGTACAAGTATGGCGTATAGGATCGTCCCCTTCTTAATCTACACTACGAAAATAAAAGACAAACTAACGAAGGTTTGTTCATCTCCATAGGCCATCAAGGGCTCTTCTTCGGCTAGGCAGTCTCAACGCAATTGGGTCTCATGGTTCACAAGACATTAGAGAGAAAATAGAAGAAAACAAGAACAAAAGAAACACAAGATTAAACAAGAATAAAAGAACATAAAAAAAAACGAACCTCGAGTTGATTTATTTAACAATAGAAGAAGAGCAAAACTTACACCGATTGTCACCCTCAGTACAAGTAGATCTCCTTCCTCCATGAAAACATCCTCTCCTCTCAGTTACAAAAAGGAAAAATAAAAATTACAAAAGAGAAAAGAAAACCTAAACTAGAAGAAAGCCTAAAAACCCTAATTTTTGGCTCTGTATTTCACTGTACCCCTTTACGGTTGCTCTGCAGGGGTATTTATAGGTGCAAAAGGTAGTAGAGTCCCAGAACGACTCCTCCACGAAAGATAGTCCCGGGATAATACTGAATTGCCGCGGAAATGCGGCTTAGGCCGCGTTTCCGCGGCCTGGTGGTGGCGGCTGGCCACGCGCTTTCGCGCGTGGCCTCCCCTGGTCCGTCTATCTGGGCGTTTCCTTCTGAAAGTTTGATCCTGCCTCTTTATCTTTGGATTTGGATATAACTTGGGAAGCAAGTTACTAGATCCCAAATCTTTTATCCACGAATTTCCTTATCTTTGCACTCTCTTCTTTGGCTTTTATCCTCATCTTGTAAGTGTTTAGGGTTGAATAGAAGTCTATCCTTCTCTCTTCTTTGTATTTGCAACTTTTGCCCTTAGTATTTGCAATTTTGACAATTAATATTTGCAACTTTTACATTGGGCTTGAATATGAGCTTTTGGGCTTCTTTTTAAGCTTTATTTCTTTATTTTAATATTTCGAGGCCTGTACACAATAAATCATAAAATATTAGTAAATGTGCAGAATTATAGGAAAAAATATGAAAATGTGTTGGTAAATATAATGATAAAAATGCACTTTTCACTACCAATCACACCCCCACTTATCTTTTTGCTCGTCCTCGAGTAAAAATCAAAGAGAGAAAGAAAAATTAATCTAACCTAACTCACTTTCGTAGGAATCATGGTTGCACTTAGCACGTGCAACAAGCCGTTAAACCCCTAGGTTACCCTAAAGGACGAGTGTTGTCTCGTGAGGGTTTTCAGCGGATTACACCTACAAAATCTATAAAAAGGAAATATTTGAAATACTTTTGAAAAGACTAAGTAATCTATAAGTTTTTAGGATCCTCATTTTATTCATTCTTAAACTTGGTCTTTATAGAGTAAATTGTTATCCATTTTAAGTAAGGATCAAAATTGGATTTGTGTATAGTCTTTTTCGTTACCAAAAATCATATGCATCCTTATGGATTTTTACTAGGAATTCCTTAACTTGGACTCTCATGCCTCTTTATATATATATATATATATATATATATATATATATATATATTTTTTTTTTTTCTTTTTTTTAATAATATGCATAACTCATCTAATTTTCTTTCGTGTAAGCATCAAGGCTTCTTGAGGCCCTCATACCTAACGAATTGACTATTAGATGTGTTAATACATATAATATTTATTAATTCTCTTAGGCTTTCTAATCCACCCATGTAGCGAACTTAAAGTCGATGACTCCCAAACTGGTCGGCTTTAGGGCACCAGGTGAGAAAACACCCCGCGGACTCAAATTCGAGTGAACTAGGCCACAAAACTAAGGACGTTATTTTATTTAGAACTCACCTTTTGGCGTGAATACTTATGCTTCTTGAGGCACATGTATCCAGCTTAATTGGTGATTTTTTATTTTTATTTTTATTTTTTTATGAGGCACAAAGGTCTTTGTCTTAGAATCCTATATATGCACTAGGTATGCACATTTTATTAAGGTAAAAATTAAGACTAACTACTTATTCAATTTATCCTCCTATACCTAAAAATTCAACAATTTATTTATTTTGACCAAGTTTTTAGAAATCCTAATCATGATTTTCCTAATTTTTAAGACTAACTTAGATTTCTTTCAAAAGATAAGTCAAAATATTGTCCTTTTTATAAATTTTTTTTAAATTTTTTTTAGCAAATTTTTTTTATTAGCAAAATTTTTTTGTTAGTTTCTACCTATGTTAGTATGTTAGTAAAGCCTACCCCCACACTTATCTCATGCATTGTCCTCAATGTATGAATGAATGCATATATGCATGAAAAAGAAGAAGAGAAGGCAGAAGTTACCTCAAGGTGGTGGTTCCGGTGGTGGTCTAATTTGTCCACGAAAGGCGGCCCAATCAAGATAATGTGGTAGTTCACGGGACCTACCTATATTGACCTTTTTTTATTTACATATTTACAGTCCCCAGAATGAATAGGATCATGGAAGATCCTCTCGTGAAACTTACTCTCTTTACATGACCAGTCCTGAAAAATCATCACAGAGCCATGGTCTATACCTATGTCCAACAAAAGAATGTGACTTGGTAGAATGGTTGACTTGGACTCAAGAATGATAGGTTCAGGAACGAATACCAACTCAGGAAAGAAACTTAAATCAAGTAAGGGTTCAGGAGTCGAGCTTGGTTCAAGGAGTGTGTCCAAGTCAAGAAGTTGAAACTCAAGTCCACAATCATCTTCCCACAATGGAATGTGACTCAATATTGGTGATTCAAGTTCAAGAATGATAGGTGTGGGAATCAAAACTGACTCTAAAATATTACCTAAGTCGGGTAACAAAACAGGAGTCAATAATGATTCGGGAATTTGAACTTGATCATAGATTTGAGAATCTAGGTCACATATTTCATTAGGTTTAATCTCATAAAAATGAGAACTTGCCAATTTGTCAATGAGACTTTCAAAGTATGAAATTGGTCAAGTTCAATATGATGATTATCAAAAATGGGTGATTCAATTTCATGATCTATGGGTACAGGAATAAATGTTGGCTCAGAAAATTGGTCCAAATTGGGTAAGGATACCGGAGTCAACATAGATTCGAAAATGGAAACTGAATTGCAAAGTTGGGGATCGAGTTCACATTCACAATCTAATTCAATCTCATTGAAATTAAAACTAGACAATTTGTCCAAGGTTGGGGTTGAACAAGTTTATATTGATGTGATGAAATTGAATTTTGATCAAGGTCTTCTAGACAGAATGATTCTTGGTTTCTATCAACTTGCTCAAGAATGTTGGAAAGTCTAGAAATTTAATGATTCATTATATCTTGCAACCGATCCACTTTTTCTTCTAACCCATCGAATAGATCAATTGTGGACTGAAACCTTGGTGATGTGGGAAGAGACGTATATAAAGATAATGGTTGAACAGGTGGTTGACCATATGGCTCAGGGGTATTGAATCCCCATTGACTCTGTGAAGAGTAGTGATGATTATTCCAATCTTGTTCATAGTATTAGGACTGGGGCATGTAATGATTCGGATAAGACCAATCTGGCACACTAGATTGGTCAAAGTTATGATATGCCGGGTTGGTAATATCCGAATAAGAGGTTGGTGTGTAATATGGATTCTCATTAAAGTTGAAAAAATTGTTGTTATAGGCCATATCACACAAACACAAACAAAGAAAAAGAAAACAAACAAATAAGCAAACAAAAAGAAAAAAATTCTAACCTAAGTTAGGGTAGACCTATGACCTAGACGACTCCTAACTGGTTAGACTGTCCACGGGAGGTAGGGTGCAGACTTTGACCACAAGTTAATCAACCAGGTCAGGGCAAGAGTGGTGGGAGGTTTTCCGTCAAAGACGTTCCTTAATTAAATAACCACCAATCTTCGGGCTTTCGGCCCTCAATCCCCTTCCTAGACACTGATTTGGTAGGAGTCAACTTCCAGCACTGTTCCCCCTTAGGATAATCTCCTAATTGAGTCCGAGATGTCCCTAGGGCCAACGTCTACTAATTTTAAGTTAGGCTTGGGTTAGTGAGTGCTTGGGATATGATTTTTGGGTTAAGGAAGGGTGATGAAATCCCCACCTTATCTTGTTAATGGGTTATGCCCTTAGAATAAATTTGTGCAAGTGTACAAAATATGTAAATAAGATTCACTCAAAGCATCAACCAAGAGATGAGTCCTATTCTACATGCAATGCGAACGTACCTTGCTCCAACACTCTTCAACAGTAAAATAAAGGAATTGAAAAGACACGTGCCTAATATGCAAACGTCTAATCAATTTTTTATCTTTATCAACAAATATTTTACTGTTGGTTAATTAGCAGTGTACAGGTTTATCACAGAACAAATTGGAACAGAGCAGAAAACAAATCTTGCAATTTTTAGCAACCTGCAGAAATTGCAGTTAGTAGTTCACTACTAAGGCCGCGTTTCCGCGACTATTGCCGCGGATCCGCGGCACTATAGTAGGCTCTGATGCTCTGCCTTCGAGGGCAGAGGCACAGAGTTGCTATATATCCACTTCTTCTGTTATTTTTCCTGTTCTCCAAACCTGCAAACAGAAAGAATAAAAGAAATAGTTAATTTTTTTATTTAGAGAAAAACTTACCGTCCCTTCCCGGCAACGGCGCCAAAATTTTGATTGAGATTTTCCCTGCACAACAAAATAAATAATATTAGATTTAGAACAAGTTGTGCAAGGTTCTCAATTCGAATCCGCGGTAGCAGTGGCTATGCGGGTCGTGATCCTCAGGGAGGGACTAGCGATGGAAGCGTTTAAGTAAGATTCTCTAAAAATTATTTTCTTTTAGTATTTACAATGGTATATGATATTTACAATGAGAAGGTGAAAAGTAAATTTGAGAGAGATGAAGATCTAAACTAGAATTAGAAAGAAAGAAAGCTATACATACATACCTCTTCTACCTTGCTTACCTTTGATCCGTGCGATGACTTACCTTGTCTTGGAAGGCGTACAAGTATGGCATATAGGATCGTCCACCTTCTTAATCTACACTACGAAAATAAAAGACAAACTAACGAAGGTTTGTTCATCTCCATAGGCCATCAAGGGCTCTTCTTCGGCTAGGCAGTCTCAACGCAATTGGGTCCCATGGTTCACAAGACATATTAGAGAGAAAATAGAAGAAAATAAGAACAAAGAAACACAAGATTAAACAAGAATAAAAGAACATAAAAAAAAAAAACGAACCTCGAGTTGATTTATTTAACAATAGAAGAAGAGCAAAACTTACACCGATTGTCACCCTCAGTACAAGTAGATCTCCTTCCTCCATGAAAACATCCTCTCCTCTCAGTTACAAAAAGGAAAAATAAAAATTACAAAAGAGAAAAGAAAACCTAAACTAGAAGAAAGCCTAAAAACCCTAATTTTTGGCTCTGTATTTCGCTGTACCCCTTTACGGTTGCTCTGCAGGGTTATTTATAGGTGCAAAAGGTAGTAGAGTCCCAGAACGACTCCTCCACGAAAGATAGTCCCGGGATAATACTGAATTGCCGCGGAAATGCGGCTTGGGCCGCGTTTCCGCGGCCTGGTGGTGGCGGCTGGCCACGCGCTTTCGCGCGTGGCCTCCCTTGGTCCGTCCATCTGGGCGTTTCCTTCTGGAAGTTTGATCCTGGCTCTTTATCTTTGGATTTGGATATAACTTGGGAAGCAAGTTACTAGATCCCAAATCTTTTATCCATGAATTTCCTTATCTTTGCACTCTCTTCTTTAGCTTTTATCCTCATCCTGCAAGTGTTTAGGGTTGAATAGAAGTCTATCCTTCCCTCTTCTTTGTATTTGCAACTTTTGCCCTTAGTATTTGCAATTTTGGCAATTAATATTTGCAACTTTTTCATTGGGCTTGAATATGGGCTTTTGGGCTTCTTTTTAAGCTTTATTTCTTTATTTTAATATTTCGAGGCCTGCACACAATAAATCATAAAATATTAGTAAATGTGCAGAATTATAGGAAAAAATATGAAAATGTGATGGTAAATATAATGATAAAAATGCACTTTTCACTACCAATCATGCTGCAATCCAAGAGAATCTGATAGCCTCGAGACTGCTTAGCCGTTGCAAGTGCCCTTAATGGATGACCTATGGTGCTGAACAATCCTTCTCTTGCTTGTATAGTTTGCCCTTTTATTCGTAGTGTAGATCGAGAATAGGGAAGATCCTATACGCCATGCTTGATTGCCTTCAAAGACAAGGTAAGTTGTCGCAAAGGATCCAAGGTATATGAGCACTGAAGAGGTAAGTAATTTTTAGGTTGTCTTTCTTTTCTTTTATTCTTTAGTTTCAATATCACAATCTCCAACCATTCTTATCACCCTTTTCAATTTCTTTGTAAATAATCAATTTTCATTTTCCCACCTTCTAAACTACCACTTTCTTTCTAACTTCACTTTAACCTAATTTTTCTTTTTTTTCTTTTAAAGAACTAAAGAAGAACTTTAATCATACTTTGTAGCCTAAAAGAGAACTTACTAAAAAGATTCCATCGCTAGTCCCTCCTTGTGGATCACGACCCGTATAGCCATTTGCTACTGCGGTAAAATTGAGTAACTTGCACTTTTCATTCTTAGTTCTGAAATTCTGTATTTTGTGTGCAGGTAAAACCTCAATCAGGAGCTCTATTACAGATTTTATTATTCTCCAGGGTTCGATCCCTTACACAGAAGGGGATCAGTTTTTATAGCTCAGGAACAATGAGCAGTCATGGTCTCTGAGATTTTCGCCTTCGGATCTGCCCATGATCATGGCCGCGTGTAATGTCCCAACTGTAATTGGTCACATGTGATGCGTGATTGTCAGGGGCGTTCCAATCCAGATCCGCTTTTACAGCTCCCACATGCTCTTTATTTGTAACCGAGCGGGCTGTCAAATGGGCGGCGTGATCTTTAGGCTGAGAGGTGATCTGGTGATCTCGTGAACCACTATTATCTGCCAGGTGTCACAATCTAACATGATGTCACATCTTTTGACCACTGCAAATGTTCCCTCCATGTCTTCTTTATGAAGCCTTGAGATAGGAAGGAGAGAATGTATTAGATTTTCCGAGTAGGTCTTCCTTTGTTACCTTAAGGCAAAGGAATTGGGAGCAAGTTCTCGGGCTGATCCTTCTCCTGTCGCTACAGGACAAAAGAGGAAGTTGATTGATCGTACATATATTTTGTATTCTTTTCATTACACCCCTACGTTTATCGTGTAATAAATCTGCTAATTTTCTTCTCTTAAATATCTATTTTGCATAAAATAATAATGAAGAGAAAGAGGATTAAACCAAACAAATACCAGTTAAAATTAGATTTAACTGGATCTATTTGGTTAGCTGAAGATGATCCCAGATCTAGTTAGAACAAATCAAGGATTGGGGCAAATGTTCAGCTGAAGATCAGAGCAAATCAGAAAGATAATACCAAATGGAAACCGATAAAATTTAGATTTTTATAAATCCATTTTGGTTAGCTAAATATCAACTGAGGATAATATCAAATACAGAGAGATAAATGGATAGGGAGAAGATCAACGGATGAGATGAAGCAAGTTTGACTCAGATTTTGACTGGATACATTTTAGTATTTGAATCATAACTTTTGCTACCAAATCTCAAATCTGATGATTCATGATGATCTAGAAAGTAGACTTACAGGGCTACAACTCTTATGTTGATCATTGTTTCTAATTCTATCATTTGATAAGTGATATTCAGCAATCAACACGCCAACAAACTGCAGATCAGAACTGAATATTCACATCAAATCAAGTTTGGAGATAAGGGGAGGATTCAAATTCAGAAATAGCCAGCTTTTCCTATCTTCATACTGCTCTAACCTCTGCATTTCTTCTATAAATACCTGCAATCTCAAAGGCAAAGGTGAAGGACCAAGCAGAGATAGATTTTAGGCCAGTTTTTCATTCTTTTTAGTATAGGTTTTTATTTTCTTTTTATGTAATTTTTATTTCTTTGTAAGCATAGGCTATACTGAGATTCATGTAAGTAAGAGAGAGAGGCTCATGTTGAGAGTGACACCAATGTACCCTCCTTCTTTCTTCCATCGTTTCTGCAAGTAATAAAAGGTAACTTTTTTTATGTTCGTCTTTACTTTTGTTTTCTTCTTCTTCTTTCAACTTTTCCTCTTTTTGTTATGATGAGCATCCAAGTGAATCTAGAAGCATCAGTATAGTCATGTTTGTATGAGTGCCACCGATATTTCATGATGATGTTCTCCTCCTCAAGATTCCGTATCATTTCATTTTTGTTCATCTTGATGATGTAATGCGAATGGGGACTGAGCTCGATCTTATGGGTTATGCGTTGATCGCCTCCGAAGCAAGGTAAAATATGCAAGGGTTCCAGGTAAGTCATCAACCAAAGGAGTTAAGTTTTTTTTTAGGTTTTCTTTTTTTTTAATTTTAGTGTAAATTACCAACACCACAATCTTCCAAATTTCTTTCACTCTTTTTCATTTCTTTGTACATATCCACTTTCACTTTTTCCATCTTCTCTATTTATCACTTTCTTTCTAACTTAACTATAACTCCATTTTTCTCTTTTTTTTAAGAACTAAAAGAAGAATTTTAATCATTAATTGAAACATAAAAGAGAACTTGCTTAAAAAACTTCCATCGCTAGTCCCTCCTTGTGGATCACGACCCGCATAGCCACTTGTTATCGTGGTAGAATTGAGCACCTGCACTCTTTATTTAAAAGTTCTGAAATTTTATATTTTTGTGTGCAGGTAAGAACTCAATCAAATTTTGGCGCCGTTGCCGGGGAGGGACGGTAAGTAATTCTCATTAAAGTTTACATTTTTGGTTAACCTTCTTCTTAGTTTTTGGTGTACAGATTTAACAACAAGGAACTTTTGCTGCAGTGGACATATAAGTGGCCTTGGACTCTGCTCAAGAAAGCAGAGCTAAGAAGCCCTCAGATTTGCTAATTCCTGTGGCAATCTGAGTGAACTACTAACCTATATTTTTTACAGGTTAGCTGAATTGCAAAGTTTAATATCTGTAGCTATTAATTTCCTTGTTTGTCTCACTGTACTTACTTTCTAACCTCAACAGTAAAATGATGTTTGTTAAATGCTAAAAACGGTTTAGACTTTGCATTTAAGCACGTGTCTAATTCGTTTACATTTTTACATTACTATTGAAGAGTGCTGGAGTAAAAGGTACGTTTGCATGGCATATAGTTTAGGAAACATTCTTGAGTGATTATTTGCTTGTTGAATGTTACTTTTCTTTATCCTGCACACTTTGCACAATCAATCTTAAGGGCTTGTCCTATAAACAACATAAGGTGGGGAAGTGATTACCCTCCCTTAGCCCACAAACAATCTCCTCATTCACTAACCCAAGCCTAACTAAAAATGAGTAGACGTTGGCCCTAGGGACATCTTGGACTCAATTAGGAGATTATCTTAAGGGAAAATGTGTTAGAATTTGACTCCTGTCAAATCAGTATCTAAGGAAAGGGATTGAGGGGTGAAACCCCGAAGGCTGGTGGTTTGGCTTAATTAGGCCCATCGCTTTTGCACGGATACCTCCCACCAATCTTGCCCTGACCTGGCTGATTAGCTTGTGGTCAAAGTCTGCATTATACCTCCCTTGGACAGTCTAACTAGTTAGGAGTCTTCTAGGTCAAAGGTCTACCCTAACTTAGTTTAGAATTTTTTCTTTGTTTGCTTATTTGTTTGTGTTTTATTGTGTGATATGGCTTATAACAATAATTTTTTTCAATTTTAATGGTAATTCATATTACACCTCTTTTTCAGATATTACCAATCCGGCATATCATAACTTTAACCAACCTAGTGTGTCGGATTGGTCTTATCCGAATCAATATAGCCCATGCCCCCATCTTATAACCATAGTTTTCAAAGTAATTTCAACTCTTCACAGAGTCAATGGGGATTATCTCCCCCGAGTCTAATTTTCAACCAACTTGTCCTCCTTATCCACATTGTCCATAATATTTTCAAGATTCATACTTAGTTCCACAAGTCCAAAATAGAAAACCATTAATTTTGAAAATGAGTATGCGTGAGTCCAAATAACAATCACAAAATCTGATGGCCTCATAATTTTACCACAAATTCCAAAATAACACTTCATCTTTTCAAGTTCAATCGCAACAAAATGATGAATCAATCAACTATGAAAAGATGCTTGAAGCCATGACCCAGGCTCAAAACGCTCGTAATCATGACATAGATATGATGGTCCAAACTTTACGTTCTCATCGTTTGACCATTTCTGATGTCCCTAACCATTCTGTTTGAGCCGAAGAGTCATATTATTTTGGAAAACAAGGTTCCATTTCAGCACAATCATTTGAACTTGCTCAAACTCTAAATTTTGAAAATGACATTGACAGTTTGGCAAGTTATCCCTTTCCTGAAATTAAACTTGAGAATGAATATAATCCTGAACCTCAACTTAGTGATTCAATTCTACTTCCTGATTTAATAATGACTCTGGTGTCTTCACCTGATTTTAATCTTTTCCCGAGTCAACATTAGATCCTGTGCTAATTTATCATGAAATTGAATCACCCATCTTTGATGATCATCATATTAAACTTGACCAATTTCATACTTTTGAAAGTCCTATTGACAAATTGGCAAGTTCTCATTTTTATGAAATTAAACTCAATGAGAAATGTGACCTAGATTCTTAAATTTGTGATCCAGTTCAAATTCTTGAATCAATATTGACTCCTATTTTGTTACCCAACTTGAGTAATATTTTAGAGTCAGTTTTGATTTCCACACATGTCATTCTTGAACTTAAATCACCAATATTAAGTCACATTCCATTGTGAGGGAATGAATGTGGACTTGAGTTTCAACTTCTTGATTTGTTCCTAAATCGATCTCGACTCCTGAACCTTTACTTGACTTAAGTCACTTTCCTGAGTCGGTATTAGTTCCCATACTTTCTAAGTCCAAGTCAATCATTCCATCTTTTCACACTCCATTTTGGGATAAGGCGGTTGACAAATTGACTCCGAAATTAATTATGAAATTTGAAAACTAGATGGGGTTAAATTTTTAATAAAAACCGTTCATATATACATCATTTTAGTGGGTTATATAAGAGAGATTTCTGATGGGTTCCTCTGAACTCCACGAAAATTCGATTGGGCCGCATTTCGTGGACCAATCAGATCACCACCGGAACCACCACCTTAAGGTAATATTTTCCTTCCCTTTCTTCTTTTTCATGCATCTATGCATTAATTCATACATTGAGAACAATGCATGAGATAGGTGTGGGGGAGGGTCTAACATAACTTAGGTTTTTTTTCTTTTTATAAAAAAAGAAAATGAAAAAATTATTAACATTTTCTTTACTTTTAAAAACTTTTTGAAAATATATTTTGACATATTTTTTGTAAGAAATTAAGTCAATTTTAAGGAATAGGAGAATCATAATTAGGATTTCTTATATTTGGTCAAAATAAGATTATTTGTTTGATTTCTAAGGATAGGAAGATGTTGGCCCAATGGCCTTCCACTCTAGTTTTGATGATGATCAACACTCATGTAGTTATGTTTACTAATATTCTTGTGTTTCTAAGTTTCAGATCATTAACAGGATATTAGTTGGTGATTAGCTTCAACAAGGAGTTTAGAGCTATTCATGGTGATTCCAGGGCCAAAGCTTCAAGTTCACAACTTTGTCTAGCCCATGGATGGAGTTTTGGAGCAAGTCTACTTGAAGATGATGATCGTCAAGAAGACTTAGGTATCCTAGTTTAGATAGAGTTTTTAGATCCATTTGTAAAGCTTAGTTTAGTTGATATGCTCAAGTGAACACAAAACACACACGTTTTATGATTTGATATTTGGTTTTTATGAATAGTTGATCAAAACAAGTTTACATATATTATATGTATAGTAGATGTTTTCTATTTATACATACATGCTTTAACTTGGTAAACAAACTTATTTTGATATCCCTATTCATGTTTTGGAAAATTCTAGTTTGATAAAATACAAGTTTTGTTTTTGATAAAATTGGCAAGACACAAAATTGAATTGATATGATTAATATATGTCTTGAAATTTTTATCACAAGTTTGGTTATCAAAGTAAAATGATAAAACAAGTTTTAGAAAAACATATTTTTAGAAAAACAGTTTTTATTGTGATTAAAACTATTTTTTAGATTTACTGTGAATTTATGGGATTTTTATTGAGTGAAAAGACATATTTTCAAATCCCGTATCTGTGCAGTTCTGCACTGTGCCTGCCAGGCCAGTTCGGTCGACCGGACCGGTCGACCGCACCAAGTGGCCGGTCGACCGGGTCGGTCGACCGATGTGCATAGACGTGCACGCTGGCTACACATTGTAGTCGGTCGACCGGACCGGTCGACCGAGTTGAGAGTTCAACTCTCAGGATGTTTCGGTCGACCGGGCCGGTCGACCGCTAGTGCCCAACGGTCACTTTTCTGACCGTTGGCGGTCGACCGGGCCGGTCGACCGACGCCTGTCAGAGCTGCCAGCTCAGCTCTAACGGCTAGTTTTCTGTTTGGCCTATATAAACTCCATCTCTTTGGGATTTGGCCAAGATTTCTAAGAGAAAAATTACCAGTTTTCTGAAGTGTTTAAAAGAGTTTTCAAAAGAGTTTTAAGTGCAAAAACTTCTCATCTTTATTTGTTTTGGGTTTTTGGAAAATCAAAGAAAACTAGGTTTTGGGATTTTGATTTGGTATTTCATTTTCTATCTTATACAAGAGATTTCCCAAGTAGTTTTTCTTTGTTGCTTGTTTCCAAAAACACTTTGATTCCACACTTGAGCTATATCATACTATCCTAATCTATTAGGATCATTTGTTTTGTGGAAAAAGAGAAAAGAAAAGAGAGATTGAGTGTTTGTGGTTTTTGGAACCACTTGTTGTAAACACCCTTATTATTGTTGTATCCCTCTTAGGTAGAGGTGATCGGGTGATTGGTTTGTATCCCTCAAGTGTGAGGTGATTGAGATTGGTTGTGAGCCTCTTTGGTAGAGGTGTTGTTGTTGGTTGTTGTTGGCCTCGGTGGAGGTTGTATTGAGAGAGGAGTTAGGTACTCCTAGAGTTGTAAGAAATCCTCTTCGGTAGAGGTTCCCTCGGTGGGAGTTGAGATAGTGGAAATCCTACACGGTGGTGTAGGCGGGGATGTAGAGCAAGGTGCTCGAACCTCGAAACAAATCTCGGTGTTTGCGATTGCTCCCATTGTCTCTCTTACTCTCTCTCATTTACTTTGTGCAAAGCATCATATTCATCATCATATCATATTTGTCTGTGTTGAGCATAATTCATATTGCTATATCCTTGATTGCTTGGCTTGATTGTGTGTGCACATTGCTTGGATTGCTTGTGTGTGTGTGCCTAACTTATACTCATCCAACAAGAGCTTCACATAGCACCTCAACCCATTTCAAGGGGAATCAAGGGAAGTTAGTCCAGAGCCTCGAAAGGGGAATTCGGCTACACTTGTTGTATTGTATTAGTTTGTGCATAATTTGCATTAGCTTCCGCATTTAGCGCACTTAGTTTGCATTTAGTTTATTAGATTAGCACTTACACCTATTCACCCCCCTCTAGGTGTTTTTCAATTGGTATCAGAGCTAGTGCTCCTGATACTTTGGCTTAACATCCTAGGAGTGAGATTCATTTGCTTGCTAATCTCATTTGCATTTGCTTGTTTGCACACATCTAGTTTATACCATGGACTTTATGACCCCACCTAGCTATGATCCTTCCAACATTGATGTTTGGAAGTATAGGATGTCCATGTACCTAAAGACCCTAGGTTTGCATGTCTTCCTTGCCGCCACCAAGAGATGTTATCTTGGTGATTGCAATCATATAGGGGCCAATGCACAAGCCCTAGAGGCCATTAGAAGCACTTTACCTAAAGACTATCTTTTATGTGTTTCTAATCTTGATTCCGCTTTTGCAGTGTGGAACAAGTTGACAACAACCACCACCTCCGTGCTTCAAGTGCCAAATCAACCGGAGGAATCTAGTGGAGAATCCAACTCTATATGCTACATGGTCCAAGGGAATGACTCCTTGAGGTACACTCGGAAACTCCATTAGATAGAGATGATGATGCTAGTTCTTCAAGTAATGATCATATTGATGCCCATGCTTTAAATGAAGAACTTTCAATTGTTTGTGAAAAATTAATTGAAAAGTATAAGATTTTGAAAAAGGAAAGTCTAGAAATTGAAAAAGATAATAAGAGTTTGCATTCTAGACTTGACATGGTTTTGCAAGAGAAGGTTGAGGTCTATAATGAAAGGGATTCATTGAGATCTCAACTAGACCTTGTTTTAAAAGAAAATAAATTTTTAAAGTCTAAAAACGATTGTGAAATTCTTTTAAAGAAAAATGAAAAATTGTCTTCAAAAGTTGATTTTGTTGTAAAAGAGAATGATTCTTTGAAAATAAAAATTGCTTCTATTTCAAAGGATTTAGAAATTTGTTTAAAGAAAAATGAATTTTTGCAAAATAAGATTGATGCACATGTTTGCCATGCTAGTGTAGCCTCTTCATCTAGACTACCTAATGCATGTACCTCTTCTTCTAAGATTAATGATGATATTTGTATGCTTAAGAAGAGAGTAGATTGTTTGGGCTCCACTATGAGCCAATGTGCCATGAACCACTCACAATTGGAAACCTTGATTCGAAAGAAACAAGTTCCATCTTCTATGCATGCACACCCTTCACGGCATACACATGCTCCTCACGGACACACCATCACCATATGTATGCTCATGTGTACACTTGTACACATTGTGGACGTAAGGGCCACCTTGCTAAATTTTGTTTTGATAGATTAAATATTGATAATTTAGCAAAGAAGTTTGCTTGGGTTAGAGAAGGGACTAACCCCCATGGACCCAAAGAGTATGGGTACCAAAGACCACCCCTCCTATTTTTGATGTAGGTGTGGGCTCTCACATGACGTGAGAGTGATGACACCTTGGAGTGGATGCGTTCCGGACTTCATGGAAATCAAATTGGATGCATCACTTTCAAGGGAAGATTTGGTGGAGATGACCACCATGTTTTGGAGACAAGGAGAGTTGCTTCTTCGGTTTTGGTAACAATCCTTTACTCCATTTATTGTTTACATGCTTTTCATGTTCATAGTTTATAGCATGATTTTATTGTCATTGGATTAGTATGTTCATTCCATGCTTATTAGATCCTTGACATACATGTATAGTATTGGAGACACACATGCTTATATGATCCCATACTTAGTGTTCTCACTTATGTTTAAGCTATAATGTACATCATGAATCTAATACATGTGAATTCACATAATAATCATGTTTTAGTTTTCCATGATGACTTTTATCATGATGATTTTTATATGTGTTTTTGATGCTTCATGTTTTGAATATATGTTTAAGTGTTAGTTTTCATTAAGACTAGTTATATACTTGTACATAGAGAGGGCTACAAATAAATCTATATATAGTTGGAATTGAATGCTTATTTGAACCCATTAGATGTGCTAGTATAGTCTAGTTTTGATGACTCATACATATTAAACTTGTATTCTCATTTTTGAATTTGCTTTATGATTGTTTATTTCACTTCATGTATATGTTTGTATTGACAAACTTAAAGATATACATGTATACCCCTTGAGTCATTTACCTTTCATGCAAATCTATATTATGGACTCAAATTGTGTTTAGGGATATGTATGTATACTTCTTGTGTTGACAATTCATACATATACCTTGAAATGAAAATTGCCTTGATGAAAATTTGGCTTATCATGATTTTCATGTTTTTCATGTGTTCAATATTTAACTTCATGTATATGTCTATCTAGTTCAAACTAATCTTATACATATACATCTTTTTGAGCCACGTGCCTTCATGAATATACATTTAGTGGACTCGTTGAGTTTTGGATATGTATGTATATTTTAGCTTGTATTAGACATACATATGCCTTGAAGATTAAATAAGTAGTTTTATATGATTTTTTATGTTTTTGATGGAATTATGTTTTAAGGAATAATTGAGCTTAATGAAATATTTTTCATGATTATGATCTTCACATATTATTTGTACACTCATATCTATTGCTCATGTTTTGTTTCTCATGAGGTATGCTTTATTGGTTAGAGTGATGATTATCATGTGAATTTCATTTTTGTTTTATTCCTTACTTGAAGGATTTCGTGCTAGTTAACAAGTTTTCCATTTAACTAGTTGCGATGTTCTTCAATTTGGTAGAGTATTTCAAACAAAGCTTATTTTTCAAATCTATTTTTGAAAACCCCTACCATCCAAGGGCGGTAGGATGGGAGATCATGTTCATGTATGCCCTAAATTGAAAATCTTTAAAACTTGAATTATGATTGGGTGGTAGATAATATGATGTATACACTTGAACTTATTGTTATGTCAATTGGTATCATTGAACTCTTTCAATTGGTATCATTTTGATCTTCTTGTATACTCATATATGTTTTGTATGTATGTATGCTTTAAATTCCAAGTATATCAATTTCTATTGGTATCTATCTTTCATACATATATATGTTTGTGTTTATGCTAGTGCTTGAGTTTCAATTTTGTTTAAATTGATTACTTTTAAATTGTTATCAAGACTATGCATGTCTTTAGTTTGTTTTTCATAAAGAGGGAGAAAATTTGATTTTGTATTTCAATTGGTATTTGTACTCCCACTCTTTATGATTAAAAGTTGTTATTTTGAACATATGATATCAACATCAAATTTGTTTATATATTTTCAAAATGAATATATTCTTACAATTGGTATCAAAATTTGTGTTTAAACATTCAAAATTTGTTATGTTTAATTACAATTGGTATTTACAAAATTTTGTTTAAAGAAAATATTCAAAGTCTTGATTTGTATTTCCTATATGCAAGGAGAGCTTAACATCTCTCTTACATATAGATTCATGTTGAGTATATTATAAATTGAGGAGCTTGACAACTCTTCTTTATATGATATACGTGTGTAGGGGGAGCTTCACATCTCCTCTTATGCATTACATAATATGTGTTATGTGAATTGGGGCTTGTCATCCCTTCTTCATGTAATGCATATGTGTAGGGAAGCTAACTTAGCGTCTTCCTCTTCATGAATGTATATAGCATATAACATATATTGATTCTTGTTTATTGGTATCAAGATGCTTCATTGACATATTTTTAATTGATATCATGTTTGTAGTCACCCCTTATTGATTTTGTTTTTTGTTTTAGACAAAAAGGGGGAGAACATTGTTTGCATTGTTTTGATTGACAAAAAGGGGGAGAAAGATTTTTACCCCTCATTTTATCTATGGTTTTGATTGTTTACCCCTTTGTTGATGATTGACAAAAGGGGGGAGAAGTATTTGAGTATTTGAGTTTTATATGCATGCTTATGTTTATGCATATATTATGTTTTAATCTCAAGAATCTCAAGAATATTAAGTTTAATTGATTTATAGAGTTTGCTTTGTAATTGGTATCTAGAGCTTATTTTGTTTTGAATATTCCATTTGATATCTAGAACCATTTATTGTTTATGCATACGCATGTTTCATGTTTAATATTCATTGCATATATTTATTGTTTATTCCTATGCATGAGTTAAGGGGGAGCTTCCTTGAAGCTTATCTTTAATCCATGCATATATAACTCCATGAGTTTTGTCATCATCAAAAAGGGGGAGATTGTTGGCCCAATGACCTTCCACTCTAGTTTTGATGATGATCAACACTCATGTAGTTATGTTTACTAATATTCTTGTGTTTCTAAGTTTCAGATCATTAACAGGATATTAGTTGGTGATTAGCTTCAACAAGGAGTTTAGAAGCTATTCATGGTGATTCCAGGGCCAAAGCTTCAAGTTCACAACTTTGTCTAGCCCATGGATGGAGTTTTGGAGCAAGTCTACTTGAAGATGATGATCGTCAAGAAGACTTAGGTATCCTAGTTTAGATAGAGTTTTTAGATCCATTTGTAAAGCTTAGTTTAGTTGATATGCTCAAGTGAACACAAAACACACACGTTTTATGATTTGATATTTGGTTTTTATGAATAGTTGATCAAAACAAGTTTACATATATTATATGTATAGTAGATGTTTTCTATTTATACATACATGCTTTAACTTGGTAAACAAACTTATTTTGATATCCCTATTCATGTTTTGGAAAATTCTAGTTTGATAAAATACAAGTTTTGTTTTTGATAAAATTGGCAAGACACAAAATTGAATTGATATGATTAATATATGTCTTGAAATTTTTATCACAAGTTTGGTTATCAAAGTAAAATGATAAAACAAGTTTTAGAAAAACATATTTTTAGAAAAACAGTTTTTATTGTGATTAAAACTATTTTTTAGATTTACTGTGAATTTATGGGATTTTTATTGAGTGAAAAGACATATTTTCAAATCCCGTATCTGTGCAGTTCTGCACTGTGCCTGCCAGGCCAGTTCGGTCGACCGGACGGTCGACCGCACCAAGTGGCCGGTCGACCGGGTCGGTCGACCGATGTGCACAGACGTGCACGCTGGCTACACATTGTAGTCGGTCGACCGGACCGGTCGACCGAGTTGAGAGTTCAACTCTCAGGATGTTTCGGTCGACCGGGCCGGTCGACCGCTAGTGCCCAACGGTCACTTTTCTGACCGTTGGTCGACCCGGCCGGTCGACCGACGCCTGTCAGAGCTGCCAGCTCAGCTCTAACGGCTAGTTTTCTGTTTGGCCTATATAAACTCCATCTCTTTGGGGATTTTGGCCAAGATTTCTAAGAGAAAAATTACCAGTTTTCTGAAGTGTTTAAAAGAGTTTTCAAAAGAGTTTTAAGTGCAAAAACTTCTCATCTTTATTTGTTTTGGGTTTTTGGAAAATCAAAGAAAACTAGGTTTTGGGATTTTGATTTGGTATTTCATTTTCTATCTTATACAAGAGATTTCCCAAGTAGTTTTTCTTTGTTGCTTGTTTCCAAAAACACTTTGATTCCACACTTGAGCTATATCATACTATCCTAATCTATTAGGATCATTTGTTTTGTGGAAAAAGATAAAAGAAAAGAGAGATTGAGTGTTTGTGGTTTTTGGAACCACTTGTTGTAAACACCTTATTATTGTTGTATCCCTCTTAGGTAGAGGTGATCGGGTGATTGGTTTGTATCCCTCAAGTGTGAGGTGATTGAGATTGGTTGTGAGCCTCTTTGGTAGAGGTGTTGTTGTGGTTATTGTTGGCCTCGGTGGAGGTTGTATTGAGAGAGGAGTTAGGTACTCCTAGAGTTATAAGAAATCCTCTTCGGTAGAGGTTCCCTCGGTGGGAGTTGAGATAGTGGAAATCCTACACGGTGGTGTAGGCGGGGATGTAGAGCAAGGTGCTCGAACCTCGAAACAAATCTCGGTGTTTGCGATTGCTCCCATTGTCTCTCTTACTCTCTCTCATTTACTTTGTGCAAAGCATCATATTCATCATCATATCATATTTGCCTGTGTTGAGCATAATTCATATTGCTATATCCTTGATTGCTTGGCTTGATTGTGTGTGCACATTGCTTGGATTGCTTGTGTGTGTGTGTGCCTAACTTATACTCATCCAACAAGAGCTTCACATAGCACCTCAACCCATTTCAAGGGGAATCAAGGGGAGTTAGTCCAGAGCCTCGAAAGGGGAATTCGGCTACACTTGTTGTATTGTATTAGTTTGTGCATAATTTGCATTAGCTTCCGCATTTAGCGCACTTAGTTTGCAGTTAGTTTATTAGATTAGCACTTACACCTATTCACCCCCCCTCTAGGTGTTTTTCAGAAGAAAGTTTGTGAAAGTAATTTAGTCTTGATCTTTACCTTGAAGAAATATGCACACCTTATACACTTATACACTTAGGGTTCAAAAACAAAGATTCTTATGCCTTATGAAAAAAAAGAAAAGAAAAAAAGAAAAAAAATATATCTATGAAAGATGAATAAATCTAATTATTGATTAGCTAGGTGCTTTGGCCTAAGTAAGCCTTGGTATTTATGCAAAAGATGATTAGATTAGTTTGAGAAAAAATATATATATAAAAAATTCTCTGATTAAGCTGGGTATTTGTGCCTAATAAGTATAAATATTCACACCTAAAAGTGATTCATATAATAAAATTCTTAGTTTTTGGCCTTATTTGCTCGAGTCCTTAAGTCCTTGGGGTGTTTTCTCACCCGGTGCCCTAAGACCATTTGGTTTGGGAGTCATAGATTAAAGGCTTATTACATGGGCAGATTAGAAAGACTAATAGAACTAAGAAATAATACCACAAAATATATATATATATATATATATATATATATATATATATATATATATATATATATATATATATATATATATATATATATATATAGATAAATAAGGCATAAGAGTTAGAGTTAAAGAACCTTTAATCAAAATTTTCACGGTCACAAGGTGCATATGACTTAGGGTAAAGTAATAGACTAGATGAGAAGTACAATTTGACTCCTTACTTTAATTGATAACGAATTTTTGAATAGAGACTAAGTTTAGGAATGAAAAATTCAGTTTTCCTATAACTTATAGATTACTTAAATCTTACAATAATATTTCAAATAATTTTCTCTTTCAAAATGCTTTTCGAAAATACTAAATCTTTGTTACTCTTTCTTTATGGATTTTGTGGGTGCAATCCACTGATAACCCTCATGAGACAAAACTCGTCCTCTAGGAGAAACCTAGAGGTTTAACGGCTTGTTACACATGCTCAGTACAATCGCGTAACCTGCGAAAGTGGTCTAATAATCTTTGGTTTAGTTTTATTGATTTGCTTGAGGACGAGTAAAAGATAGGTGTGGGGGTGTGATCATACATATATTTTGTATTCTTTTCATTACTCTCCTACATTTATCGTGTAATAAATCTGCTAATTTTCTTTTCTTAAATATCTATTTTGTAGAAGATAATAATAAAGAGAAAGAGGATTAAACCAAATAAATACCAGTTAAAATCGAATTTAACTGGATCTATTTGGTTTGCTGAGGATGATCCCAGATCTAGTTAGAACAAATCAAGGATTGGGGCAAATGTTCAGCTGAAGATCAGAGAAATTAGAAAGATAACACTAAATGAAAACCGATAAAATTCAGATTTCTATAAATCTATTTTGGTTAGCTAAAAATCAACCGAGGATAATATCAAATACAGAGCGATAAATGGATAGAGAGAAGATCAACGGATGAGATGAAGCAAGTTTGACTCAGATTCTGACTTGATACATTTCAGTATTTAAATCATAACTTTCGCTACCAAATTTCAAATCTGATGATTCAAGATGATCCAAAAAGAAGACTTATAGGGTTACAAATGTTGATCACTTCTAATTCTACCATTTGATAAGTGATATTCAATAATCAACACGCCAACAAACTGCAGATCAGAACTGAATATTCACATTAAATCAAGTTTGGAGATAACAGGAGGATTCAAATTCAGAAATAGCCAGTTTTTCCTATCTTCATACTCCTCTAACATCTACATTTCTTCTATAAATACCTGCAATCTCAAAGGGTAAAGGTGAAGGACTAAGCAGAGATAGATTTTAGGCCAGTTTTTCATTCTTTTTAGTATAGATTTTTATTTTCTTTTTATGTAATTTTTATTTCTTTGTAAGCATAGGCTATACTGAGATTCATGTAAGTAAGAGAGAGAGGCTTATGTTGAGAGTGACACCGATGTACCCTCCTCCTTTCTTCCATCGTTTCTGCAAGTAATAAAAGGTAACTTTTTTTTATGTTCGTCTTTACTTTTGTTTTCTTCTTCTTCTTTCAACTTTTCCTCTTTATGTTATGATGAGCATCCAAGTGAATCTAGAAGCATCAGTATAGCCATGTTGTGTGAGTGCCACCGATATTTCATGATGATGTTCTCCTCCTCAAGATTCCGTATCATTTCATTCTTGTTCATCTTGATGATGTAATGCGACTGGGGACTGAGCTCGATCTTATGGGTTATGCGTTGATCGCCTCCGAAGCAAGATAAAATATGCAAGGGTTCCAGGTAAGTCATCAACCAAAGGAGGTAAGTTTTTCTTTTAGGTTTTCTTTTCTTTTAATTTTAGTGTAAATTACTAACACCACAATCTTCCAAATTTCTTTCACTCTTTTTCATTTCTTTGTACATATCCACTTCTATTTTTTCCATCTTCTCTATCTATCACATTCTTTCTAACTTAACTATAACTCCATTTTTCTCTTTTTTTTTAAGAACTAAAAGAAGAATTTTAACCATTAATTGTAGAATAAAAGAGAACTTGCTTAAAAAGCTTACATCGCTAGTCCCTCCTTGTGGATCACGACCCGCATAGCCACTTGTTATCACGGTAGAATTAAGCACTTGCACTCTTTATTTAAAAGTTTTGAAATTTTGTATTTTTGTGTGCAGGCAATCATTGATGCAATGAGAGAAAAGCATCTTCACGTATCTCTGAATTTCATGCTCCAAATTATCTGTGGGATTGTCAATTGATCAGTCTTATCAGCATGCGCGGCATACTGGTTGCCATCGTTTGAAGTTGTTGAGATTCGTACAATGGTTCAAATTTTTCAGAAAAAAGGGGAAGTGATCGCCTTTTCAGAGTTATCATTATGATGACGTCAACAGGGGATTTAAACGGGGAAAAGGAGGGAGTCTTCTCACAAATCCCTAATTCCCAAATCTTCTTCGAACCAGAGGCTCTTCGGCTTCTTGCTCTTCATCCTAGCCCCCAATTCAATTCTCCTTCTGAAATGGCCAGAGCCAAAGGACAAAGGTAGAGGCCCAAGCATCATATCAGGATGACCATGGATTTTGATCTGACACTGAAGACTCTTTAAGTCAGAAGGAGGTTGAGGCCTACCTGACAAAGTATGGCGTCCATCTGCCTTCAAATGTCAAGGTAGAGTGGTGTCCTTCAGACACCGAATATACAAAATCTCTTGAGACTAGGGGTTTGTACCTTCATCAGCAAGTTCTGGTCTTAGGGTTGACTTTTCCCAGGACAAGCTTTATCCGTGATGATCTATGCGAGCTGGCGAAGCCGAGGCCAATAGGAAGATTGCTGAACTCGAAGATCAAATTCGGGAGGAGATCTCCTTGTTCAAATTTATGAAGTACGACCAAGCTTACAGAGATCGAGCACAAGGAAAACCGCCGAGGTATCCCCTTGAGGCTGATGCTGCTAAAGGGAATCGAGTTGATTTTATTCCTTTGGTTCTGTCATGCCACCTCCTCTTGCTGCCCCCTCGAGACGATAACCGAGTCTTCCCGAAATCTTCCTGTTAGTGGGGCCACCGTGACTCCTCTTGTAGAACTTGCAACGAGACTGTTGAGATGCCAGTTGCCGATGAGACTGTTGAGGTTGCTCTCACGGGAGCGAGCTCCCAAGTTGTCGAGGAACCTCGTCCAGATGTATCAAGTGTATGAGATTCTGAGGTTTCCATTTGTATTTTGTATTCACCATCAATAAAAATTTTGCTTTTTCCTGAACATTTTGAACTTTGGAATGTCTGCTTATTTTGGCGTTTAATGTTTCTTGTAATTTGATAAGGTTGATATCCAACTTGAGGATCCTGTAAGTATACCTAGAGGGGGGTGAATAGGTGTACGGCTAATCTAATGAACAAAATGCGAATTTAAAACTAAAATTGCAACACACTTAGTGTAACCAACGAGTGTAGCCGAATTCCCGGTGAAGGGCTCTGGACTAACTCCTCTTGATTCATCTGAATAAAAGTTGAGGTGCTATATGAAGCTCTCGTGGTTAAACACAAGTGAGGCACACAAACAAACACAACCATGGATATAAGAGTGATATGACAATATGAATGATGCAAGGCACAATAGTAAAAGAGAGTGAGTTTAGAGTCAATGGATCAAACGCAAACACCGAGATTTGTTTCGAGGTTCGAGCACCCAGCTCTACGTCCCTGCCTTCACACAGAAGGATTTTCACTAACTTGTCCACACAGGACTCCCACACAGGGAACCTCCACTGAGGATTTGGGGCAATACAACCGGGAGTAAACAACTCCTCTCTCAATTACAAACACAACCTCTACACTTAGAGGTTAGGCACAAAGCCACCACAAATCAATCACCTAACACTTGAGGGATGGGCACAAAGCCACACAACAAATCAACCTCTCACTAGAGGGATAGGGTACAAAGCCACCACTCCAAAAATCAACCTCTACACAAGAGGGATAACACAAAGTAGGAGGGTTTATAACTTAGTGATCAAAAGACCACAAACCAATTCTTTCTCACAAAACATAGATCCTATAGAGAGGATAGAATGATAAGCTCAAGTGTGAGAAAAACTAAAGGAATGGAAAGTAAATACTCAAAGAAAATCCTTGGAAAAAATTAGAAATAAGGATGAAGAAATTGAACCAAAAACACTTTTCCCAAAAACACTTTTCTTTGATTTTCCAAACCCTAGAAAAACACCAAATCAAATGTAAACTTTAAAGCCCAAAATCTTTTTAATTGCTGCAAAAACACTAGTAAGATCAGAAAAAAAAGCTCTCCAAATTCTTGGTAAAAACAGTGAAGAGAAAACCCAATTTATAGGCTCTTTGAAAACTAGCCGTTGGCAGCTAATTATGGTCAGAATTTACCATCCGGTCGACCGGCTGGTCGACTGGCCAACGATCGAAGTTTGACCGTTGCCGACCTCTGGTCGACCGCCCGGTCGACCGTCCTTACCCGAGAGTAAGGAGACTTCAGTCGGTCGACCGCACGGTCGACCGGCCAAATTAAATGGCCTTTGTGCACGTCTCGTGCACATCCGGTCGACCGTTCCGGTCGACCTGCTCCTGATCCGATCGACCGGTCGGTCGACCGCAAGAGCCTGGCAGGCAGAATATAGGATTTGAAACTTGAGTTTTTAATTACCAAATAAATCCCATAAAATCTCTAAAAATTCACAAAATAAGTTCTTGCATGATCTTTGAAATACAAACTTGTTTGAGTAAAAATCAAACCAAGTTACAAACATTTTGAACTCTTTTTGTGACTTAGAAATTTTGCCGAAAAGCAAAAACCGTATTTTTCAAAACTTGAATTTTGAATTGAAAATTCGTTTTGTCCAAAACTCATCCAAATACAAAAACATGATATTTAAACAACTTGAAGCATATTGTATATGGATATAATCCAATATACATGAAAGATATATATCAATATTTTTGACTATAAAATCCAAAAATAAGTTTTGTTAAAATACCAAAACTTCAAACTCATGAAATAGACTATCAAACTAAGTTTGTTTAACTAGTTGAAGCATAGATGTATATAGAACAAATCTAATATACATTAAACCATATAAACTTTGATTTTATCTATTCATGAAAACCAAGATCGGTTAAACTAAAAACCGAAAACCAAAACATGAAACTTAAAATAAGTGTGTGGGTTGTGAACTTGAGCATATCACACTATCTAATCTTTACAAATGGATCTAAACTCTAAACTAAACACTGTACCGAAGTCTTCTTGTAGAGCGCCGTCTCCAAGTTGACTCGATCCAAACGTGATCCACCGAGCTTGACTCCAACGAGTGCTAGATATGAACTTGACGCTGGGCTCTTGAATCACCATGTGAAAGCTCCAAAACACCTTTGTTGAAGCTAATCACCTACTAATATCTTGGTTAAATATCTGAAACTAAATATCACAAGATTATTAGTAAACTTATAACTACATGAGTTAATCATCATCAAAACTAGAGTGGAAGGCCTCTGGGCCAACAGATCCTCCTAGCACTGAATCCTTAGGTAACCCATCCAGTGCTGGAGAAGATCTTGGTATCGTCTCCCCTCTTCAGGATCATTTCAATATTTCCTCATTGATATCTTATTTGAATCCCAGTCCAGAGCCTGGGTCTTTGCTGGAATTCTTCCGCGAGAAGCGTGGTGCATTGTTGGGAGGGCATCTTCTTCCTGAACTCACTTTAGAAGTTGAAGTCAGATTGTACGATAACTTTATCTTGCAACTGGAGCACGAGATGGCTGGCTCCAAGGAGGAGAGGGTCCTTTCAGAAAAATGGTATTGGTCGACCCAGAAGGCATTGGAGCGTCTTCGAAAGGTAAAGGAACTGAAGGCTTCCCTCGAGAAGATGACAGGGGAACTGGACAAAGCACGCAATGAGATTCGTCAGTTACTTCAAACGAGTCAGAGCTGACAAAATGCTGTGGATTTCTCGCGCTCTCGCTTAGAGGAGGTTCAACGTGAGAATGAGAAGCTGGGAGATGAGTTCATCGGTGTGATAAAGAGCTGGGTCAATGAGGACAGGGCTAGATGTAAACCTCTTTAGTTGGTAGGAGTTTTCAAAAATAAGATTTGAGACTAGTTTGAGCATGGCTTGAAAACTCTACCAATTTAAGAATCAAAAACTAATTTAAAGTAATTTTTGAAAAAACTAGTTAAATATCCTTCAAAATATGAAACCAAATCATATATCCCATGAAGCATACTAAGTACACAAAAATTGTCACTCAAGATCCATAAGGCACAAAAATTAGCTCATGAAAGCAAGGTCATGAGTAAACAAAAGAAATATGAGTGCACAAGAATCATGGGAATAACATATTCATGAAAATAAACAATAAAGCTCAAAACAAACATCAAAACTAAAATTTTTATAAAAATTAAACAAGCATCAATGTATATGTATGTTTTATCGAAACTAAAAGTATATATACATATCCCAAACACAAATGGGTCCATAATAGAATTTTGCATGAAGGCACGTGATTCAAGGATATACATGTATATCTATTAGTTTTAGACAAAAATAACATATATATGAAGCTAAACATATACAAAAATAGAGAAAATAAGTATAAATGAAAGAATCATAAAAATTAGGTTATACATGTACATGTAATGAGTAAAAATGAGCAATAAAACACAAACACATAATAATCAAGTGTAGCTCACTACTTGTACAAGTATAAACACAAGTTTTATCGAAAACTATATTTAAACAAGTAATCACCATATGAAACATAAAACAAGCATGGTCATTAGGCTAAATACACGTGTTTTAGAACTAGTACATACATAGTAGTTAAACAATAGTGAGAACACAAAAATGAATCCATAAAATATAGTTGTATTTCAAAGACTATCTATGTATATCACATGTCTAATAACATTGCATTTAACATAATGAACATTGAAAGCCAAGACATGCTAAAAATATTTATATGAAAGCATGTAAATAAAAAATGAGAGTTAGAGATAGTTACCAAAACCAATGAACCAATCTCTAGGTCTTCAAAATATAGTGGTCCTCCCACCAAACTTCCTTGAAGGTGATGCATCATAAATATGATCTTTGAGCTTGAAACACATCACCATCAAGGCACTAATCCTCTCACGTTTTGTGAGAGCCCACACCTACATCAAACACAAAAAGTGCAGATTTTGGTACCCATTTCTTTTTGGGTCCACGGGGTTTAGAAACAAATGGAACCCAAACATTATTATAGCAAATTTTAAAGAATTTATTTTATCAAAATAAAATTTTGCTAAATGGCCTTTGCGGCCACAATGTGTATATTTGTACATGCATATGAGTGGCGTGAGTATGAGCGTGATGTGCACCTATATTTCGTGGAGTTTGTGCATGAACATGTGGAATTTGTTTCTTGCGAAACATGAATTCCAATATATTGTGTTTAAATGCATATTGGCTCAAAATGGAGCCCAAACAATCAATGTTCTTCTTCAAAATAGAAATATCATTGTTAATTTTAGAAGAAGAGACATGAGACACAAAATCCTTTTTATTTTTAGAAAAAGAAATATTTTCTTTTTCTTTCAAAACAATTTTCTCTTTCAAAGAGTTATTTTCCTTTAAGGCAATATCCTTTTCTTTTTCAGTTAAAACAACTTGGTTTTTCAAAACTTCATTTTCTTTGAAATAATTTCAAATTTATTTTTAAAAGAATCTTTTCCTTTAAAACCACATCATTTTCATTTTTTAGACTTTTGTTTTTCCACTTTTAACACTTCATATTTTTAAGAAGTTGTTGACAAAACATAACAAGTTCATCATAAGGCATGTCAACATCTTCATCAACCTCGAATTCGGAATTTACCTCAAGGGGATCATCCCCTTGGACCTTGTAGCACATTTGGAAGTAGAACTTCCATCATTCGAGTCACTCCCCATGGAGTATTATTTTTGTTCACCAAGGGAGAAAAGGGTGTTCCATACTACAAAAGCCGAATCAAAGTTAGAAACCCTAGATAAATATTCATTATTTAGGGTAGATTTTAAAGCATGGACGGCTTTTGTGTTAGCCTCAACTGTTTGCCATTTAAATAATAAGAATCTTTAATAGTGGCAAAATAACATGAATACCTAGGGCTTTTAGGTACATGGACATCTTAACTTTCCAAGTTTGGAGGTTAAGAATGTCAAACATAGGAGGTGTCATGAATCCATGTTTGTGAATAAATATTGTGATTAGCTAAAATAGGATCTTTAACTCAAGGTTGTTAGACCCAAATCAAGAGCACCCAGCTCTGATACCAATTGTAAGTCACCTAGAGAGGGTGAATAGGTGACAAGCTAATCTGATGCACAACAATGTGTAATTAAAACTAATTATGCAAACTAAAAACTATTACGCAAACACATAAAGTATAACACAAGAGTGTAGCCGAATTCTCCGTGAAGGGCTCTGGACTATCTTCTCAAGATTCCTCTAGATTAAGAGTTGATGTGCCATGATTGATACACAATATTGCATATTTTACCACATAATCCCAATGCATATTACAAATAAATATATGATTTTTACTCATCTTCTCTATATATTTGCAGGTCCACACTCAAATGAGAGAAAGCCCAATAATCACTTTAATTAGCAATAATTAAAGGGATTAAATCCAAGATTAAAATAAAGCCCAAGATTTGAAATCAGAATCCAGAGAGATCCGCGCGCCAATTAAAGATTCTAGAAGGCCACGTGAATAACAACCTCTCAACCAACTTACAATAGAATTCTGTTTCCCAACAGAATCCGTTTTGCCGCGCCCTTGCCGCGCGCTCGCGGCAGTTTGGAGGTTGTTGGATCTCGAATTTTGCACCAACAGAAAGGGCTCTTGAAGCTTCTCTCTCAGCCTATAAATACTGCACCTGGACCTGCGAGAAAAGACAGAATGGAGAAGAGAGGAGAAATTGTTAGATGTTGTAATTTTTCATAGGTTTCTCTCTAGGTTTTAGTTCTTTAGTCCCTCTTCTTCTTCCCTAGAAATCATTGCAAGAGAGAGTTGTAAGAGAGAGAGAGCTTGTACATCAAGGAGTGACAACTTGAAGCAATGCAAGGATTCATCCATTCTCTTCATCTCTACTTGAGCTTGGTTTCTAGTTTAATTGCTTTCTTTACTTGCTTTCTTTACTTTCTTGCAATTTACTTCATGCTTTGCTTTTCTTCATTAATGGCTTGTAGCTAAATTTTCTATCATGTACTAGCTAACCACTAGCCTTGCCATCTTCACTAACTCATGGGTGATTGCTTTAGTTCATCTTGCAAGTTGGATGGTCTTCTCTTCTCCGATGGGTTAAACCACCCTTCATCTACATGAGAAAGTAATTAGATCAACACGCAAGACAAACCTACGCCGATGAAATCAACATGAGGCACGCCTTCACTATCACGGAGTTTGGTAAGTGTTGGTAAGGTAGTAAGGTAAGCTAGTCATGATTTGCTTCTTCAAGTTTACTTTTTTTTAGTTGTTAATCCAAAACCAATCTTGATCTTGATTTCTTTTTACATTTTCCACCATGAATATATCCATCCATTCTTTCGTTTCATTTTCCCATTTGTTTTTATTCTTATAAGCATAGAAGAATTCTCGTTTACTTTCTTCACTACGGACCGTAACGCTTCCATCGCTAGCTCTCCCTGAGAATCAACTCGGTATAGCTCTATGCTATAACGGAGATAGGAAAGGGTACATCGAATACATTTTTATACTCCATAATACAACACCTTTCCCGTCTTAATCAAAATGGCGCCGTTGCCGGGGAGAGCAACGGATTTTCTTTAAAGTGAAGAACTAAACGAATCTTCTTCTCTGTTGCAGGTTACAAGTGAAGAAAACAGAAAAATTTGCATTGCAGAATACATATAAGTGGCTCTGGGCCTCTGCTCTCAAAAGCAGAGACCAGAAGCCCTCTGACTTGCCGCGTTCCCATGGCAAAAGCCGCGGTTCTGCGGCAAGAAGGAGATCACTACTGACCTAATTTCTGCAGGGGCTCTGATTCTGCAAATACATCTGCTGCTATACTTGAATTCCTGTATTTTTCACCTAATACCTGCTAATTTAATCAACAGTAAAAAAAATTTGGTTGAAAAGTTAAAAATTGATTAGACATTTGCATTTCTAGGCACGTGTCTTTTCAATTCATTTACTTTTACTGTTGAAGAGTGCTGGAGGCAAGGTACGTTTTGCATTGCATGTAGACTAGGAATCATCTCTTGCTTGATTTTCATGCTTTGAGTGAATTCTAGTTATATATTTTGTACACTTGCACAATTCAATTTTAAGGGCATAACCCGTAAATAAGATAAGGTGGGGAGTTCATTACCCTTTCCTTAGCCCGAAAACCACAATCCGAGCACTCACTAACCCAAGCCTAATTTAATAAAAAAATAGACGTTGGCCCTAGGGATATCTCGGACTCATCTAGGAGATTATCCTAAGGGGGAAAAGTGTTGGAAATAGACTCTTGCAAAATCAGTGTCTAGGAAAGGGATTGAGGGCCGAAAGCCCGAAGGTTGCTGGTTACTTAATTAAGGAACGTCTCTGACGGAAAACCTCCTACCAACCTTGCCCTTCCCTGGCTGATTAACTTGTGGTCTACGTCTACACTAAACCTCCGTGGACGATCTAATCAGTTAGGAGTCGTCTAGGTCTAGGTCAACCCTTCTTTTGGCTTGGTTTTGATTTTTTCTCTTCTTTTTTGTTTGTTGTTTGATTTTTCTTTTTGATTGTGATTTTTTTGTGTGATATGGCATTCAATAATTCTTTCCATACTAATAATAATCCATATTTCACACCGACTCCATATTCGGATAATTCCAACCCGGTGTTTTACAATACGCACCAACCACATACACCGGGTTGGCCTTATCCGAATCAATATGACCCATACCCCCCATCTAATAATTATAATTTCCATAATAATTTCAACTCTTCACCAAGTCATTGGGGATTCACGTACCCCGAGTCAAATTCTTAAATTCCTTGTCCACCATATTCACCTTATACACAGTATTCATGTCCCAATTCCGCTTCTTATACTCCTTTTTCTGAACCATCAATTGAAGAAAAATCTGAGTTACTAAGGAGTTAGAAGCCAATCTTCAAAGGGCTGAGCAACAACGTCAAGAAACCTTTGCCCTCCAATTCCACAGTATTTTCAAGAGTCTTACTCACTTCCACCTTTTCCTAATGAACAACCATTTGCCTTGAAACAAGTAAAGATCTCTTGTGTGAGTCCATTCTTCCATCACCACACATTTTTGACTCACAATTTCATCACCAATTCCAAAACAACACTTCATCTTTTCCACAAAATGATGAACCAATGAATTGTCAAAAGATGCTTGAATTCTTGACTCAGACTCAAAATACTCGTAATCGTGACGTAGAGTTGATGATCCAAACTCTTCATTCTCATCCTATTTCTAATGTCACTAACCATTCTGTCCGAGCCAAAGAGTCATGTAGTTTTGGAAATCAAGATTCAATTTCAGCACACTCACCTGAACTTGTCCAAACTTCAGATCCCATTGACATTTTGGCAAGTTTTCCTTTTACTGAAATTGAACTTGAACTTGAACATGATCCTGAACTTCCACTTGATGATTCAATTCTACTTCCTGATTCAATTATGACTTCGGTGTCTTCACATAAATTCACTTCATTTCCCGAGTCATTATTGGATCCAGTACCCATCCATTGTGAAATTGAATCACCAATCTTCCTTGATGATCATGTTGAACTTGACCAATTCATTGCTTTTGAAAATCCCATTGATAAATTGGCAAGTTCTCATTTTTGTGGAATTGAACTACATGAGGAATGTGATCTTGAACTCCAACTTAGTGATTCAATTCTTTTTCCTGATTCAATAATGACTCCGTATCTTTACCTGACATCAATCTTTTCCCGGAGTCAACTTTGGATCCTGTCCCAATTCATAATGAAATTGAATCACCCATCCTTGAGGATCATCTTGAACTTGACCAATTATACACTTCTGAAAATCCCATTGACAAATTGGCAAGTTCTTCATTTTTTGATATTGAACTCAATGTGGAATGCGACTTTGACCCTCAAGTTTGTGATTTAGTTCAAATACCTGAATCATTATTAACTCCTGTTTTGTTACCCAATTTGAGTAACATTTTAGAGTCAGTTTTGATTCCCAACCCTCCTGAACTTGAATCACTAATCTTAGATAGTCACATTCCATCTGGGGGAAATGATTGTGGACTTGAGCTTCATTTTCTTGACTTGGACCCAATTCATGAACTCACTTCGACTCCTGAACCTTTACTTGATTTCAGTCACCTTCCTGAGTCAGTGTTAGTTTCTGTCCATCCCGAGTCCAAGTTGACCATTCTATCATTTCATAATCCATTCTGGGACAAGGATCTTGATAAATTTGACTCTGAAATTATTTTAGAAATTTGGAAATTAGATGGGGTCATGTACTTAATAAAAATCTTTCAAGGATTTATCTTTTTAGTGGGTCATATTCATGATATTTCTGGTGGGTTCCTCAAAACCCAAAGTAAAGTTGATTGGGCCATGTTTCGTGACCAATCAGACCACCACCGGAACCACCACCTTAAGGTAATTTTTTCCTTCCCTCTCTATTTTGTTTCATGCATACATATATCATGATGCATTGAGGACAATGCATGAAATAAGTGTGGGGGAGGGTTTACTAACATAGAGTTTTTAGATTTTCTTTCTTTTACATTTTTTTTTACAAAAAAAAAAAAAAAAAAAAAAGAAAAGAAAAAACTTTTGAAATAAGAGACAAAGTTTTGATCTATTTTTAAGAAAATTAAGATGTATCTTAAAAATTAAGAAAGCCTTAATTACGACATCTTAAACCTAGTCGAAATAATAGATCTTGTTTGAAATTATAGGCTAAGTAAGTAAAATTGGTGAGATATTTATCTTGAATTTTTTGCCTTAGATTGTATGCACTTCACACTTACACATTCTTGGGATGGAGACAAAGACCAAAAATGCCATATAAATAAAAAAAAAGAAAAATAAATAAATAAAAAAAATATATAAATAAAACATCACCTATTAAGCTGGAGAATTGTGCCTCAAGAAGCATAATTATTCACGCCTAACGGTGGTAAAGGAAATAAATAATCCCCTTTAGTTTTGTGGCCTTTTTTACTCGAGACCTTAAACCTGAGGGATGTTTTCTCATCTGGTGCCCTAAGACCGTCTGGTTTGGGATTCATCGGTTAAAGGCTCGTTACAAGGGTAAACTAGAAAGCCTAAACTAAGGGAAGAAAAAAAGAGAAAAAGAAAAAATATATATATAAATAAATGGCTTTATGGTTAGAGTTGAAATCCCAGAAATCTTCACTGTCACGGTGTGCATATTATCTAGGTTTATGAAAGATAAAGTATTCAATCCAATTTGAACTCTTACCTTAATTGAAGACAAGATCTTGCATAGAGACTAAGTTTAAGGAAGAATGATTATAGGTGGACTTATGACCTTAGATCACTTATATTTTTGCAAAAATAGTTCGAAAACATGTCTCTCTTTCAAAATGCATTTTCAAAACACTAACATTTGTCTTCTTTCTTTATGGATTTTGTGGGTGTAATCCGCTGAAAACCCTCAGGAGACAACACTCCTCCTCTAGGGTAACCTAGAGGTTTAACGGCTTGTTGCACACGCTCAGTGCAATCGCGTCACCTGCGAAAGTGGTGTAATAAAATTTGTAGTATAGTTTTTCTTTTCTTTTTCTTTGTTTTGCTCGGGACGAGCAAAAGAATAAGTGTGGGGGTGTGATTGATACACAATATTGCATATTTTACCACATAATCCCCATGCATATTACAAATAAATATATAATTTTTACTCATCTTCTCTATATATTTGCAGGTCCACACTCAAATGAGAGAAAGCCCAATAATCACTTTAATTAGCAATAATTAAAGGGATTAAATCTAAGATTAAAATAAAGCCCAAGATTTGAAATCAGAATCCAGAGAGATCCGCGCGCCAATTAAAGATTCTAGAAGGCCACGTGGATAACAACCTCTCAACCAACCTACAACAGAATTCTGTTTCCCAACAGAATCCGTTTTGCCGCGCCCTTGCCGCGCGCTCGCGGCAGTTTGGAGGTTGTTGGATCTCGGATTTTGCGCTAACAGAAAGGGCTCTTGAAGCTTCTCTCTCAGCCTATAAATACTGCACCTGGACCTGCGAGAAAAGACAGAATGGAGAAGAGAGGAGAAATTGTTAGATGTTGTAATTTTTCATAGGTTTCTCTCTAGGTTTTAGTTCTTTAGTCCCTCTTCTTCTTCCCTAGAAATCATTGCAAGAGAGAGTTGTAAGAGAGAGAGAGCTTGTACATCAAGAAGTGACAACTTGAAGCAATGCAAGGATTCATCCATTCTCTTCATCTCTACTTGAGCTTGGTTCTAGTTTAATTGCTTTCTTTACTTTCTTGCAATTTACTTCATGCTTTGCTTTTCTTTATTAATGGCTTGTAGCTAAATTTTCTACCATGTACTAGCTAACCACTAGCCTTGCCATCTTCACTAACTCATGGGTGATTGCTTTAGTTCATCTTGCAAGTTGGATGGTCTTCTCTTCTCCGATGGGTTAAACCACCCTTCATCTACATGAGAAAGTAATTAGATCAACACGCAAGACAAACCTACGCCGATGAAATCAACATGAGGCACGTCTTCACTATCACGGAGTTTGGTAAGTGTTGGTAAGGTAGTAAGGTAAGCTAGTCATGGTTTGCTTCTTCAAGTTTACTTTCTTTTTAGTTGTTAATCCAAAACCAATCTTGATCTTGATTTCTTTTTACATTTTCCACCATGAATATATCCATCCATTCTTTCGATTCATTTTCCCATTTGTTTTTATTCTTATAAGCATAGAAGAATTCTCGTTTACTTTCTTCACTACGGACCGTAACGCTTCCATCGCTAGCTCTCCCTGAGAATCGACTCGGTATAGCTCTATGCTATAACGGAGATAGGAAAGGGTACATCGAATACATTTTTATACTATGGCTCTTTGGTTGAATACAAGTGTGAGCAAACAAACAACCCAAGCATACAATAATAAAGCACAAGTATATCAAGCATATAAAGATGAAAGCAATATAAGCATGCAAGATATAAAACACAAGTGAGAGAGAGATAAGCAATCGCAAACACGGGGGAATTGTTTCGAGGTTCGAGTACACTTGCTCTACGTCCCCGTCTTCAACACTGTGAAGGATTTCCATTAAAATCGATCCCGTAAGATCACTCGGTGCCGCAAGAATTACAACGAGCTCTCTCAAGAACTCTTGGACCTGCAAGCTCTTACTTGTTCTCGCAAGAACAACACACGCAAGCACACTAGCTTGCCGAGGCCGCACCTCTTATAACTCCTCCAATCACAAGTTGGAACACTTGGTGATCACTTCACTTGACCAACACAAAACTCTCTTCACCGAGGCCATAGCCTCTATAACTCCTTATAATACAAGAATGAAAACTTGTGATCACTTCTCTTGATCACAAAAATAACTCTCACAATAAGGATCCCTAGAGGATTGATATAGCAATGGAAAGCTCAAGTTTGTGTGAGAAAAACAAGATAGAGTTATGGTGGAAAACTCAAGAAATCTCGTTTGAGAACACTCTTAAAAAACTCTCCTTTTGATATGAAAGTTTTAGCCCAAAAATATGTGGAGAAAAACCTTAAGTTAGATGGGAAAACTGGCTCTAAAATCTCTCCAAAATCTTTTGAAAAACTAGCCAAAACAGTCCCCTTTTATAGAACTATAAAAACTAGCCGTTGGGGCAAATCTCCAGGCATGAGACCTGTGGTCGACCGGCCGGTCGATCGGCGAACGGTCACTTTTATGACTGTTGGGGTTTCTGATTATGAAATGAAAGTGATAAGAATTACCGTTTAGCTTTGGGTTAACGGGTCGTGTCCACGAGGAGGATTGCGATAGAAGCTTTTCAGTGTTTTTGTTTAGTAACAAAGAATGGAGTCGGTGTCTTTTTTTTATAAATTGAAAAAGAGAATGGAGAGAAGGGAAATGATTAAAAGAAAAATTGCAAACTTAGAGAAGGCTTTGGAAAAGGTGATTTTTTGAAAAGCTTGAAGAGTGATTTGTTATTTTTAATATAAGAAGAAGATCTGGCTCACTATCTCTCTACTCAACGATGTGTTCTTCTCTTGAAATTCTTAGCGTCTGAACTTAATCATAGGCAAAACTTAAGCTTGAGTTTAGAAAGTTTAAAGTAAAGCAAATAAGATAGTTTGAAAAAGTTAACTCTTTTCTTTAAGAAACCATCTTAAGTTGAATGCTAAATCATCAAGTATTTCAAGCATGAAATAAAAACAAGTTCAAGAGATGTTTTAAAAGAAGTAGGAGTTTAGAAATCCAAACTCATCCTCATGTGCCTTCAAGAACACTTTCAAAGAAGAAAGGCGTAGTTTAGGCATGCATTGTAATCACCTAGAGGGGGGGTGAATAGGTGATGAGCTAATCTAATGGTCAATTAATGTGGAATTAAAACTTATTGAACTAAACACCACGTATAACACAAGAGTGTAGCCGAATTCCCCGTGAAGGGCTCTGGACTAACTCCTCAAGATTTCTCTAAATAAGAGTTGAGGTGTCGCGTTGGCTCTCTTGGTTGAATACAAGTGTTAGCAAACAAACCCAAGCATATATCAATAAGCACACAATATATTAAACATATAAAGATAACGACAATAATAGCATGCAAGATATAAAGACAAGTAAGAGATAGAGAGAGAGAGCAATCGCAAACACGAGAGATTTGTTTCGAGGTTCGAGCACACTTTCTCTACGTCCCCGCCTTCAACACTATAATGGATTTCCACTAAAATCGATCCCACCAGATCACTTGGTGCCGCAACACCTACAAGCTCTTTGGACTCTCTAGTCTCTTCACTCATTCCCACAAGAACACACCGCAAGCCCACTAGCTCGCCGAGGCCGCACCTCAAACAAAGAGTTCACACGCGAACTCGAAACACCGCGAACCCGCAAGTCCGCCTCCTCAAATACAAAGATGCAACTTTGGTGATCACAACACTTCGATCACCTAAAATACTCTCACAACAAATATCCCTATAGGTAGATATAGCAATGGATAGCTCAAGTGTTGTATGAGAAAACTAGGATTGAAATGGTGGAGGAAAACTCAAGAAAATCACTTTTAAAACACTTGATAAACTCTCCTTTTGAATGGAAGTATTTGGCTCAAATACAAGTGGAGAAACCTCTTAAAGATGTAGAAAAACTGGTGCAAAACCACTTGAAAAATCTTGGAGAAAACAGCCCCAAAAGCCCTCTTTATATAGGGCTAGAAAAAAACTAGCTGTTGGGACATTTTTCAGCCCTGGCAGCTGACGGTCGATCGGCCTGGTCGACCGCCAATGGTCAGATTTCTGACCGTTGGAGCCTCGGTCGACCGGCCCGGTCGACCGCTGCCTGGAACAGAGAACAGGGTTCTCTGCCGGTCGACCGGCCCAGTCGACGGGGCTTTCCAGAGAGCAGAAGCTCTCTGCGGTCGACCGGCCCTCCAACAGACTTGGCGTGCACGTTCTGTGCACGTCGGTCGACCGACTCAGTCGACCGACTTCAAGCTCGGTCGACCGGTCCGGTCGACCGACAGAAGCCAGGTCAGATCAGTTTTAGGGATTAAAAAGTTATCTTTTTAGCTAAAATAAAATCCCATAAAATTATGAAAAATCTACAAAAATAGGTTCAATATTATACTTTGATAATCAAACATATTTGAGCAAAATCAAGACATGTTACAAACAATTTGAACTATTTTTGTAACTTAGAAATTTTGGCTAAAAAACGAAAACGGTAATTTTCCAAATTGGATTTCAAAAACTTATTTTTCCAAAACTTCTCCAAATATAAAAATAAGATATTTTAAACACTTTTAAAGCATAGAGTGTATGGATATGATCCACTACACATACATGATGAAATTGTTGGCCCAAGAGGTTACACTCTCCAATTGTTTTGTGTTTTGATGATGACAAACCAAATTAGAGCTATTTGGTACTAATAAGTTTGTTAAGATAAGTTTCAGGTTTGTACCATGTTTAGAGACCATTTGCTTAGCTATTGCAAGAACTTCTAAGTTCCACCAAGCGAGGAAGGCAAATTGCACATCAAGGAAGGATCATAGAAGAGAAGGCACTAGCAAGGCATTGGATGGCTCAAAGACTTGAAGATAGCTCAAGAAGTCTTCATGTAATTTGTTTTTCAGTTTATAGTATGTTAAAGAATAGTAGATAGGTTTGAAGCTCTATCACACACGTTTTTGCGCACATGCTCATTCCAAAATAATTCTTATAAATTATACAAAAATATTTTGCATACAAGTTTTTGCCTACAGATATATATATTTATGTTTTATACTATTCCCTGTTCAAAAGTATTTGTGTTAAAATCAAATTCCTCTTTGTTTTCTTTCTTAAAATTGATTTTTGACCTGATCCAGTCGACCGGGACAGTCGACCGAGTCTGTGTCAGTCTGGTCCGGTCGACCGGACCAGTCGACCGCAGTTCTGGCAGAGGCACGTATCAGTGTGCATGTCTGCCGGTCGACCGGGGCGGTCGACCGAGATAATATTTTTGCTCACAGGTTTTCTCAGTCGACCGGGTCGGTCGACCGAATGCTTGTAACGGTCAAATTTTTTAACTAGCGGTCGACCGCACCGGTCGACCGAGCTAGCCGTTGAACAGTAACGGGCAGATTTTAAGTGAGCTGTTTTTTTTTGTCTTTTGTGTTTAAAAATTCGTTTAAGGATATATCTTGATCTAATTACCTCCTAAACATCAGTAATTATGTTTTATCCTTAAACCCTAGCCCTCTCCTATAAATAGGGGTGTTTGGGGAGAGATTTGTTACAACAATTATTGCTAAAAATTCAAAAGTTTAAGGCTTTCAAAGTTCTTGGTTTTTGGGCTAAATTCTCTCATTTTCTGAAGGGTTTTCAAAAGTTTTTCTCTGATTTCATTTCTTTTCCTTACACACAAAAGAGCTTCAATTCTACTCATTATTCCCTAAGGACCTTTGTAAGGGAAGAGATTTTTGAAAGAGAGAGTTTGTGGTCTTGTGACTACTCAGATATTCTTGTGATTGTAATTGAGGAGTTGGGTACTCCGGTTGTAATTGTTCTTTGTGATAGTGGAAGTAGCTAGTATCCTTCTGGGGAAGGCGGGGAGTAGAGCTGGGTGCTCGAACCTCGATAACATATCTTTGTGTTTGCGATTGGTTTACTTTCTTGCACTCTTTTACTATACTTGCTCTTATTCTTGCTCATCATAATCATTGTCATATTTACTTGCTTGCATTCATCTTGTGAAACTTGATTGTTGTAGCTTTAAATTTTTAATTTGCCCCGTGATTAGCATTGTCACCTATTCACCCCCCCCTCTAGGTGACTTTTAAATTGGTATCAGAGCTTGGACTCTAGGTTTGGCTTAACATCCATAGAGAGATCCTTAAAATATTAATCAACATTTTCATTTCATTCATTCATCACTAGTAAACATGGCCGACAACATTAAATCCCCACCTAAATTTGATGGCCTCAATTTCCCAATTTGGAAGGTTAGGATGACTATATTTTTGCAATGTTTGGGTAGCTTAGTAGCCAAGTCCTTGACCAAACCCTATGAAGCACCTGATGGTGATGAGAGCACTTGGACCGACCTTGACTTTAAACTATATGAGGCTAACTCCAAGGCCCAAAACTCCCTATTAACCGCCTTGAATGAGGATGACCTTACAAGGGTAATTCATTGCCAATCCGCCTATGAGATTTGGCAACACTTATTGGTCACACACGAGGGGACTTCACAAGTCAAGAGAGCTAAGATAGATCTCTTGAGGTCCCAATATGAGTCATTTAAAATGCTTGATGATGAGTCTATTGATAGTATGGCTACAAGGTTTACTAAAATCACTAATGGTCTTTCTTCCTTAGGTGATGACATCTCCAACGATCAAAAGGTGCGGAAAGTAATTCGGGCTCTTCCTTCATCATGGGAGATCAAGGCCACCACCTTGAAGGAGTTGAACGACAAGGACGAGATGGACCTCATTAGTCTCATTGGGAACCTAAAGACCCATGAGATGGAGAAGAAGGCAAGAGAAGAGGCCACTACTTCAAAGAAGAAATCCATAGCCTTCAAGACTTCATCCACCAATGATGACGATGAAGATGACGAAGAAGAAGATGAGGAGCTAACTCTACTTGTGCGGAATGTCAAGAGGTTGTACCGAAAGAACAAGTTCAACTTCCGGAGAAAATTTGAAGGCAAAAAGGAGCGGAAGATCATATGCTACAATTGCCGCAAACCCGGACATATCATGGCGGATTGTCCGGAGTTCAAGAAGAAAATGACTTCCTCCTTCAAGCCAAAGAAGCCGGAGGAAAAGAAAGCTTACAAAGCAACATGAGATTCGGAAAGCGAGTCCGAAGAGGAGGTGGATCAAGCTAATATGTGTTTCATGGCAAACACACCCAAGGTAACCCCTCAATCCCTTGATGATGAAGATGATGATATAAGTAAGGAAGTTCTAGTGCATGCTTTTGTAGAACTTTCTGAAACTTATGATAACAAGAAAATTGAATGCATAAAATTACAAAAAGAAGTTGCTTTTCTTAAGAATCAACTTGCCATTGTTTCTAAAGAAAAAGATGATATTTCTTCTAATTTCATTTCCATGCAAAAAGAATTTTGTGCCTACAAGAGTACTTGTAAGGCAAAATCTCCTATTATTGATGAAAAAGAAATTTCTTCTTTTAAATCCAAAATGAATGATTTTGAAAAAGTTTTAAAAGATTGTGCCTTTAATACTAAGAAACTTGAAGAAAAATTTTCTAAAAAGCACACATCTCATGCTAAGATTCCTCATGCTCACACTACACCTAACACGTCACATGTTCATGCTCACAATGCCCATGCTCACAAATCACACACTCATTATGCTTTTAAATATGGTAGAGTATATAGATGCACATATTGTGGTAAAAATGGACATTTAGCTAAGTTTTGCTATGATCAACTAAATAGAACAAATAATCTTGTTTGGGTTCATGACACTAACCCTAGAGGACCCAAGAAAATGTGGGTACCAAAATCAAGTCTTAAATTGTTTGATGTAGGTACACACCAAAGCTCCAAGACGTAGGGAGCGGTGGTACCTTGATAGTGGTTGTTCAAGACACATGACATGGGACATCAACAACTTCACAACCCTATCAAGGTACATGGAAGGTGGCACCGTCACCTTCGGGGATGACTCCAAAGGAACTATCATCGGTATAGGTAACATTCAAATTGGTGCATCTCCTATTATTGAGAATGTTGTTTTAGTGGATGGTTTAAAACATAATTTGCTTAGCATTAGTCAACTTTGTGATCGTGGACTTAAAGTTGTTTTTGATGATACTTCTTGTAAGATTTTTGATGTTAAATCCGATGTTTGTATTCTCATCGGTTTTCGTGATAATAATGTTTATATTATTGACATGCTTAATTTAGATTGTTCTACTAAATGCTTAAATGCTTTTGATGAAAATTCTTGACTTTGGCATAGAAGATTAGGACATGCATCTTTTGACCATATATCTAGGATTAATTCAAAGGAATTGGTGAAGGGTATACCTTGCTTGAATTTTGAGAAAGACCGCATTTGTAGTGCGTGCCAACTTGGGAAACAACCAAGTCTTCCTTTAAACCAATCAAGGATATCATGTCAACTAGGCCTTTAGAATTAATTCATATGGATCTTTTTGGACCAACTAAAACTAAGAGTTTAAATGGAAGTAGATTTGCATTTGTTTTGGTTGATGATTTCTCCCGTTTTACTTGGGTTTTCTTTTTACAAAATAAAGATCAAACTTTTTCTCATTTTAAAATTTTTCGAAAAAGAGCTGAAAAAGAAAAGGGTTTTCCGATTTTGAGAATAAGGAGTGATAGAGGTGGTGAGTTTGTTAACCATCTCTTCATGACTTATTGTGATGAAAAGGGAATTAAGCATGAAATGTCTTGTCCTAGAACTCCACAACAAAATGGAGTTGTAGAAAGGAAAAATAGAACACTTCAAGAGATGGCTAGGACATTGATAAGTGAATATGACATCCCTCAATATTTATGGGCCGAGGCCGTAAACACCGCATGCTATATATCAAATCGTATTTATTTGTGCAAAAATTCTTCAAAAACATCATTTGAAATGTATCATTCTAGAAAACCAAATGTTGCATATTTTAAAGTTTTTGGATGCAAGTGTTTTGTTTTGAATACTAAGGATAATTTGGATAAATTTGATGCTAAGGCTTATGAGGCTATCTTTGTTGGATATTCCTCTACTAGCAAAGCATATAGAGTTTTCATTAGATCTTCTCAAACCATTGAAGAATCCATGCATGTTAAGTTTGAAGAATCTAATGTGTTTGTTGAGAATGTTGTTGAGTTTGAACCATTAGGTGAAGACATGGAGAGACTATCCTTGAAGGACTCACCCGCTCAAGAAGAAAAGCTAGATCCTATTGGTGAAGTTCAAGAGGATAAGGAGGAAAGCACTCAACCGCTTCCTAAAGCTTGGAGATACGCTACAAATCATCCTAAGGAGCTCATCTTGGGTGATGCATCTAAAGGAGTCACTACGCGCTCCAAACTCCATGACCTATGTGGTAACTTTGCTTTCATTTCTCATTTTGAACCCAAAGGCATTCTCGAAGCCGAGACGGACCCATATTGGTTGCTTGCCATGCAAGAGGAACTCAATCAATTTGAGCGCAACCAAGTTTGGCACCTTGTTCCTAAGCCCCACGATAGACCAATAATTGGTACTAAGTGGATCTTTAGAAACAAGATGGATGAGTCCGGAAATGTCATTAGGAATAAAGCTAGGTTAGTGGCCCAAGGTTACACTCAAGTTGAGGGAATTGACTTTGAGGAGACCTTTGCACCCGTAGCACGGCTTGAAGCCATACGGATGACACTAGCTTTTGCATGTTTTAAAAATTTTAAACTTTTTCAAATGGATGTAAAAAGTGCATTTTTAAATGGTTTTATTAATGAAGAAGTTTATGTTTCTCAACCTCCCGGTTTTGTTGATCATGTTCATCCCGATTTTGTTTTTAAACTTGATAAAGCTTTGTATGGATTGAAACAAGCTCCAAGAGCTTGGTATGAAAGGCTTTCTAGTTTTCTCATTTCAAATGATTTTGTTAAAGGCAAAGTAGACACAACTCTTTTTACTAAGCATGTTGATAATGATATTTTAATTGTGCAAATTTATGTTGATGATATAATTTTTGGATCTACTAATGAGCTTTTATGCAAGGATTTTGAGAAAGTCATGCAACTTGAATTTGAAATGTCTTCAATGGGTGAGCTCAATTTCTTCCTTGGACTCCAAATCAAGCAATTGCAAGACGGAACCTTCATTAACCAAGCCAAGTACGCAAAGGAGCTAGTAAAGAAGTTTGGGCTTGAAGGATCAAAGGCTTGCAACACTCCAATGGCAACTACAACCAAGCTTGATAAGGACGAACAAGGTAAAAATGTTGATATTAAATTATATAGAAGCATGATAGGAAGTCTTTTATATTTGACGGCAAGTAGGCCGGATATCATGTTTAGTGTGTGTCTTTGTGCTAGATTTCAATCGTGTCCTAAAGAGTCTCATCTTATTGCGGTAAAACGCATTATTCGTTATATTAAGGGGACTATTGGAATGGGTCTTTGGTATCCGAAAACTAGAGATTTTTCAATGACTAGCTATTCGGATGCCGACTATGCGGGTTGTAGAGTAGATAGAAAGAGTACTAGTGGGACATGTCAATTTCTTGGTAATTGTCTTGTTTCATGGTCCTCTAGGAAACAAAATTCCGTAGCTCTCTCAACCGCCGAGGCGGAGTATGTTGCCGCGGGGGCTTGTTGTGCACAAGTCCTTTGGATGAAACATACTCTCCTTGATTTTGATTTGCACTTTGATCATATAAAAATATTTTGTGATAATACTAGTACTATACACATGACCAAAAATGCAAATCAACATAGTAAGACCAAGCACATTGAGATTAGATATCACTTTCTTAGAGATCATTTTGAGAAAGGTGATATAGATATTGATTATGTTTCCATGGATTTACAACTAGCCGATATTTTCACTAAACCTCTTGATTTTGCTAGATTTTCGTTTATTTGTGGAGAACTTAATGTTTGTATTATTGAATAGACATGTTTTTCATAACCCTTTTTGATGTATGACAAAAAGGGGGAGAATAAGTTTACATGACAAAAATAAGTTCATTTGGTCTTGGTTCCATATGAATTTATATGCTTTAATTTTAAAGATTTGTTTTATGAGTTTTATGTTTATGTATGAGTTTTTGAATTCATGTATTCTAGTGTTTTAGTTGTTTTGGTATTTTTTTGGTATCAAGAGCAATTTTTGTGTTTTATATTAGTTTCATTGTTTGATGCATCATTTCAATTATTGGTATATAGAAGATATTCTTGTGTTTTATGTATAGCATAATTTGAGGGGAGTTTTCTCCTCCCTATATTTTTGTTAATAGCCTATTTGTTTTGTCATCATCAAAAAGGGGGAGATTGTTGGCCCAAGAGGTTACACTCTCCAATTGTTTTGTGTTTTGATGATGACAAATCAAATTAGAGCTATTTGGTACTAATAAGTTTGTTAAGATAAGTTTCAGGTTTGTACCATGTTTAGAGACCATTTGCTTAGCTATTGCAAGAACTTCTAAGTTCCACCAAGCGAGGAAGGCAAATTGCACATCAAGGAAGGATCATAGAAGAGAAGGCACTAGCAAGGCATTGGATGGCTCAAAGACTTGAAGATAGCTCAAGAAGTCTTCATGTAATTTGTTTTTCAGTTTATAGTATGTTAAAGAATAGTGGATAGGTTTGAAGCTCTATCACACACGTTTTTGCGCACATGCTCATTCCAAAATAATTTCTTATAAATTATACAAAAATATTTTGCATACAAGTTTTTGCCTACAGATATATATTTATGTTTTATACTATTCCCTGTTCAAAAGTATTTGTGTTAAAATCAAAATCCTCTTTGTTTTCTTTCTTAAAATTGATTTTTGACCTGATCCGGTCGACCGGGACAGTCGACCGAGTCTGTGTCAGTCTGGTCCGGTCGACCGGACCAGTCGACCGCAGTTCTGGCAGAGGCACGTATCAGTGTGCATGTCTGCCGGTCGACCGGGGCGGTCGACCGAGATAATATTTTTTGCTCACAGGTTTTCTCAGTCGACCGGGTCGGTCGACCGAATGCTTGTAACGGTCAAATTTTTTAACTAGCGGTCGACCGCACCGGTCGACCGAGCTAGCCGTTGAACAGTAACGGGCAGATTTTAAGTGAGCTGTTTATTTTTGTCTTTTGTGTTTAAAAATTCGTTTAAGGATATATCTTGATCTAATTACCTCCTAAACATCAGTAATTATGTTTTATCCTTAAACCCTAGCCCTCTCCTATAAATAGGGGTGTTTGGGGAGAGATTTGTTACAACAATTATTGCTAAAAATTCAAAAGTTTAAGGCTTTCAAAGTTCTTGGTTTTTGTGCTAAATTCTCTCATTTTCTGAAGGGTTTTCAAAAGTTTTTCTCTGATTTCAATTTCTTTTCCTTACACACAAAAGAGCTTCAATTCTACTCATTATTCTCTAAGGACCTTTGTAAGGGAAGAGATTTTTGAAAGAGAGAGTTTGTGGTCTTGTGACTACTCAGATATTCTTGTGATTGTAATTGAGGAGTTGGGTACTCCGGTTGTAATTGTTCTTTGTGATAGTGGAAGTAGCTAGTATCCTTCTGGGGAAGGCGGGGAGTAGAGCTGGGTGCTCGAACCTCGATAACATATCCTTGTGTTTGCGATTGGTTTACTTTCTTGCACTCTTTTACTATACTTGCTCTTATTCTTGCTCATCATAATCATTGTCATATTTACTTGCTTGCATTCATCTTGTGAAACTTGATTGTTGTAGCTTTAAATTTTTAATTTGCCCCGTGATTAGCATTGTCACCTATTCACCCCCCCTCTAGGTGACTTTTCAGAAATATCTATGTTTTTGACATTTAAGCACTAAAACGGTTTTGGTTAAAACACATGTATATAATAAACTCCAAAACCAAATCGGTATTTTGTCAAAATGAAAAGTCTTTTCCAAAATGAAAATTCTTTTATGAAAACTCATCTAAATCAAGAGTGTGTGTGTGTGTATGGTATACTTGAGCAATCCACTAACTATTCTATCCTTTACATTTTATCTAAAAATAAAATCTTATAAAAACAAACCTAGACACAAGTCTTGATCTTGAAGGTCTTCACTTGAAGTCTTCTCATCTTCTTGACTTGGTACAAACAAGATCAAAAAAGCTGGACTCCTCTTGAGTACTTGATGTAGTCTTGATGCATAGGCTCTTGAATCAAACCGTGCTAGCTCGAAAACTTGACTTTAAATCCTTTGATGAAGCTACACACCAACTAAGATCTTGATCATAAATCTGAGACTAAATAAACACAAGATCATTAGTACTATAACTATATGAGTTGATCATCATCAAAACTAGAGTGATGGGCCTTTGGGCCAACAATCTCCCCCTTTTTGATGATGACAAAACTCATGGAGTTATATATGCATGGATTAAAGTAAAGCTTCAAAGAAGCTCCCCCTTAACTCATGCATAACAATAAATAAATAAATATGCAATGAAAGCTCATAAACATGTATGCAAATACAAGGAGATAAACATGCCAATCAAGCATAAACACATCAAATTCTTTTTCTCCTATTTGTAAAACAATATGCATGAACATAAATCCTTTTTTCAAAACATGCATATATACTAAAATACTTCTCCCCCTTTTTGTCAATCATCAACAAATGGGTTAAAGTAAAAAACAAAACAATGTTCTCCCCTTTTTTGTCTTAAACAAAAAGATGAATAAGGGGTGAAAGCAAATCAACCAATAAAGAGATATATGTGATATATATTCATGAAGAGGAAGACGCTAAGTTAACTTCCCTACATATATGCATTATATGAAGAAGGGATGACAAGCCCTAATTCACATAACACATAATATGCAATGTATAAGAGGAGATGTGAAGCTCCCCTTACACACGTGTATCACATAAAGAAGAGTTGTCAAGCTCCTCAATATAAGATACACTCAATATGAATCTATATGTAGAAGAGATGTTAAGCTCCCCTTGCATATAGGCAATACACATCAAAACATTTTTAATATTTCTTATTAAAACAAAATTTTGAATTTTCTTAAATCAACAAATAGGTAAAACATATTGATACCAATTTAAAAATAATGCATAAGCTTTAATAAAATGTCAATTGAGATAAAGTTTTAATCAAGCTTAGCATAAACTTTATGCTTTAAAAATGTAAACCAATTGTAAATCAAGCACAAGAAAATCATATATATGTATGGGAATGATAATACCAATAGAAATTGATATCAATTGAAAATTATGAAGCATACATATATAGGAAATAAAATATGAGTATATACAAAAAAAAATGAGATACCAATTGAAAATAACAATGTAAATCAAGTATATAACTTATAACTACCACCCTTTATATGCACAAGATAAAAGATTTTTTAATAAAGCTTACAAGGCATACTCGCCCGTCCTTCCGCCCATGAAGGGATAGGTAGGGGTTTTCAAAAATAGGTGTTTGAAAATATTTTTAGCATTGAAAATCTCTACCAAATGAAGAACAATAACTAGTTAAAAGTAATTTTTAAAGAACTAGTTAAAGATCCTTCAAAACATGAAACCAAACATAAGTCTATCATGAAACATACCAAATACATAAAAGTTGACACTCAAAATCCATAAGGCTCAAAAGTAATCATGAAGCAAAGTCATGAATAAACAAAATAAAGTGTGAGTGCACAAAAATCATGTAATTGGCATTTTCCATGAAGATAATCAATGAAGCTCAAAACAAGCATAAATCTTATTTTTATCAAAACAAATCATGAAATTCATTTTTTTTTACATAAAGATGAAATCGTAAAAATTCATTTTTCATCTTAAAAATAAACTTCTAGGTATATGTATGTTTTTATCCAATTCTAACAATATGCATACATATTCCAAACATGAAAAGAGTCCATAATGTAAATTGCATGAAGGCAAATGACTCATGGGGTATACATGTATATTTATTAGATTTGAATAAAAAATACATATACATGAAGTAAAAACATGAAAATAGGCAACACAAGTGTAAATGAGAGAATCATCAAAACTAGGCTATACATGTGCATATAGTGAGTACAAATGAACAATGGAGTGCAAATGTATATGAATCAAATGTTGCTTACTATTTGTACACGTATATACACAAGTTTTGACAAAACTACATCTAACCATGTATTTACCACATGAAGAACAAAACAAATAAAACATGAACATGCTAAAAAATATCATATATGAACAAGCATGTAAATAAATAAAATAGGAGTTTAGAGAGAGTTACCAAACCAAAAGAACTATGCTCTAATTCTCCAAAACATGGTGGTTGTCCCACCAAACCTCCTTGATAGCGGTGCATCAAATGTATGTCCATCAAGTCCATGTGCATCCACCACCAAGGCACCAAATCTCTCACGTATTGTGAGAGCCCGCACCTACATCAAATACACAAGGTGGGGACTTTGGTACCCATTTCTTTTGGGTCCTTGAGGGTTAGTCTTGTAAGGAACCCAAACTTTCTTGTTAGCAAAATTTAAAGCATTTATCTTATCATAACAAAATTTTGCTAAATGGCCTTTGCGGCCACAATGTGTACAAGTGTACACTCTAGTATGCACATGTGTATGAGGGTGATCGTGGCATGCAAAGTGTGCATATGCATGATGTGGGTGTTGTGCATGAACATGTGGAGCTTGTTTCTTTAAAACAACGACTCCAATCTAGAGTGGTTAAAAGCACATTTGCTTAAAGTTGAGCTTAAACTATCAATTTTATTTTTCAAAAGTTTAATTTCATTTTTATCAATATTAGCATGTAAAGCATGATCAACAATCTTTTTCTTTTTAGAAACATTTTCTTTTTCTTTTTCAACAATTTTTCTTTTCAAAGAAGTGTTCTCATTTAAAGCAGTCTTTTTGTTTTTCCACCAAAACAACTTTATTTTTCAAAGAAGTGTTTCCTTCACAAAGATCATTCAATTAGAAAGCAAGGAAACATTTTCATTTATCAACATTTCATTTTCTTTTTCAATGCATGCAACTTTATTTTTAAAAGAATCATTTTCTTTTAACATGCAATCAAATTTATTTTTCATTTTCTTATTATCTTTCTTAAGCATGTCGTATTTTTCTAGAAGTTGTTGACAAAAAGATTCAAGCTCATCATATGACATATCAACATCTTCATCTACCTCGGATTCAGTATTACCTCAAGGGAGTTGTCCCCTTGGACCATGTAGCACACATTGGAAGCATCACTTCCAACATCCGAGTCGCTCCCCGCATAGTATTGTTCATTTTCGCCAAGGGAGATGATGGTGTTCCCAACTACAAAAGCCGAGTCAATGTTAGCAACCCTACATAAATAATCATTGTTTAGGGTACTCTTCAAAGCATGAATGGCTTTTGAGTTAGCCTCAATATACTTGCTATTGTTAACATATGAATTTTTAATAGTAGCAAGATAAACATGAATGCCTAGGCCTTTGAGGTACATAGACATCTTAACCATCCAAGTTTGGATGTTAAGAATGTCAAAAGTGGGAGGTGACATGAAATCCATGGTGTGTGTACAAATATTGTGATTAGCTATAAATGAGGATCTTTAACTCTAGGTCGTAAGACCCAAATCAGGAGCATTTGGCTCTGATACCACTTGTAATCACCTAGAGGGGGGGGTGAATAGGTGATGAGCTAATCTAATGGTCAATTAATGCGGAATTAAAACTTATTGAACTAAACACCACGTATAACACAAGAGTATAGCCGAATTCCCCGTGAAGGGCTCTGGACTAACTCCTCAAGATTCCTCTAAATAAGAGTTGAGGTGCCGCGTTGGCTCTCTTGGTTGAATACAAGTGTTAGCAAACAAACCCCAAGCATATATCAATAAGCACACAATATATCAAGCATATAAAGATAAAGACAATAATAGCATGCAAGATATAAAGACAAGTAAGAGATAGAGAGAGAGCAATCGCAAACACGGGAGATTTGTTTCGAGGTTCGAGCACACTTGCTCTACGTCCCTGCCTTCAACACTATGAAGGATTTCCACTAAAATCGATCCCACCGGATCACTTGGTGCCGCAACACCTACAAGCTCTTTGGACTCTCTAGTCCCTTCACTCGTTCCCACAAGAACACACCGCAAGCCCACTAGCTCACCGAGGCCGCACCTCAAACAAAGAGTTCACACGCGAACTCGAAACACCGCGAACCCGCAAGTCCGCCTCCTCAAATACAAAGATGGAACTTTGGTGATCACAATACTTCGATCACCTAAAATCCTCTCAAAACAAATATCCCTATAGGTAGATATAGCAATGGATAGCTCAAGTGTTGTGTGAGAAAACTAGGATTGAAATGGTGGAGGAAAACACAAGAAAATCACTTTTAAAACACTTGATAAACTCTTCTTTTGAATGGAAGTATTTGGCTCAAATATAAGTGGAGAAACCTCTTAAAAGATGTAGGAAAAACTGGTGCAAAACCACTTGAAAAATCTTGGAGAAAACAGCCCTAAAAGCCCTCTTTATATAGGACTAGGAAAAACTACCCGTTAGGGCATTTTTTAGCCCTGGCGGCTGACGGTCGACCGGCCTGATCGACCGCCAACGGTCAGATTTTTGACCGTTGGAGCCTCGGTCGACCGGCCCGGTCGACCGCTGCCTGGAACAGAGAACAGAGTTCTCTGCCGGTCGACCGGCCCGTTCGACCGGGGCTTTCCAGAGAGCAGAAGCTCTCTGCGGTCGACCGAGGTCGGTCGACCGGCCCTCCAACAGACTTGGCTACACGTTCTGTGCATGTCAGTCGACCGACTCAGTCGACCGACTTCAAGCTCGGTCGACCGGTCCGGTCGACCGACAGAAGCCACGTCAGGTCAGTTTTAGGGATTAAAAAGTTATCTTTTTAGCTGAAATAAAATCCCATAAAATTATGAAAATCTACAAAAATAGGTTCAATATTATACTTTGATAATCAAACATGTTTGAGTAAAATCAAGACATGTTACAAACAATTTGAACTATTTTTGTAACTTAGAAATTTTGGCTAAAAAACGAAAACGGTATTTTTCCAAATTGGTTTTTCAAAAACTTATTTTTCCAAAACTTCTCCAAATACAAAAACAAGATATTTTAAACACTTTTAAAGCATAGAGTGTATGGATATGATCCACTGCACATACATGATGAAATATCTATGTTTTTGACATTTAAGCACTAAAACGGTTTTGGTTAAAAACACATGTATATAATAAACTCCAAAAACCAAATCGGTATTTTGTCAAAATGAAAAGTCTTTTCCAAAATGAAAATTCTTTTATGAAAACTCATCTAAATCAAGAGTGTGTGTATATGGTATACTTGAGCAATCCACCAACTATTCTATCCATTACATTTTATCTAAAAATAAAATCTTATAAAAACAAACCTAGACACAAGTCTTGATCTTGAAGGTCTTCACTTGAAATCTTCTCATCTTCTTGACTTGGTCCAAATAAGATCCAAAGAGCTGGACTCCTTTTGAGTACTTGATGTGGTCTTAATGCATTGGCTCTTGAATCAAACCGTGCTAGCTCCAAAACTTGACTTTAAATCCTTTGATGAAGCTACACACCAACTAAGATCTTGATCATAAATCTAAGACTAAATAAACACAAGATCATTAGTACTATAACTACATGAGTTGATCATCATCAAAACTAGAGTGATGGGCCTTTGGGCCAACATGCATATGATTCCATTGGGTCTTTACATAAAAATCATTCAAAAAGAAGAGGGATCAAAGAGAGGAACAATAGTGAGCCCAGAAAACGAATTTAGCTACTCATGAAAATGAAAAATAATACATGTAAATAAAGCAAGACATACCCGTGAATTGGAGTGGAAGAAGAGAAAGCTTGATCCTTTTATTGATGTCACTTCAATCTTCAGATTACAATCATACTATTCCTCTCTCTCACTGGTATTTGAACTGAACTACAAATTATAAAACAGAGATATAGCTTCTATACTATCTAACAAAGAGCCTAAATCTTAAAAACAAAGAGAAAAACTTAAACTAATTTCTGGTCCATTTTTCTCTGAAAAATACAGTATTTATAGGCAAAAACCAAACGGGGGAGGTCGTACAACGATAGGGGCAGCAAACGCTCCCCCAACAAAATCTAACAAGCCGTGAAAACGTGGCTTTGGCCATGTTTTCGCGGCCTGGGTGTGGCCAGGTGGCCACACCCGGGGGGGTACACCTCCTTGTTTTGTTGTCTGACTTTATCTCCTGCTGGTTTTCCCGTTTCAGCTCTAGGATTTGATGAAACAGCCTTTGATCTTTGGCTTCAACCACTTGATTTGGAAGATTCATTTTAACCGATTTTCAGCCTCTCTAATTTGCCATGACCTGCCCTGATTTCCTGATTTCGAATTAATTCTGAATTAAATTAGTATTTGATGGGCTTTTGGGCTCGTTTCTCTTTCTTATCCTTTAGCAATGGGCCTGCATTTTATAAAGAAAAATATGACTTTCTTATATGATTTATTTAGATAATAAACATGATAATGTTATAATATATATGCAATATATGTGACCGATCACACCCCCAGACTTATCTTTGCTCGCCCTTGAGTAAAACATCAAAACTAATCCTAATCAATATTAGACCACTTTCACAGGTCACTCGATTGCACTGAGCATGTGCAACAAGCCGTTAAACCTCTAGGTTACCCCTAGAGGACGAGTTTTGTCTCATGAGGGTTTTCAGTGGATTGCACCTACAAAATCCATAAAGAAAAAGAAAAAATGTTAGTATTTTTGAAAAGTATTTTGAAAAGAAAAAATGTTTGAAGTATATTTGTAAGAGTTCAAGTAATCTATAAGTTATGGGAATATCAAACTTTTCATTCCTAAATTTAGTCTCTATTCAAAAACATGTCATCAATCAAAGTAAGGAGTCAAATTGTATTTATCATCTAGTCTATTGCTGTACCCTGAGTCATATGCACCATTGTGATCGTGAAGTTTGATTAAGGGTTCTTTAATATTAACTCCTATGTCTTATTTATATTTATTTTTGGTGGTATTTATTCCTCAATTCCATTAGGCTTTCTAATCTGCCCATGTAACGAGCCTTTAGTCGGTGACACCCAGACTGGACAGTCTTAGGGCACTAGGTGAGAAAACACTCCTAAGGACTTCAACACTCGAGTAGACAAGCCACGAAACCAAGGGTTTTTATTTATATAATGAACCTCTTTTAGGCGTGAATACTTATGCTTCATGAGGCACAAATACCCAGCTTAATCAGAGGATATATATATATATATATTTCAAACTTATCTAATTATCTTTTGCATAAATACCAAGGCTTGCTTAGGTCAAAGCACCTAGCTAATCAATAATTAGATTTGCGGATATATATATATTTCTTTTTTTTATAAGGCATAAGAATTTTTGTCTTTGAACCTTAAGTGTGTAAGTGTATAAAGTGTGCATATTTCTTCAAAGTAAAGATCAAGACTAAATTACTTTCATCAACTTTCTTTCTAATCTTGAAAATCAAATAAGTTATCTTATTTTGACCAAGTACAAGAAAATCCTAATTATGATTTTCCTATTCCTTAAAATTGACTTAATCTCTTACAAAAAATATATCAAAATATTGTTCTTACCTTTCAAAAAGTTTTTTTTATTTTATATATATATTTTTTTCGCTTTTTTTTAGTCATATTGGTCATGTTAGAGCCCTCTCCCACACTAATCTCATGCATTATCCCCAATGTATGAAAGAAATGTATAGATGCATGAAATAAAATGAAAAAGAGGAAAGTTAACGATACACTGGGTCGAACAGACCCATAGCCGTTTCATTTATCGACACTGATTCCAAGAAAGGTTTAAGGCGTTGACCATTTATCTTAAAGGCATTTCCATTCTTGGTGTCACTGATCTCTACAGCACCGTGTGGAAACACGGTTTTGACAACGAATGGCCCAGTCCATCTTGATTTAAATTTTTCTGGAAAAAGATGAAGCCTAGAATTATAGAGTAAGACTTTTTATCCAGGGACAAAAGTTTTTCTTATTATGTGTTTATCATGAAAAATTTTAACTCTATCTTTAGTGATCTTAGCATTTTCATAGGCCTCATTTCTCAACTCCTCTAATTCGGAAATTTGTAATTTTTGAAGATCACCAGCCTTAGTCAAGTCGAAATTCATCTGCTTGATTGCCCATAAGGCCCAGTGCTCTAACTCAACGGGTAGGTGGCAAGCCTTCCTAAAGACTAACCTATAAGGAGACATCCCTAGAATCATCTTAAAAGCGGTCCTGTAGGCCCATAGGGTGTCTACAAGTTTGGTGGACCAATCTTTCCGATTTTGGTTCACAATCTTCTCCAAAATAAGTTTGATTTGTCTGTTGGAAACCTCAACCTGCCCACTGGTTTGAGGATGATATTCGTGAGTTATATCATACTTTTGCATAAGAGTTTCAAAGGATCTATTGCAAAAGTGAGTACCATTATCACTGATGATAGCACGAGGGGTTCCGAAGTGTGAGAAAATGTTCTCTTTTTAAAAACTTTATGACAACTTTGTTATCATTAGTTCTACTAGGAATGGCTTCACCCACTTGGACACATAGTCTACAGCAACCAATATGTATTGGTTTCCAAATGAGTTAGAAAATGGGCCCATAAAGTCGATGCCCCAAACATCAAAGAGTTCTATTTCTAGATTTGGGCTGAGGGGCATCATATCTCGTTTTGAGATTCTTACCACCATCTAGCATCTAAGGCACCGTCTTGCAAAATTCATAAGCATCTTTGAACAAAGTGGGCTAATAGAACCCACTTTGTAGCACTTTTTCAGCAGTCTTGTGGGGACCAAAGTATCCACCGCATGCAAGTTCATGACAAAAGGATAAAGCACTCTTAACCTCTTCATCGAAAATGCATCTCCTAATAATTTGGTCAGAATAGTACTTAAAAAGATACGGTTCCTCCCAAAAGAAATATCGGACTTGAGATAAGAACCGGTATATATCGTTTTTGGACCAATGAGACGGAGTTTGGTTGGTAACTAAGTAATTTACTATATCAGCAAAACAAGATTCCCTAAAGATAGCTAAGAGATTTTCATCAGGAAAGTCCTCATTTATGGGCAATTCGTTGCATGGAGAATTTGGGTTCGTGAATGATGGTCAGCAACGACATTTTCTATGCCTTTCTTATCTTGAATCTCGAGATCGAATTCTTGAAGAAGGAGGATCCAACGAATGAGTCGGGCCTTGGCATCCTTCTTCATCATGAAGTACCTAAGCGCAGAATGATCGGTGAAAATGGTGGTTTTGGACCCTAGTAGGTAGGGACAAAATTTCTCTAAAGCAAACACTACTGCCAAGAATTCCTTCTCATTAGTAGTGTAGTTCAATTGAGTATCATTGAGAGTCCTACTAGAATAGTAAATCACGTGCTGCTTGTTATCAATGCGCTATCCTAGGACAGTGCCTATGGCAAGATCAGAAGCGTCGAACATGATTTCGAACGGCTTAGACCAATCCGGTGCAGATATGTTTGGTGTAGAAATAAGCTCTCTCCTAAATTTCTCCCAAGAATTCATACATTCAACATCGAAAGTGAAGGACACATCCTTAGCTAACAGATTAGTCAAGGGTCTAGCAATCTTGCTAAAATCCTTGATAAATCTTCGGTAAAAACTGGCGTGTCCTAAGAAGGATCGAATATCCTTCATGCATTTGGGCATGGGAAGCTTGGCAATAACCTCAATCTTGGATCTATCAACTTCAATTTCTTTCTTGGAGATTTCTTGACCCAAGATAATTTCATGTTTTACCATGAAGTGGCATTTCTCCCAGTTCAGTGTTAGATTTTTCTCAACACAACGCTGGAGGATAAGTTCTAAATGGTGAAGACATTGAGTGAACGAATCTCCGTAGGTAGAGAAATCATCCATGAAAATTTCTAAGAACCGTTCTACCATATCAGAAAAAAGACTCAACATGCAACGTTGAAATGTTGCTGGGGCATTACATAAGTTGAAAGGCATTCGACTATAAGCAAATGTCTCAAATGAATATGTGAACGTAGTCTTTTCTTGGTCCTCAGGAGCAATAGGAATCTCATTATACCCCAAGTAACCGTCCAAGAAACAGTAATACTCATGGCCCGCCAAACGTTCAAGCATTTGATCAATGAAGGGGAGTGGAAAATGGTCCTTACGAGTTGCAACATTAAGCTTCCTATAGTCAATGCAAACTCGGATCTTCGTGGGAAGTCAAGTTTGGACCAACTCTTTGTTCTTGTTTTCCACTGCGGTGAAACCAGATTTCTTTGGAACCGCGTGGACAGGACTGACCCATTAGCTATCAGAAATAGGATATATTATCCTATTGTCTAAGAGTTTCACAATTTCAGCATGAACAGCCTCTTGCATTATAGGGTTTAACCTACGCTGCGGGTTTAGGTGTGGAATCTTCATTGAGATGAATGCGATGCTGAACTATGGTTGGACTCAATCTCATTATATCGGTCATAGTCTAACCAATGGCTTCCCTATATTTTCTTAGAATTGCTTTAAGATCTTCTTCTTGCCCGTCGTTTAAATGAGAGGAATGATGACAGAAAAGGTCTCTTGTTCGCCTAGATAGATGTACTTGAGATGCGCAGGTAAGGCTTTCAATTCTAAGGAAGAGGAAGGCTCACTGGAAGGATGAGTCACATTTGTTGGATCCATATTTGGTGAAATAGGGTTTGAGGCCCAATTCACAGCAGACTCAAGAACCTGATCAAGATTAAAGTCATCAGACTCTAACCCGAAGTCACACTCAGTTTCTAGTTCCAATTCTTCCCTGTGTTCACTTGTTAAGTTCTCAATGAGGTTGACTTCAAATGTTTGGTCCTTAACATCACGGGGTTGTTTTCCTAGGTTGAAGACATTGACTTCTCTAGTCATGTCCCCAAAGGTTAACCTCATGGACCCATTCCTAAATTGATGATGGCGTTGGCGGTAGCAAGGAATGGTCGCCCTAGGATAACAGGAGTTTGAGCCCTAGGATTGGACACATGTTGTGTCTATAAAACTATGAAATCAACGAGGTAAATAAACTCCCTCACCCGGATAAGGACATCATTAATTTTTCCTTTTGGAACTTTCATTGAACGGTCAGCCAGTTGGATAGTGACTCGAGTTGCATTAAGATCACCTAACCCGAGTTATTGATAAACTGAGAATGAGAGCAAGTTGATACTTACCCCAAATCAAGAAGCGCACGACTAATCTCGGCTTGTCCTATGGTGTAGGCAATGGTGGGACAACCTGGATCCTTGTACTTGACAGAGATCGGACCCGACAGTAGCTCACTAATATTAGTGGCTAAAAAGACCTTTTTGGGTACATTAGTCTTTCTCTTCTTGGTGCACGTGTCCTTAAGAAACTTAGCATAGGGTGGGACATGTTGATGGCATCAAGAAGTGGCACATTTAACTTCACTTGATTGAAGATCTCAATTATCTTAGCCATGTATGGATTTTGCTTGTTGTTTTTCAGCCTATTAAGAAATAGTATTATAGGCTGGTGCACATGACTGGTTGACTTATCTATTTCAGATTTATCAGATTTGGAAGGATTGGGATTAGATGAGGTGGATGCTTGATTGTGGTTGTGCTAAATGGGATTAGATGGTGTTGACACTTGATTATCAACTTTCTTTCCCGACCTCAATATATGAACAACATTACATTGATTCAATTATTGATCCTCAGTCAAATGAGCATGTTGAGAATTCCTAGGATTCATTATTGGTTGACTAGGCAAGGCACCCTTTTGTCTCTCATTCTGTGGAGTGGCTAATTGGCTCATTTGAACCTCTAGCTTCTGTATAGTTTGCATGAGAGAATCTTGGTTCTTCATGTATCTTTCCATGTTTCTCTCAAAGTCAGTCATTCTCCTTTTTAGTTGAGGATTCTGGAAGGAGGGTTGGGAGAATTATGATAGAAATTGGAAAAGTTGGGTTGATGATTGGAAGAATTATTGGCTTGATGGAAGTGACTTGCATGATTTCACTGTGAGTGGTCATTGTTATTTTGGCTCCATGAAAAATTCGGGTGATTTATCTAACCAGGATTGTACGTTGGTGCATAAGGATTATTATTCGGCCTTGAAAAGGTCGCATTCATCGGTTCTGAAAAATGTTGTTGAGCTTGAAACACAGGACACTCCTTAAACACATGATTCATGGTTTGATAGTAAGTACAGCCCAGAGTTAGAAATTGGTTTGGGCTTACTTGATTGACTGGACTTGGTTCCTTAGTTTCTAAAGCTTCTAGTCTTCTCGCTAGGTTAGCTAACTTAGCCTCGTTAGCTATGGATGATTCAATAGAATGGATACCTCCTTTTGAAGAGATGGGTATGAGTTCCTTGAGGTTTCACTAGTAGGTTCCCATTAGATGGTCTTTTCAACTAGATTCTCATATAAATCTCATCCTTCATTCTCATCTTCTATAAGAATCCCCTTGGTACATGCTTTCTAAGAGGGTCTTGGTAGAATAGTCTAAACCATCATAAAGAATTTAGCATTGTCGCCATTTCTCTATTCTATGACGAGGATATTGGACAAGGAGGTCTTTAAAACGTTCAAAGTACCTCCAAACGGTTCACTAGGTTCTTACTTGAATTGCATGATGTTCTTCCTAATGAGAGCAGTCTTATAAATTGGATAGAATTTATCCAAGAAGACCTTGATGAAACCATCTCAAGATGTGATAGAGCCGGCCGCTAAGATGTAAAACTATTTCTTGGCTAAGTCCTTAAGAGCGAAGGGACAAATCTCAACCTAATAACACCATCTACAAGGTGTGAGATTTTCATCATTAGATACTTCCTCAAATTCTTTTAAGAAGAAATAAGCATCTTCGGACTCTAAGCCATGAAACTTAGGGAGTGTGTTGATGAACTGAGGTTTGAGCTCAAAATTGTATTCACCAACTGATGGAAGTTGGATGTAAGATGGAAGTGAGGTTCTAACGGGATAGAATCTATTCTGCAAAGATGTCGGTTGAGCCATAACCGGATCTGGTCTTGGTTCAAACTTGGGTGGTGATGTGTTTCTAGTCAACCTAGATGAATTAGGGTCTCTTGACTAGACTTGCATACACAAACACAATCACAAACAAGTCCACCAATAGTCAACAAGAGAAAACAACCACGCCTAGTCTAAGGTAACCTTAACCTAGACAACTCCTAACTGGTTGATTGTCCACAGGAGGTATAATGCAGACTTTAACCATAAGCTAATCAGCCAGGTTAGGGAAAGATTGGTGGGAGATATTCGAGCAAAAGCGACGGGCCTAATTAAGCCAAACCACCAGCCTTTGGGGTTTCGCCCCTCAAACCCTTTTCTAGACACTGATTTGGCAGGAGTCAAATTCTAACACCTTCCACCTTAGGATAATCTCCTAGTGAGTTCGAGATGTCCCTAAGGCCAACATCTATCAGATTTTACTTAGGCTTAGGTTGTGCGTGCTTGGAGATGGTTTGTGGGCTAAGGAAGAGTAATGATTTTCCCACCTTATCTTGATTTGGGTTTTGCCCTTAGAATTGATTTTGCAAAGTGTGCAAGATATAAAGAAGTAACATTCAAAAGCAAATATCACCCAAGAATGTTTCCTAAACTATATGTCATGCATACGTACCTTGTCTCTAGCTATCTTCCACAGAAATTGTAAAATAAACGTAATTAGACAAATGTCAAGAATGTAAGTCTAAAAGTTTTTTTTAGGCACTTAACAATCACTCAGATTACTATTGGATTAAAAAAGGGAGTGTGAATATCAGATATAGCAAGAATAATTACACACAAAAACTTTATTTTTGCAAGCAATATGTCCTACAAAAAAATAAAAAGTTTTTAGTAGTCCACAAATTTTCAAACTTGCGCTGCAATTCTTGAAATTCTGTTTCTTACTTTCGAGAGTAGGGGCACTAAATCGCAAGTCTTCTCCTGCAAAACTTGAATGCTAAATCGGATTCTTGACGTCCTTGAAACAAAACACCAAACTTGTTAGAAAATAATTACACCGTTCCCTCCCCGGCAATGGCGCCAAAAATAATTGTGAAATTAAAGTGATAAGAATTACCGTGTAGTTTTGGGCTAACGGGTCGTGTCCACGAGGAGGAATGCGATAGAAGCTTTTCGGCGTTTTTGTTTAGTAACAAAGATTGGAGTTGGTGTCTTTCTTTTTTTTTTTCTATAAACTGAAAAAGAGAATGGAGAGAAGGGAAATGATTAAAAGAAAAATTGCAAACTTAGAGAAAGATTTGGAAAAGGTGATTTTTTGAAAAGCTTGAAAAGTGATTTGTTGTTTTTAATATAAGAAGAAGATCTGAGCTCACCATCTCTCTACTCAACGATGTGTTGTTCTCTTGAAATTTTTAGTGCCTCAACTTGATCATAGGCAAAACTTAAACTTGAGTTTAGAAAGTTTTAAGCAAAGCAAATAAGATAGTTTGAAAAAGTTAACTCTTTTCTTTAAGAAACCATCTTGAATTGAATGTTAAATCATCAAGTATTTCAAGCATGAAATAAAACAAGTTCAAGTGATGTTTTAAAAGAAGTAGAAGTTTAGAAATCCAAACCCATCCTCATGTGCCTTCAAGAACACTTTCAAAGAAGAAAGGCTTAGTTTAGGCATGCATATGATTCCATTGGGTCTTTACCTAAAAATCATTCAAAAAGAAGAGGGATCAAAAGAGGAACAATAGTGAGCCCAGAAAACGAATTTAGCTACTGATGAAAGATTAAAAATAATACATGTAAATAAAGCAAGACATACCCGTGAATTAGAGTGGAAGAAGAGAAAGCTTGATCATTTTATTGATGTCACTTCAATCTTTAGATTACAATCACTCTATTCCTCTCTTTCACTGGTATTTGAACTGAACTACAAATTATAAAACAGAGATACTACTTCTATACTATCTAACGAAGAGCCTAAATCTTAAAAATAAAGAGAAAAACTTAAACTAATGTTTGGTCCCTTTTTCTCTAAAAATACAGTATTTATAGGTAAAAACCAAACATAGGAGGTCGTACAAAGATAAGGGGGCAAACGCTCTCCCAACAAAATATAACAAGCCGCAGAAACACGGCTTTGGCCACATTTTCGCAGCCTGGTGTGGCTAGGTGGCCACACCCAGGGGGATGCACCTCCTTGTTTTGTTGTCTGACTTATCTCTTGCTGGTTTTCCCGTTTCAGCTCTAGGATTTGATGAAACAACTTTTGATCTTTAGCTTCAACCACTTTATTTGGGAAGATTCATTTTAACTGATTTTCAACCTCTCTGATTTGCCATGACCTGCCCTGATTTCTTAATTTCAAATTAATTCTAGATTAAATCAGAATTTGATGGGCTTTTGGGCTCGTTTCTCTTTCTTAGCCTTTAGCAATGGGTCTACATTTTATAAAGAAAAATAGGACTTATTAATATGATTTATGTAGATAATAAACATGATAATGTGACAATATATATGCAATATATGTGACCAATCAGTTGTCGGTCGACCATTCGGACGACCGCACCCCGACCTTGACCTGTTGGTCGACCGGTTGGTCGACCGAGGCAAGAACCAGATAGGAGTGCTCTCTGGCCGGTCGACCGGTCCTCAAGCCAGGCTTGTGCACATTGCCTATGCATATCAGTCGACCGCTCAGTCGACCGATCTCTGATTTGGTCGACCGGTCGGTCGATCGCCAGAAGCCCAGGTCTGAGTTTTTTAAGGATTAAAATTTGGTATTTTAATATCTATAAAATCTCATAAAATCACATAAAATCCACAAAAATAGGTTCATGTACATATTTGAAGTACAAATCTGTGTGATCAAAATCCAACATATATAACAAACTTTTTGAACCATTTTTGTGATATAGAAATTAAGCTTTAAACCAAAAAACCCGTATTTCCAAAAACCAAACTTTTAAAATAAAAATCGGATTTCTCCAAAACTTGTTCAAATATAAAAACAAGATATTAAAACTCATTTGACGCATAGTGTGTATAGATATGATCCAATACACATATAAGATGAATATCTATATTTTTGACAATTAAGCTCAAAATAAGTTTTGACTTAAACAAAACTTAAACACATGATATAGAAACATTAAATATTTTTTTCTAAACATTTAAACCAACAATGTGTATGGATGAAATCTAAAACACATATAAACCATATAAACTCATTTTGATGAAATCTATTCATGAAACATAAAGATGTATATTTTGAAGCTCAAAATCGAAAACGGTATTTTCAAGAATCAAAACTATTTTATAAAAACATATATAAATTTTGTGTGTGTGTGTGTATAAGCTTGAGCAATCCATAACTAATCTATCATTTACATTATATCTAAAATATAAAATCTTAACACTTATAAAACTCGACTCAAGTCTTGAAAATCTTCTTTTGAAAATCTTCTCTATCTTGACTTGGTCTAAACCTTGATTCAAAGAGGTAGACTCCTCTTGAGTACTTGATGCGATCTTTGAAGTGCGAGCTCTTGAATTTATACGTGCTACCTTCAAAACTTGACTTCAAATCTTTTGTTGAAGCTAAACACTGACTAAGATCTTTGTCACGCTCCGCTTCCCAAAAAAGGGAAAACGGAGTCGCGTGTGACACCCCGACCCCGCGGGTACGGAGACGTCACAACGACGTATATATGCAGGTCAGAAATACCCTCACGTATATACGCTAAGTATCAGTACATGCAAGAATCAGAGTGCGGAAGCATAGTGATAATATACATTCCAACAAAAAAGTACAAGTACATGGTTATCACAGAGAGTGATACAATATTACGGGAATATTACATCACCAGAAAATCCAAAAGTACATTATACAAAGGGATATACATAATAAAAGCTGAGAGTTGCTCACGAGCAGCAAGAGGGGCCTCAGGAGCCAATCAGGAGAAGAGCTGGGAGGGAGAGCTATGACGATGTCTAAACTTCTGCTGCGCTCTGATCACCATGGAAGGATCCGCTGCGCACTCTGATCAGCTACAGCAAGGCCACCATGGCTCGGACTCTAGGATCTAGACATGAGAATTTAGGGTTGTCAGATGAAACCCGCGAGTACATATGATAAAGCCAAGTGGCGTACATATCAGGCACACGTGTACATGATATAGTGATGTGGTTCAGGCATACAGACAATGACAAGTAACATAAAGGAAATTAAAGAACGATAGTAAATCTGAAATTAAGTAAATACATGTATATTGATAAGTCTAAATCAGAAAACATGCATATAAAACAGTGTCGAGAGCTTAAGTACAAATAGACATCTGATAAATACATTAAACATGAGATAAATACATTAAACATGCGATAAATACTAGTATGGATAAAATTAGTTGTATAAGCTAAGATTATGGATTTACACGATCGATACGTCAAGGGGATAATCCAAACAAGAAAACTCTCATCTATATACCACATATCCTGTGACGCCCCGATCCGGCGGGTACGGAAACGTCACTGCGATGTATATACGCAGGTCGAAAATACCCTCACATATATACGCTAAGCATCGGTACAGGCAAGAATCAGAGTGCGGAAGCACAGTTGTAATATACATTATAACAGAAATAACACAAGTACATGGTTCTCACAGAGAGTGATACAATATTACATGAATATTACATCACCAGAAATATAAAAGTACATCATATGAAGAGATATACAAAAGCTGAGAGGTGCTCACGAGCAGCAAGAGGGGTCTCGAAAACCAAACAGGAGAGGAACTGGGAGGAAGAGTTGCAGCGATAATTCAAGCTTCTGCTGCGCTCTGATCGTCACGGAAGGATCCGCTGCGCACTCTGATCAGCTACAACAAAAAACCTCCAAGGTCCGGTCTCTAGAATCTGGACATGAGAATCTAAGATTATCAAACGCCACCCAGCGAGTGCATATAATAAAGCCAAATGACGTGCATAATAGGCACACGTGTACATAATCAAGTAATGTGGTCCAGGCATGCAGGTATAAGAAATAACAAGTAACATAAGGTAAATTAAAGGAACGAAGTAAATCATATATATCGATGAATATAAAATTGAAAATATGCATAGAAGATAGTATGAAGAACATAGGTACATATAAACATGCAGTAAATAAGTTAAACATGCGATAAATACAAGTATGGACAAAAACTAGTTGTACAAGCTCAGATTATGGGTTCACGAGACAAATACGTCAAGGGGATAATCCAGACAAGGAAACCCTCATCTATATACCACATATCTCATGTCACCATCATCTGAGTTTATCCAACTTGAGTTGTCCTAAGAGTAACAGAACTATAGTGTGCCTTGTGTAATCATCATATGTCAAAAAGCAATGTATCAACTCAGGAAATAACATGATAATTGGAATATAAAGGTGTTGCATTTTAATTTATCCAATAATAATAATAATCAGTACCGTTTGATATTTCAATCGCCTCCCTACCAGCGTCTCACATCGCCAATAGTTCATACTAGAGTTCACACCCTGTAGAACTTACCCGAGTCTGATATGTGAGTATCAGAACCCGAACAAAGGAGAGACCAAATATCACACGTTTCTAACATTATTACTGTTTGGTTGTTTTATGTTATTCATCCGATTCATATGCTTAGGTATGTGCTACCGGTACACATACATCCACTTATGAATAAGATGAGTTATTATTTGAAAACTGATAAATCTGATGGCTCATATTTATAATGGGTCCCGTCTCTGTCCGGGACTAGCTCAGGAGTACAGGCTACTACTTCCGGGGACTTATCATTACGTGCCCCACACGACACTTCAGATTTAGGCTACTGCTTTCGGGGACTTATCATTATGTGCCCCACACGACACTTCAGAAATATCACCATTATAAATATGACATCATACCGGTTTCCATCAGTTTCCCCCACTCCAATGTAAGTTGAGTATTTTTATTATATATATATATGAATTGCGCAAAGATAATATCCACAAGTGTATATAGTATAACCATGATTATCCAACTACGGGAATTAACAGGAGTATAATATTAGGAGTTACCCTTTTTCAGGGGTTCAGGAATACAGGAGTTCAGGAGTACAGGAGTTCAGGAGTTCAGGAGTACAGGAGTTCAGGAGTACTAAATATCTGGTAACAGTATAATAATCATGCCAATTCCTCGTAAAAGTAATAGTCATGAATATGTAATATAATACAGGTGCCACAATATCAGGTCAAGTGTACTAGCACCGGGTGATAGCATGTCAAGTGTCAAATGTTATTATATCAGGTGTCAGTATAGCATGGCAAGCGGTGTCAGATATCAAGTGTTAAGTATAGCATGGCATGTACCGGTGTCGGATATCAAGTGATACGATAGCATGGCAAGTATCAGTATCAGATATCAAATAATAAGTATAGAATGGCAAGTATCGGTATCAGATAAGCATGAAAAGTACCGGTGTATACATATCAGGGTCAGGTAACTAATATATCGGTGAGCGTTGCAACATCAAATACTAAGTATCAACCGGTCACGTAACATGGTACAAGAGAATGGCATAAACATTTCAAACTCTACACAACCATTTTTATAATAATAAATTTATATTTTAATTAGCTATGCGAAGTCGAGTAAAGCGGGAGCAGATCTAGACATACCCGGTATAATACCGGTGCGACAAAGTATAATAACGACCGGAGGCTATTTATAAAGCATGATAATTTTATAAATCATTTATATGACATATACCAAGTTGCATAAAGAGACATCATATATTAAAAGTCAGATAATAATTATTTAACATGAAATGATGGTAATAAAGAAAGAAATGTACTCGCCTAAAATCGGACGCAATACCGAGTAAAAGTCCAAAAAATCCGCTAATACGAGCGAACAAGCTACTAGCCCATACTATATATATATATATATATATATATATATATATATATATATATATAATAAATATTATAAATATATTAGAGAGGGAATGAGAAAGGGGGGAGAGAGAGAGGAGAGAGAAAGTTGTAGGAAGGAGAGAGAAAATAGGGTGTTTTTAAAAGGGAAAATAGGAATTAAAAGGAAAGGAGTATGAGTGCAATTATAGGGAAGTAAATAAGGGGTTGAGGGGGTATTTAGGGAGTTGGAAAGTTGTTATATTTAGGAAAGAATAAAGAAAGAAAAGAAAAGAAAAGAAAGAAAGAAAGAAGGAGGAGGGGGAGACGCCGCCGCCTAAGGGCGGCTGTCGAGGAGGGGGCGGCGGCCTGGGCTTGGGGGAGAGTTTGGTTTTGTTGTTGTTGGGTGTTGATGGTGGAGGTGGTGGTGGTAGTTGGTGGTTGTGGTGGTTGTTGGAGGTGGTGGGGAGTTAGAGGAGGAGGTGATGATGGGGTGGTGGGAGTCGTGAATTTGATGGAGATGGTGGTGAAATTTGGAGGAGGAGGTGGTGGTGGGTTTTGGTGAAATTGGAGATGGTGGAGAGTTGGTGGAGGTTGAAGGAGGTGGTGGAGTGGAGAGGGGGTGTGGGGGAATGGTTGGCCGGCCTAGGGGCGGCCGGCAGCTGTGGTGGTGATGGTGGAGGCGGCGGCGGTGAAGATGAAAGGAGTTGGGTTTAGTTTGAAGGAGATGGAATAATGAAATTAGAAGGAAAGGAGAAGGAAGGGTTTAAATGGAGAAGGAGGAGAAAAATGTGATGATGAAAGGGATGGGGGAGATGGGCTGCTCAGCCCATCACGCCCTGCTCTAGGCTGCGGCTGCGGGAGTGGGTGCACAGGGCATGGAGGTGGAGTGTGGGGGAAGAAAAGAAAAGAAGAAAAAGAAAGAAAAATAAGGAAAAAGGAAGAAAAAATAAGAAAAAAGAAAATAAAATAATAAATTTTTTATTATTATCTAATTAATTTATTATAATATCTGAGAGTATAAAGTAAGGGAGTAGAGAAGGAAAAAGCAAGAAAAGAAAATATCGGTAAATAATATTATTATTTTAATAGGGTGAAAATTTGACTGTTTCCGAAACGTTTCGAAAACTTCTAAAAATAGCAAATATTTAAGATGCTCGATGAAATCGGGTTTCAAATTAAAAATCCTAGAATCTTCCGCCGATACCGGCCGACACCAGAATCGGTCAAATTTTGATAAATTTAAAAAATCTCAAAATATATTTAGATAGAAAATGAAATTCTAAGAAGAAATATGAAAGCCGTTTTTGAAAATTCAATCCCGTTTGAAAACTAAAAATCTGAGAATCAATCAGCGATACCGACCGACACTAGTTTTGGAGATTTTGTAAAATAATTCTGAAAAATTTTAAAAAATCATGAAAAATTTGAAATATTAGAAAACAGTGTCTGAAACTAAAATCGGTCAAATTGGACTACCGAAAAGGTCAAATCGGGCTGCAGGCTGGTATCGGGTTCCCGATCTGGGTCAGAACTGACTCTAAGACTGAGAATCCAGATCAGATACCAAATAATACAACTTAAATACAAATACTGAAATAAAATTGAAACAAATTGGTCAAAGAATTCGGGACACGCGTCCGGGTACGTATCCTGGGAACGGGGTGCTACATATCCGATGTCACCATCATCTGAGTTCATACAACTTGAGTTGCCCTCAGAGTAACAGAACTAGAGTGTGTCAATGGTAATCATTGTATCCCAGAAATCATATGTCATAAGGCAGGGTGTCAACTCAGGGCATAATATCTGATTAGATGACTATAACTGGAGAATATAAAGGTATTGCATTTTAAGTTATACAATAATAACAATCAGTATCGTTTGATATTTTAATCGCCTCCCTACCAGTGCCTCGATAGTCCATACTAAAGTTCGCACTCTAGTAGAACTTACTCGGGTTTGATATGTGAGTACCAGGTCCCGAAAAAAGGAGAGACCAAATATCAAACATTCTTAATATTATTACTATTGGTTGTAAATTCTTATGTTATTCATCCGATCCATATGCTTATGTATGTGTTACCGGTACACATACATCCACTTATGAATAAGACGAGTGATTACTTGGAAACTGATAAATCTGATGGCTCATATTTATAGTGGGTCCTGTCTCTGTCCGGGACTAGGCTCAGGAGCGCAGGCTACTGCTTCCGGGGACTTAGCATTACACGCCCCACACGATACTTCAGATATCAGGCTACTGCTTGGACTTATCATTTCGCGCCACACGACACTTCAGATATAACACCATTATAAATATGACATCATACCGGTATCCATCAATTTTCCCCACCCAAGTGTAACTTGAGTACTTTATTATATATAAAGTCCAAGGATAATGTCCATAGTGAATACACAGTAATCCAATATCCATGATTATCCAATTACGGGGATCAACATGAGTACAATATCAGGAGCATAATATCAGAAGTCTCTCTGTTACAAAGGTTCAGGAATACAGGAGCACAGGAGTTCAGGAGTGCCAGATGTCTGGTAACACTATAATAATCATGCGAAGTCCCATAAAAGTGATAATCATGAATATGCAATGTAATATAGGTGTCAGGTATTCCAGTTAGGTGTCACAACATCAGGTCAAGTGTACTAGTACCATGTGAAAGCATGTCAAGTAAGTGGTAGCATGTCAATTGTCAAGTGTCATATATCAGGTGTCAGGTATTAGGTGTCAAGTGATAACATGTCAAGTACCGGTGTCAGATATCAAGTGTCAAGTATCAGGTGTCAAGTAATAACATGTCAAGTACCGGTGCCAAATATCAAGTGTCAAGTATTAGATGTCAAGTAATAACATGTTAAGTATCGGTGTCAGATCTCAAGTGTCAAAGTCAGGTGTCAAGTGTAACATGTCAATATATCCTGTAATAGACGTTAAAATAGCAATCATTAGGTATGAAATGATGATAGCAAAGCATGAAGTAACACAGAAAATGTACTCGCCTAAATCACTGAAAAACTGCGTAAAATCCCGGAATATCATAAACACGTACATGCCACTAATCCATATTAATATATATATATATACACATAAATATTAGAGAGAGAATGAGAGAGGAGAGAGAGGACAGAGAGAGTTGTAGGGGAGAGAGAGGAGAGAGTTATAGGAGAGAGAGTGAGAGAGAGAGAGCCTTGCTGGAATGTTAGAGGGGGTAGGGAGAGAGTTTTGATGAAAATAAGGGGGTAAAAGGGAAAGTAGGAAAAAGAAAGAAAGAAGAAAGAAGAAAGAAAGAAGAGGAAGAAAGGAAAGAAGGGAAAAAGAAAGAGTGGGGGGAGGTTGGCCGGCGGCGGCGCCAAGGAGTGGGGGGGTTGGCCGGTGGCCTGGTGGCGCCGCCGCCGGCCAGGGGGCGCCGCCTCTGGCGTAGGGGGGTCGGCGGCACAGCAACCCCTGGGAAGGAGGAGGGTTTGGTGGTTGTTGGGGAAGTTGTTGTTGATGTTGTTGTTAATGTTGATGGTGTTGGTGGTGGTGATGGTTGATGGTGGTGGTGGTGATGGTTGATGGTGGTGGTGGTGGTGGTGTTAGGGATTGGAAGAGGAGGTGGATGAGATGGTAGGGTGATGGAAGTGGAGGAGGTGGTAGAGTATTGGTGGTGTATTTTGAGGATGAAAGTGGAGGTGAAATGGGTTTTTGTTGAAATTGGAAGGATGGTGGTTGATGTTTGGTGTAAGGAAGTGAGCGATGGGGTTTTGGGGGTGGAGATGGCCGGAGATGGAGCAAAGGAAGGGAGAGAGAGGAGGATGTGTTAGTGGGATAGATGAAGAAAGAGGTGGAGGATAATGGGTAGAAAAGAAGAAAGAAAGGAAAGATAAAGAGAAGGAGAGGAGATGGGGAGTATGGGAGAAGGAATGGAAGGGAGAGGGGTTGCTGGTGGTGCAGCTGCTACTGCTAGTCCTGGTCGGCAGGGTATAGGAGGGGATATGGAGTAGGCAGGGGAGAAGAAAAAGAAAAGAAGAAAAAGAAAGAAAATAAGGAAGGGAAAAGGAAAAATAAAGAAAAGAAAAAATAAGGAAATTTAGTGAATAAATATATTATTAAATAAATTAATTAATAGGATAACTTGAGAGTATAAAGTAGAGGAGTGGAGAAGGAAAAAGTAAGAAAAGAAAAGAAAGGAAAATAATAATATTATTTAAATAGGGTAAAATTTGACTGTTTTAGAAATGCTCCAAAAAATTCTCAAAAATAGAAAATATTATTTTAAGATGCCTGATGAAATTAGATTCGAGAAATTCAATCTCATTTTCAAATTTAAAAATCCTAAAATCTTCTAGCAATATTGGCCGACACCTGAATCGGTGAAATTTTGATAAATACAAAAAAATCTCAAAAAATGTATTTAGATAGAAAATAAGATTCTAAGAAGTAATGTGAAAGCTGTTTCTAAAAATTGAACTCCATTTAAAAACTAAAAATCTGAGAATCGGTCAGCGATACTAATCGACACTAGTTTTGAAGATTTTGCAGAATAATTCTGAAAAATTTGAGAAAACCATGAAAAATTTAAAATATTAGAAAACAGTGTTTGAAACTAAAATTGGACAAATCAGACTACCAGAAAGGTCAAATCAGGCAGTACGCTGGTATTGGGTTCCCGGTCCAGGTCAGGGCTGACTCTAAGACTGAGACTCCAGATCCGATACCAAATAACATAAGTAATCACAACTAAAAAATAAATACTGGAAGAAAATTGAAATAATACGGTCAAAAAAATCGGGACACGTATCTGGGTACGTATCCTGGGAACGGGTTGGTACAATTTACCCACCTAACAAAAATTTTGTCTTCGAAATTTCTATAAGGAGGGAGATGAACATAGAAGAGATTAGGGTCAACGATGATAATGTGATAAAGTGTGAAGGGTAAGGAAGATTACCAGCTTAGGACCATATCTGAGTTGGTTGAAGGGATGACCGGAAGAAGCTGAAAGGAAAAAGATAGAAGGGTCTCATGATTCAAGGAAAAGATTGCGAGGAAGGAATAGATAACACCGCACTTACGATTGGAATGTATATTCAAGACTCGTGCTCTTCAGCTGCAAATTAATATATCATTAATCTACAACTAGTTGTGCTGAAGATGTGAGAACTTAAGCTCTGATACCATCCTGTGACGCCTGACCTCGCGGGTACGGAGACGTCACTGCGACGTATATACGCAGGTCAGAAATACCCTCACGTATATACGCTAAGCATCAGTACATGCAAGAATCAGAGTGCGGAAGCACAGTGATAATATACATTCTAACAGAAAAGTACAAGTACATGGTTATCCCAGAGAGTGTTACATTATTACAGGAATATTACATCACTAGAAAATATAAAAGTACATTATACGAAGAGATATATATAACAAAAGCTGAGAGGTGCTCACGAGCAGCAAGAGGGGCCTCGGAGCTAATCAGGAGACGAGCTGGGAGAGAGAGTTACGGCGATGTCCAAGCTTCTGCTACCCTCTGATCATCACAGAAGGATCCGCTACGCATTCTGATCAGCTACAACAAGGCCACAATCGTCCGGACTCTAGGATCTGGACATGAGAATCTAGGGTTATCGATGCAACCCGCGAATACATATGATAAAGCCAAGTGGCGTGCATATCAGGCACACGTGTATATGATCAAGTGATGTGGTTCAGGCATACAAGTAATGACAAGTAACATAAAAGAAATTAAGGAATGACAGTAAATCCGAAATCAAGTAAATACATGTATATCGATAAGTCTAAATTAGAAAACATGCAAATAAAACAGTGTCGAGAGCTTAAGTACAAATAGACATGCGATAAATACATCAAGCATGCGATAAATACATTAAACATGCGATAAATATTAGTATGGAAAAAACTAGTTGCATAAGCTCAGATTATGGATCACGAGATCTATACGTCAAGGGGATAATCCAAACAAGGACCCTCATCTATATACCACATATCCGATGTCACCATCATCTGAGTTCATACAACTTGAGTTGCCCTCAGAGTAACAGAACTAGAGTGTGTCAGTAGTAATCATTGTATTCCATAAATCATATGTCATAAGGCAGGGTGTCAACTCAAGGCATAATACCTGATTAGATGACTATAACTGGAGAATATAAAGGTATTGCATTTTAAATTATTCAATAATAACAATCAGTACCGTTTGATATTTTAATCGCCTCCCTATCAGTGCCTAACATCGCTGATAGTCCATACTAGAGTTCGCACTCTAGTAGAACTTAATCGGGTCTGATATGTGAGTACTAGGTCCCATACAAAAGAGAGACCAAATATCACATGTTCCTAATATTATTACTGTTGGTTGTAAATTCTTATGTTATTCATCCGATCCATATGCTTATATATGTGTTACCGGTACACATACATCCACTTATGAATAAGATGCGTTATTACTTAGAAACTGATAAATTTGATGACTCATATTTATAGAGGGTCCCGTCTCTGCCTAGGACTAGGCTCAGGAGTACAGGCTACTACTTTCGGGGACTTATAATTACGCGTCCCACACGACACTTTAAATATTAGGCTACTGCTTCCAGAGACTTATCGTTACGCGCCCCACATGACACTTTAGATATAACACTATTATAAATTTGACATCATACCGGTATTCATCAGTTTCCCCCACCCAAGTGTAAGTTGAGTACTTTATTATATATATATATATAGTCTAAGGATAATGTCCATAGTGAATACACAGTAATCCAACATCCATGATTATCCAATTACAGGAATCAATAGGAGTACAATATCAAGAGCATAATATCAGGAGTCTCCTTGTTACAGGGGTTTAGAAAACAGGAATACAGGAGCACAGGAGTTCATGAGTACCAGAGGCCTGGTAACAGTATGATAATCATTCCAAGTCCCCGTAAATGTGATAATCATGAATATGCAATGTAATACAGGTGTCAGGTATCCAGTCTGGTGTCACAACATCAGGTCAAGTGTACTAGTACCAAGTGAAAGCATGTCAAGTAAGTGGTAGCATGTCAATTGTCAAGTGTCATATATCAGATGTCAAGTGATAACATGTCAAGTACCGGTGTCAGATATCAAGTGTCAAGTATCAGGTGTCAAGTAATAACATGTCAAGTACCGGTGTCAGATATCAAGTGTCAAGTATCAGGTCTCAAGTTATAACATGTCAAGTATCGGTGTCAGATATCAAGTGTCAAGTATCAGGTGTCAAGTAATAACATGTCAAGTACCGGTGTTAGATATCAACTGTCAAGTATCAGGTGAAAGTGTCAAGTATCAGGTGTCAAGTAATAACATGTCAAGTATCAGTGTCAGATATCAAGTGTCAAGTATCAGGTGTCAAGTAATAACATGTCAAGTACCGGTGTCAGATATCAAGTGTCAAGTATCAGGTGTCAAGTAATAACATGTCAAGTACCGGTGTCAGATCTCAAGTGTCAAGTATCAGGTGTCAAGTATAACATGTCAATATATCATGCAATAGACGTTAAAATAGCAATCACTAGGTATAAAATGATGATAGCAAAGCATAAAGCAACACATGAAATGTACTCGCCTAAATCACCGAAAAACGGCGTAAAAAATCTCGGAATACCATAAACACGTACATGCCACTAATCCATATTAAAATATATATAATTTATATGTATACATAAATATTAGAGAGAGAATGAGAGAGGAAGAGAGTTGTAGGGGGAGAGAGAGTGCGCCTTGCTGGAATGTTAAAGGGGGTAGGGGGAGAGTTTTGATGAAAAGAAGGGGGTATAAAGGGGGAAGTAGGAAAAAGAAAGAAAGAAGAAAAGAAAGAAAGAAAGAAAGGAAAGAAGGGAAAAAGAAGAAGGAGATGGGGGGAGGTTGGTCGTGGCCTGGTGGCGCCACCGCTGGCCAGGGGGGCGCCGCCGCCGCCGGAGGGGGGTCGACGCCGCAGCAGCCCCCGGGGAGGAGGAGGAGGGTTTGGTGGTTGTTGAGGAAGTCGTTGATGTTATTGGTGTTGGTGGTGGTGGTTGGTTATGGTGGTGGTGTTGTTGGGGATTGGAAGAGAAGGTGGATGTCATGGTTGGGTGATGGAAGTGGAGGAGGTGGTGGAGTATTGGTGGTGTATTTTGAGGATGAAAGTGGAGGTGAAATGGGTTTTTGTTGAAATTGAAAAGATGGTGGTTGATGTTTGGTGGAAGGAAGTGAGGGATGGGGTTTTTGGAGGTGAAGATGGCTGGCGATGGAGCCAAGGGAGGGAGAGAGAGGAGGATGTGTTGGTGGGATAGATGAAGAAGGAGGTGGAGGATAATGGGTAGAAAAGAAGAAAGAAAGGAAAGATAAAGAGAAGGAGAGGGGGAGGGGGAGTATGTGAGAAGGAATGAGGGGAGAGGGGCTGCTGGTGGTGCAGCTGCTACTGCTGGTCCTGGTCAGCAGGGTATGGGAGGGGATGTGGAGTAGGTAGGGGAGAAGAAAAAGAAAAGAAGAAAAAGAAAAAAAGAAAAGAAGGAAAACGGAAAAATAAAGAAAAGAAAAAGGAAAATTTGTGAATAAATATATTATTAAATATTAAATTAATAGGATAACTTGGAAGTATAAAGTAGAGGAGTGGAGAAGGAAAAAGTAAGAAAAGAAAAGAAAAGTAAATAATATTATTATTTAAATAGGGTAAAATTTGACTATTTCAGAAATGCTCCGAAAAATTCTCAAAAATAGAAAATATTATTTTAAGATTCATGGTGACATTGGATTCAAGAAATTCAATCTGGTTTTCAAATAAAAAAATCTTGTAATCTTCCAGCGATACCGATCGACACCAGAATCGGCCAAATTTTGATAAATTCAGAAAAATCTCAAATTATATTTAGATAGAAAATGAGATTCTAAGAAGTAATGTGAAAGCCGTTTTTAAAAAATTCAACTCCATTTGAAAACTAAAAATTCAGGAATCGGTCAGCGATACCAATCGACACCGGTTTTGAAGATTTTGCAGAATAATTCTGAAAAATTCCAGAAAATCATGAAAATTCTAAATTAGAAAACAGTGTTTGAAACTAAAATCGGTCAAATCGGACTATCAGAAAGGTCAAATCAGGTAGTACACTAGTATCGGGTTCTCGGTCCAGGTCAGGGCTGACTCTAAGACTGAGAATCCAGATCCGATACCAAATAACATTAGCAATCACAACCCAAAAATAAATACCGGAAGAAAATTGAAACAATACGGTCAAAAAAATCGGAACACATATCTGGGTATGTATCCCGGGAACAGGGTGCTACATGCGATGAGAGTCGGCGACGTATATACGCGAGAAGAGTACCCTACGTATACACTCTAAGCCTAAAGTTACCTGAACAAACTATATAATCATCTATAAAGGCACTAAAGTTACTGTAATAATGCATATAATATCTAACACAATGCTAGCAAATGAATAAGATATGAAATGTGACTGAATACGATATAGAGAGAATCAAGGAAAAACAGGAATAAAAGAGTAGGGATACCGATAATAAGGAAGAGAGAGACTCCAGCTCCACAAGTGCATGTGATCCTCTCCAAATACCTGATCAACAATAAATAGCCTCAGATCTGGATATGCAAATTCAGGGAGTCAGAACTCCTAGTGAATGTCTAACAGAAAAAGGGAAAGGCATGCGAATATAAATGTGAGCAGAGTAGGAAACATATATGTTGGAATAAAACAGAAATAACATATAAAACATGAATAGAAAATAATAAAGTCAGTCAGTACAAAACTAGATGTCCAATCGGGTGTCAGGTGTACAGTCTAGTCATTGGTATTATCAGATGTCTACAATCAGTCATGTATATTAAGTTCAGTCTACAATGTCAATATAAGATTTCAGTTTTGTTTTTAATTATGTCAATGAACACCAATTGCCACATGCAGTAAATGTATCCCATACTACGCATGCCACACGTATGAATCAGGGCCCTAAGTTATTGAAACTGATTGGTTAGAGATATTGTCCATGCTTTAATGGGTCCCGTACATAACCGGGACCACGGTGCCAGATGCCTGGTGCTGAACCAGGCCCGTACCGCTAGGTACTCAGTAACAGTAACAGTAATATCAGATGGATGCTAGTTTTCCCTGGGAACCTTGCAGTGGAACCCTCATTTCGGCTGCGTAACCTGTATCCTAGGTCTACCCAAAATACAGACGCCGTCTCCTCCATCAATTTCCCCAATCCCAGTGCAAGCTATCTTTTTACAATATTATTTAATCCAGTTAAATCAGTCAATATCCATGTTACTTAGAATACTGGGATGATGCGGTGACAGTAACAGTATAGTAACAGTAATCATATACACGGTGAGCAGTAATCAGAATAGTAAACAGTAATAGTTACCGTGTATATGATGAATAGTTTTGTACCGAGCGTTTTGGTCTAGCGATACTTTCTCAGTAACTTCCAGTAACATGAATAATTACAGTAACATGTTTAGACACTTATCCCATCCAATACAATCTCATCTAGAATCAGTCAAATCTCATCTATCAGCGAATCCAAAGTCAATATCTGTTATAGTAACTACCTCAATAAATCAATATCAGTTACCCCGATCATGTCGATCTACCCCAATCCTTTATATTATCTACATATCTATCCTTAGTCACCAATATATCAAAGACCCAACATAAATAATCAGCCACCTCTAATCAATTATCCCGATCTCAAAATAATAAGCTAACTGCTCAATTACCTCTAACCGATTCCTCATTTAACAATTCGACCAATATATACCCACTTCAGTCGAGTCCAATCACAGGTCCAAATATCAAGGTAATCATCAACTGTAATAATATGAAGTCCACAAAATCAAATAAACCCAATATACACCTATCTTTCAACCCAATCTTGGGTAATTAAAATAGACCAGAATTCAATGTTTACTATACTCTATCGGTTCAACTTTGCAAATCAACTCACCCAAGTATTCACCCATATAACTATAATCATGGACAATCAAAATCCAGTATCCAAATCAAATCACCATTTAAGCTATATCATAGATAGTCCCAGATCCGAAATAGTAACATCAGTTCACATGAAATCCACCCTGAAGAAATTCATTGTAATTTCAATTAATTGATAAACCTCCCATTTACTAATAAAGCCAAATCCTCAGAATCCAATCATCACGTGATTTATCACCGAATAATAGAATATTAAGTCTGGTAACTGATACGCACAAAACCTACCATTCTTCTCATATACAAACTATATATCAAGTATATCACACATATTTCTGAATCCCTAAAATTGTAAACGAATAAACATGAAATGATACTCTAATATCTCAGTATCCAAATATGGAGTCCATCAAGATCATAATCTGGCCAATCATCTAAAATTATCTAAACTATCTCCTATCAAATAATAATCCAAGTCCAATAATTCATTCCATAACCGAAATATTCACTTTCCAACTTATTCGATACCCCCGATCAAAATAGTTGATCATTAGAACCAAACTCTAAATCATAACACCACGATCATTCTAAATTCAAAAATCGACAGATTTAACTATTTGACAGAATAATTATCAACGATATGAAAATATAAATATTTCACATGAAATAATACCAACACATGAAATGACAAAATAATCGCATGATTTAAATCAATAAATAAATAATACACTCACTGGTATAAATAAATAAATAAAAGAGAAACAAACAAACACTCACCTGAGATCGTCACGGATTCGAATATAGAAGTTATAAATTAACTCGGTAATCTACATTCATTTTAAATAATAATTATAAGAATATTTAATTTTGAGCTATTCTAAGTGATATTAGTACAAAATAAATTTTACAGAGTCACATTTCAGTTTATGATTTTATAAGAATTTTTCTGAAATTTTTTCTGATTTTTCTGGATTTTTCTGAATTAATTAAAACGTAAAATCAATTAATAATTCATAACGGATCTGCTATAGTATTGGGTCCAAATCTGAGTCTGGGTTTGGGTGTGCTACAGTATTATTACTACAGTAATATTTCTGAATTTTATTTTATTTTATTTTTCTCTTTTTCTCTTTTTTCTTTTCTTTTTCTATTCTTTTTCCTTTTTTTTGTATTCGGGTCAGGTCTGGTCTGTAAAACAGACCTGAACCTGGGTCTGGTCAGGCCCTGGCCTGACCAGACCAGGCCTGGCCAGACCTGACCCAGGCAGGTTCTCGGCCTGGACCTGGCTGAGAGCAGAGCACAAATTTTTTTTAATTATAAAAAATTTCTAGAATCAATTTAAAATTATGACAATTAGGAGACAAGTCTTAGGTGTCCCTATATATTTTTATTAGAATTTTAAAATAAGGTTTTCGTGGTAAAATTAGTGATTTTAACTAAGGTATGCTACGTGTTCGACGAAATGCCAACAAGAGCTAAAATCCACGACAATGCAAAATAACTTACCCGGAACGCTTTCCTTCAGTGTGAATATTCTTCCTCACATCCAGCACCTCAGAGTCATAGGAGAGAGAAGGAACCCATGCTCATGCAAGGGGTGTGTGCTAGCTTGGTCGGTCTCCGATGGAGATCGTCGGAGAAGACGGAGGTCATGAAAGGTCGTCGGAGAAGACGTGCTCCACCTCGGCGGCACCACTGGAAGGAGAGCATGGCCATGGGACGTGGGGGTTGTTCTCAGGGGGCCAAGAGGGATGTGACATGAGGAAATGACCATGAATGTAGAGGCCACAACTCCGATGGTATGGGGTGCTTGACGTCGGAGCTCCGGCGAGGGGAGGGGGCACGGGCTACGGCCATAGCCGAAGGTAGAGAGTGAATTAGGCCAAGAGGAGGCTTGGGTGATGATTATGGAGCTCACGGGGAGGAGAGCAAGGAGTGGGAAGCCATGGAGGGATGCATGGAGGAGGCTTGGGGTTTATATAGGGAGGAGAGAGAAACGTTAAGTGAGAGACAGAGGGAGAGAGGGATGTGAGAGAGAAGGGAGGACGCAGGTGGGGGGCGTAGGGGACGTCAGTGCAGTTGAGATGAAGAGTGGAGGATGTGGGGAGATAGAAGAGGGAGCAGGACGTGTGTTTGTGGGAGGAAGAAAATGAGGTATCAAAAGTTTAAATAATATATATGCGGTTTACAACCCAAAGCCAAAGTGGCCAAATGGTGTGGGCTTAAGGATGTGGGGGCGTTGGTCATGGTCTCGAAACTTTGAACAAAACAGTCGAAGGAGTTTGATTTTATGTATTTTTTGGAAGAAAAAAAAGTTATAAATGAATGTTAAATAAAATGGTTTTCTTCTTTACCACACGCCAAAGTGGCCATGTGGTTAAGACTTGAGAAGTTTGAGGCTAGGTTAGGAGTTCAAATTTGTTAACTCAACAAGAAGATTTTTGTTTATATTTTTATTTTATATTTATTTTAATTTCATTTTTTTAATAATTATTTAAGCATTATTTTATTGGATTAAACTCTATTAATTTAGAAAAATTCTCAAAAATAGAACATGTCATCTAAAACATTATCGTGAAGTGAGATCTTTGAAATTCATTCCCGATTGTTAATTAAAAATCCCGGAGTCAGCCTGTGACACCGATGTACCCCGAATTGAGATTCTTCTTCAATAATTCCCAACAATTTTCAGAAAATTCAGAAAAATTCAAAATATTGGGGAATAAAATCTTGAGCTGAAACATTCTCAATCCGGTTATTAGGATGATTACATCGGGTATCGGATACCAGTATTGACACCCATACATTGGAAATTGAGGGTTACAATCTTGATCAAATATCTGAAACTATATAAACACAAGATCAATAGTACTATAACTACATGAGTTATTCATCATCAAAAATAGAGTGATGGGTCTTTGGGCTGACAATCTCTCTTTTTGATGACGTTAAAACTCATAAAGTTATATATGCATGGATTAAAGATAAGCTTCATAGAAGCTCCCTCTTAACTCATGCATAACAAAAATAATAAAAATATTCAATAAAAGCACATAAATTAAACAAAATATATATGCATAAATACCAATATTAAGTATGCGTATATAAACTCACTAAATTTTTCTCCCCCTTTTTGTCAATTGATCAACAAAGTGTGAAGACAATCAAACAATAAAGATGTATATGCGATATATATTCATGAATAGGAGAGACATTAAGTTAGCTCCCCCTATATACATGCATTACATGGAGAAGGGATGAATAGACCCTAACCCACATAAAGTATAATATACAATGTATACGCGGAGATGTTAAGCCCCCCCTACACACGTGTATCACGTAAAGAAGAGGTCAAGTTTCTCAATGTGAGATACACTCAATATGAATCTATATATAGAGAAGATGTTAAACTCTCCTTGCATATAGGCAATACATATCAACAAATTTTAAAAGAAAATTTTTGATAATACTTAAAACAAAAATTTGAAATTTCTTAAAGTCAAATAAATTTTGATGTCAATTGTAAATTCATTGTAAGTTTTTGATACCAATTGAAGGTAAAAAAATGAAATATATTTTGATACCAAACAAATACCAATTGAAATCAATACATAAGCTTGTAAATATACCAATTAATTTTTAGAATTAAGTCAAGCTTAGCATAAACATAATTTGTGCTTAAAAAAATGTATGGCATTACAAAGTAAGCACAATCTAAATCATATATATATATATATATATATATATATATATATATATATATATATATATATATATATATATATGAAAATAGAAGTACCACTTGAAATTGGATGCATACATATATAGAAACAAAATATGAGTATACAAAAATGTAAAATAACATTGAAATCATGTGTATTACTCAAACTATCCACCCTTATCATGCACATGTTAAAAAGATATATAATAAGTTACACAAGATATGGTCGCCCAACTAACCGCCTTTTGGTTGGTAAGGGTTTTCAAAAATAAGATTTGAGACTAGTTTGAGCATAATTTGAAAACGTTACCAATTTAAGAATCAAGAAACTAGTTTAAATAATTTTTGAAAAACTAGTTAAAGATCCTTCAAAACATAAAACCAAATCATATATCTCATGAAGCATACTAAGTACACAAAAATTGTCAATCAAGATCCATAAGGCACAAAAATTAGCTCATGAAAATAAGGTCATTAGTAAACAAAGAAATGTGAGTACACAAGAATCATGTGAATAGCATATTCATGAAAATAAACAATAAAGCTCGAAACAAACATCAAAACTAAAATTTTTATAAAAATTAAACAAGCATCAAGGTATATGTATGTTTTGTCGAAACTATAAGTATACATATATATATATATATATCTCAATCACAAATGAGTCCATAATAGAATTTTACATGAAGGCAAGTGACTCAAGGATATACATGTATATCTATTAGTTTTAGAGAAAAATAACATATACATGAAGCTAAACATGTACAAAAATAAGAAAAATAAATATAAATGAAAAAATCATCAAAACTAGGTTATACATGTATATGTAATGAGTACAAATGAGCAACGAAGTAAAAACACATAATAATCAAGTGTAGCTCACTACTTATACAAGTATAAACACAAGTTTTAACAAAAACTACATCGAAACAAGTAATCAGCACATGAAGCATAAAACAAGCATGATCATTTGGCTAAATGCATGTGTTTTAGAACTAGTATGTATGTATGTATATATATATATATATATGTATGTATATATATATATATATGTATGTGTGTGTGTGTGTGTGTGTGTGTGTGTGTGTGTAGTAGTTAAACAATAGTGAGAACACAAAATATGAATCTATATGAACATGGGTGTATCTCAAAGACTATATATGTATATCACATGTCTAATAACATTGCATTTAACATAATGAACATTGAAAATCAAGTATATCAATTATGATTATCATATGTATGTATGTATATATATATAATGAACATTTAACATAATGAACATTGAAAATCATGTATATCATATGTATGTATGTATATATATATAATGAACATTGAAAATCAAGAGATCATGTTCATGTATGCCCTAAATTGAAAATCTTTAAAACTTGAATTATGATTGGGTGGTAGATAATATGATGTATACACTTGAACTTATTGTTATGTCAATTGGTATCATTGAACTCTTTCAATTGGTATCATTTTGATCTTCTTGTATACTCATATATGTTTTGTATGTATGTATGCTTTAAATTCCAAGTATATCAATTTCTATTGGTATCTATCTTTCATACATATATATGTTTGTGTTTATGCTAGTGCTTGAGTTTCAATTTTGTTTAAATTGATTACTTTTAAATTGTTATCAAGACTATGCATGACTTTAGTTTGTATTTCATAAAGGGGGAGAAAATTTGATTTTGTATTTCAATTGGTATTTGTACTCCCACTCTTTATGATCAAAAGTTGTTATTTTGAACATATGATATCAACATCAAATTTGTTATATGTTTTTTAAAATGAACAATTCTTACAATTGGTATCAATGTTTCTATGTAAAATATCTTCAATTGGTAAAATTTTACAATTGGTATCATATTTAAGAAATTCAAAATTTGCTTTGGTATCAAGATTCATGTTTTAGGAATTCAAGATTTATGTTTAATTACAATTGGTATCTCATATGTTGTTTAAAGAATATATTCAAAGTTTTGATTTGTATTTCCTATATGCAAGGAGAGCTTAACATCTCTCTTACATATAGATTCATGTTGAGTATATTATAAATTGAGGAGCTTGACAACTCTTCTTTATATGATATACGTGTGTAGGGGGAGCTTCACATCTCCTCTTATGCATTACATAATATGTGTTATGTGAATTGGGGCTTGTCATCCCTTCTTCATGTAATGCATATGTGTAGGGAAGCTAACTTAGCGTCTTCCTCTTCATGAATGTATATAGCATATAACATATATTGATTCTTGTTTATTGGTATCAAGATGCTTCATTGACATATTTTTAATTGATATCATGTTTGTAGTCACCCCTTATTGATTTTGATTTTTGTTTTAGACAAAAAGGGGGAGAACATTGTCTTTTATTGTTTTGTTTGACATAAAGGGGAAGAAAGATTTTTACCCCTCATTTTATCTATGGTTTTGATTGTTTACCCCTTTGTTGATGATTGACAAAAAGGGGGAGAAGTATTTGTGTTTTATATTATATGCATGCTTATGTTTATGCATATATTATGTTTTAATCTCAAGAATATTAAGTTTAATCGTTTTATAGAGTTTGCTTTGTAATTGGTATCTAGAGGTTATTTTGTTTTGAATATTCCATTTGATATCTAGAACCATTCATTGTTTATGCATATGCATGTTTCATGTTTAATATTCATTGCATTATCCCTATGCATGAGTTAAGGGGGAGCTTCTTTGAAGCTTAACTTTAATCCATGCATATATAACTCCATGAGTTTTGTCATCATCAAAAAGGGGGAGATTGTTGGCCCAAATGGCCTTCCACTCTAGTTTTGATGATGATCAACACTCATGTAGTTATGTTTACTAATATTCTTGTGTTTCTAAGTTTCAGATCATTAACAGGATATTAGTTGGTGATTAGCTTCAACAAGATGATTAGAAGCTTATCTTGGTGATTCCGGTGCCAAAGCTTAAAGATCATACCTTTGCACTTGGAGAATCACGGAGTTTTGGAGCAAGTCTACTTGAAGATGAAGATCGTCAAGAAGACTTAGGTATCCTAGCTTAGATAGAGTTTTAGATCCATTTGTAAAGCTTAGTTTAGTTGATATGCTCAAGTGAACACAAAACACACACATTTTATGATTTGATATTTGGTTTGTATGAATAGTTGATCAAAACAAGTTTACATGTTTTATATGTATAGTAGATGTATTCTAGTTATACATACATGGTTTAACTTGCTAAACAAACTTATTTTGATATCCCTATTCATGGTTTGGAAAAATCAAGTTTGATAAAAATACCGGTTTTTGTTTTTGATAAAATTTGCAAGACACAAAAATAAATTGATATGTTGATATATTGTCTTGAAATTTTTATCACATGTTTATGTTTTAACATAAAATGATAAAACAAGTTTTATGGAATTTTCAGAAATGATAAAAGATTTTTGTAAAATATTTTTCCCTAAATTTCTGACCTGGTTTTTGGGCTGACAGGCTGGTCGGTCGACCGTGCCGGTCGACCGCACCAAAGGGCCGGTCGACCGATCCGGTCGACCGATGTGCACAGATGTGCACGTCTGTTAAGCACAGAACCGGTCGACCGGGTCGGTCGACCGAGGTGAGAGCTCTGCTCTCGGGATTTTTCAGTCGACCGGGCCGGTCGACCGCTAGTGCCCAACGGTCACATTTTTGACCGTTGGCGGTCGACCGGACCGGTCGACCGGTGGCTGTCAGAACTGCCACATCAGCCTAACGGCTAGTTTTGTATAGGGGCTATATAAACCCATCTCTTTGGGGATTTTGGCCAAGTTTTTCAAGAAGAAAAATACCAGTTTTCTAAAGTGTTTAAAAGAGTTTTAAAAAAGTTTTAAGTGCTAACAAGATTTATTCTTTGTGTTTTTGGGTTTTGGAAAAATCAAAGAAATTGGAATTTGGAATTTTTGTATTGGCTTTCATTCTTTATCTTTTACAAGAAATTTCCCAAGTGTTTTTCTTTGAGTTCTTGTTTCCAAAACACATAGTTTCCACACTTGAGCCATATCTTCTATCCTAAACTATTAGGATCTTGTTTTGTGGAAAAAGAGAAAAGAAAGTTTTGAGGTTGTTGTTGTGAACCTCTAAGTTGTACACCCTTATTCTTGTTGTATCCCTCTTCGGTAGAGGTGATCGGGTGATTGGTTTGTGAGCCTCTTAGGTAGAGGTGTTTGTTGTAGTTGGCTACGGGCCGTATCCCTCTTCGGTAGAGGTGGATTGTGGTTGTATAGCCTCGGTGGCTTTGTAAGTTGAGAGAGGAGTTTGGTACTCCTTATAGTGGATTGGGAAATCCTACACGGTGGTGTAGGCGGGGATGTAGAGTTGGGTACTCGAACCTCGAAACAAATTTGTGTGTTTGCGTTTGATCCTATTGTCTCTCAACTCTACTCTCCTTAATTTGTGCAAGCATCATTCATTTCATACAAGCATCATTCATTTCATACTTATTATATATTTGCTTGTGTTGCCTTGCATCTTATTCATATTGCCATATCATATATTGCTTGTGTTATGCCTTGCATCTCTTATTGCTATATCCTTGATTGCTTGGCTTGATTGTGTGTGCACATTGCTAGGATTGCTTGTGTGTGTGCGCCTAATTTGTACTCATCCAACAAGAGCTTCACATAGCACCTCAACCCATTTCAAGGGGAATCAAGAGGAGTTAGTCCAGAGCCTCGCAAGGGGAATTCGGCTACACTTGTTGTATTGTATCAAGTTTGTGCAACATTTGCATTAGCTTCCGCATTTAGCGCACTTAGTTTGCATTTAGTTTCTTAGATTAGCTCTTACACCTATTCATCCCCCCCTCTAGGTGTTTTTCAATTGGTATCAGAGCTAGTGCTCCTGATACTTAGGCTTAACATCCTAGGAGTGATCCATTTGCTTGCTAATCTCATTTGCATTTGTTTGATTGCACATTCATAGTTTACCATGGACTTCATGACCCCTCCTAGCTTTGACCCTTCCAACATTGATGTTTGGAAGTATAGGATGTCCATGTACCTAAAGACCCTAGGTTTGCATGTTTTCCTTGCGGCCACCAAGAGATGTTGTCTTGGTGATTGCAATCATATAGGGGCCAATGCACAAGCCCTAGAGGCCATTAGAAGCACATTACCTAAAGATTATCTTATGTGTGTTTCTAATATTGATTCCGCTTTTGCAGTGTGGAATCTATTGTCAACAACAACCACCACCTCCGAGCTTCAAGTGCAAATCCAAAGGAAGAGGAATCTAGTGGAGAGTCCGAATCACAATGCTACATGCTCCAAGGGAATGACTCCCTTGAGGTACAATCGGAACTTCAACTAGATAGTGATGATGATGCTAGTTCTTCAAATGATCATATTGATGCCCATGCTTTGAATGAAGAACTTTCTATTGTGTGTGAAAAATTGATTGAAAAATATAACTTGTTGAAAAAGAAAGTCTAGGAATTGAACAAGAAAATAAGAGTTTGCATGCTAGACTTAACAATGTTTTACAAGAGAAGGTTGAGGTCTATAATGAAAGGGATTCATTGAGATCTCAATTAGAACTTGCACTTAAGGAAAATAAAGTTTTAAAATCTAAAAATGATTGTGAAAATCTTTTGAAGAAAAATGAAAATTTGTCTTCAAAAGTAGATTTTGTTATAAAAGAGAATGTTGACTTGAAAAATAAATTATTTCTATTTCAAATGATCTAGATGTTTGTTTAAAGAAAAACATTGTTTTGCAAAATAAGATTGATGCACATGTTTGCCATGCTAGGGTAGTATCACACACTTCACCTATTGCATGCCACACTTCTTCTTCTAAGATTAATGATGATATTTATTTGCTTAAGAAGAAGGTTGATTGTCTGGGCTCCACTATGAGCCAATGTGCCTTGAACCACAATCGGTTGGAAACCTTGGTTCGAAAGAAACAAGTTCCATCCTTTATGCATGCACACCCGTCACGGCATACACATGCTTCACACGGACACCATCAACACAAGTATGCTCATGTGTACTCATGTACACATTGTGGACGTAAGGGCCACCTTGCTAAATTTTGTTTTGATAGATTAAATATTGATAATTTAGCAAAGAAGTTTGTTTGGGTTAGAGAAGGGACTAACCCCCATGGACCCAACAAGATGTGGGTACCAAAGACCACCCCTCCTATTATTTTTGATGTAGGTGTGGGCTCTCACATGACGTGAGAGTGATGACACCTTGGAGTGGATGCGTTCCGGACTTAAAGGAAATCATATGGATGCATCACTTTCAAGGGAAGAGATGGTGGAGAGGACCACCAAGTTTTGGAGACAAGGAGGTTGCCTTCTAGGTTTTGGTAACAATTCCTAACTCCTTATTATTTGTTTACATGCTTTATATTTCATCTTTGATTATAGCATGTTTTTGATGTCTATGGATTAGTGTGTTCATTTCATGTTTATTAGATCCTTGACATACATATATAGTATTTGAGACACACATGCTTATTTGAATCATACTTAGTGTTCTCACTTTAGTTTAAGCTATAATGTACATCATGAATCTAATACATGTGAATTTACATAATAATCATGTTTTAGTTTTATCATGATGATTTATTTTGTTTTGATGCTTCATGTTTTGAATATATGTTTAGATGTTAGTTTTCATTAAGACTAGGAATTATACTTGTACATATAGTGGGCCACAAATAAATCTATATATGTTTGGGCTTGATTGCATATTTGTACCCATTAGATGTGCTAGTATAGTCTAGTTTTGATGATCCATACAGTTTAGACTTGTATTCATATTATTGGATTTATATGAGTTTTGATTTCATGTATATGTTTATTTTGCCAAACTTGAAGATATACATGTATACCCCTTGAGTCATTTGCCTTTCATGCAAATATCTATTATGGACTCAAAGTGTGTTTAAGGGATATGTATGTATACTTCTTGTGTTGACAAATCATACATATACCTTGAAATGAAAATTGCTTTGATGAAAATTTAGCCTTATCATGATTTTCATGTTTTTCATGTGTTCAATATTTAACTTCATGTATATGTCTATCTTATCCAAACTATTGACTATACATGAGTATCCTTTTTGAGCCACGTGCCTTCATGCATATATTTTGTGGACTCGTTATGGTTTGGATATGTATGTATACTTTAGTTTGTATTAGACATACATATGCCTTGAAGATTAGATAGTTTTGATGATTTCGTGTTTTAAGGATTAATTGAGCTTAATGAAAATATTTTTCATGATTATGATCTTCACATATTATTTGTACACTCATGTCTATTGCTCATGTTTTGTTTCTCATGAGTTATGCTTTATTGGTTAGAGTGATGATTATCATGTGAATTTCATTTTTGTTTTATTCCTTGCTTGAAGGATTTCGTGCTAGTTAACAAGTTTTCCATTCAACTAGTTGCGGTGTTCTTCATTTTGGTAGTGATTTTCAAACAAAACTACATTTTCAAATCTATTTTTGAAAACCCCTACCTTCCAAGGGCGGTAGGATGGGAGATCATGTTCATGTATGCCCTAAATTGAAAATCTTTAAAACTTGAATTATGATTGGGTGGTAGATAATATGATGTATACACTTGAACTTATTGTTGTGTCAATTGGTATCATTGAACTCTTTCAATTGGTATCATTTTGGTCTTCTTGTATACTCATATATGTTTGTATGTATGTATGCTTTAAATTCCAAGTATATCAATTTCTATTGGTATCTATCTTTCATACATATATATGTTTGTGTTTATGCTAGTGCTTGAGTTTCAATTTTGTTTAAATTGATTACTTTTAAATTGTTATCAAGACTATGCATGACTTTAGTTTGTATTTCATAAAGGGGGAGAAAATTTGATTTTGTATTTCAATTGGTATTTGTACTCCCACTCTTTATGATCAAAAGTTGTTATTTTGAACATATGATATCAACATCAAATTTGTTTATATGTTTTTTAAAATGAACAATTCTTACAATTGGTATCAATGTTTCTATGTAAAATCTCTTCAATTGGTAAAATTTTACAATTGGTATCATATTTAAGAAATTCAAAATTTGCTTTGGTATCAAGATTCATGTTTTAGGAATTCAAGATTTATGTTTAATTACAATTGGTATCTCATATGTTGTTTAAAGAATATATTCAAAGTTTTGATTTGTATTTCCTATATGCAAGGAGAGCTTAACATCTCTCTTACATATAGATTCATGTTGAGTATATTATAAATTGAGGAGCTTGACAACTCTTCTTTATATGATATACGTGTGTAGGGGGAGCTTCACATCTCCTCTTATGCATTACATAATATGTGTTATGTGAATTGGGGCTTGTCATCCCTTCTTCATGTAATGCATATGTGTAGGGAAGCTAACTTAGCGTCTTCCTCTTCATGAATGTATATAGCATATAACATATATTGATTCTTGTTTATTGGTATCAAGATGCTTCATTGACATATTTTTAATTGATATCATGTTTGTAGTCACCCCTTATTGATTTTGTTTTTTGTTTTAAACAAAAAGGGGGAGAACATTGTCTTTTATTGTTTTGTTTGACATAAAGGGGAAGAAAGATTTTTACCCCTCATTTTATCTATGGTTTTGATTGTTTACCCCTTTGTTGATGATTGACAAAAAGGGGGAGAAGTATTTGTGTTTTATATTATATGCATGCTTATGTTTATGCATATATTATGTTTTAATCTCAAGAATATTAAGTTTAATCGTTTTATAGAGTTTGCTTTGTAATTGGTATCTAGAGGTTATTTTGTTTTGAATATTCCATTTGATATCTAGAACCATTCATTGTTTATGCATATGCATGTTTCATGTTTAATATTCATTGCATTATCCCTATGCATGAGTTAAGGGGGAGCTTCTTTGAAGCTTAACTTTAATCCATGCATATATAACTCCATGAGTTTTGTCATCATCAAAAAGGGGGAGATTGTTGGCCCAAATGGCCTTCCACTCTAGTTTTGATGATGATCAACACTCATGTAGTTATGTTTACTAATATTCTTGTGTTTCTAAGTTTCAGATCATTAACAGGATATTAGTTGGTGATTAGCTTCAACAAGATGATTAGAAGCTTATCTTGGTGATTCCGGTGCCAAAGCTTAAAGATCATACCTTTGCACTTGGAGAATCACGGAGTTTTTGAGCAAGTCTACTTGAAGATGAAGATCGTCAAGAAGACTTAGGTATCCTAGCTTAGATAGAGTTTTAGATCCATTTGTAAAGCTTAGTTTAGTTGATATGCTCAAGTGAACACAAAACACACACATTTTATGATTTGATATTTGGTTTTTATGAATAGTTGATCAAAACAAGTTTACATGTTTTATATGTATAGTAGATGTATTCTAGTTATACATACATGGTTTAACTTGCTAAACAAACTTATTTTGATATCCCTATTCATGGTTTGGAAAAATCAAGTTTGATAAAATACCGGTTTTTGTTTTTGATAAAATTTGCAAGACACAAAAATAAATTGATATGTTGATATATTGTCTTGAAATTTTTATCACATGTTTATGTTTTAACATAAAATGATAAAACAAGTTTTATGGAATTTTCAGAAATGATAAAAGATTTTTGTAAAATATTTTTCCCTAAATTTCTGACCTGGTTTTTGGGCTGACAGGCTGGTCGGTCGACCGTGCCGGTCGACCGCACCAAAGGGCCGGTCGACCGATCCGGTCGACCGATGTGCACAGATGTGCACGTCTGTTAAGCACAGAACCGGTCGACCGGGTCGGTCGACCGAGGTGAGAGCTCTGCTCTCGGGATTTTTCAGTCGACCGGGCCGGTCGACCGCTAGTGCCCAACGGTCACATTTTTGACCGTTGGCGGTCGACCGGACCGGTCGACCGGTGGCTGTCAGAACTGCCACATCAGCCTAACGGCTAGTTTTGTATAGGGGCTATATAAACCCCATCTCTTTGGGGATTTTGGCCTAGTTTTTCAAGAAGAAAAATACCAGTTTTCTAAAGTGTTTAAAAGAGTTTTAAAAAAGTTTTAAGTGCTAACAAGATTTATTCTTTGTGTTTTTGGGTTTTGGAAAAATCAAAGAAATTGGAATTTGGGATTTTTGTATTGGCTTTCATTCTTTATCTTTTACAAGAAATTTCCCAAGTGTTTTTCTTTGAGTTCTTGTTTTCCAAAACACATAGTTTCCACACTTGAGCCATATCTTCTATCCTAAACTATTAGGATCTTGTTTTGTGGAAAAAGAGAAAAGAAAGGTTTTGAGGTTGTTGTTGTAAACCTCTAAGTTGTACACCCTTATTCTTGTTGTATCCCTCTTCGGTAGAGGTGATCGGGTGATTGGTTTGTGAGCCTCTTAGGTAGAGGTGTTTGTTGTAGTTGGCTACGGGCCGTACCCCTCTTCGGTAGAGGTGGATTGTGGTTGTATAGCCTCGGTGGCTTTGTAAGTTGAGAGAGGAGTTTGGTACTCCTTATAGTGGATTGGGAAACCCTACACGGTGGTGTAGGCGGGGATGTAGAGTTGGGTACTCGAACCTCGAAACAAATTTGTGTGTTTGCGTTTGATCCTATTGTCTCTCAACTCTACTCTCCTTAATTTGTGCAAGCATCATTCATTTCATACAAGCATCATTCATTTCATACTTATTATATATTTGCTTGTGTTGCCTTGCATCTTATTCATATTGCCATATCATATATTGCTTGTGTTATGCCTTGCATCTCTTATTGCTATATCCTTGATTGCTTGGCTTGATTGTGTGTGCACATTGCTAGGATTGCTTGTGTGTGTGCGCCTAATTTGTACTCATCCAACAAGAGCTTCACATAGCACCTCAACCCATTTCAAGGGGAATCAAGAGGAGTTAGTCCAGAGCCTCGCAAGGGGAATTCGGCTACACTTGTTGTATTGTATCAAGTTTGTGCAACATTTGCATTAGCTTCCGCATTTAGCGCACTTAGTTTGCATTTAGTTTCTTAGATTAGCTCTTACACCTATTCACCCCCCCCTCTAGGTGTTTTTTCAATTGGTATCAGAGCTAGTGCTCCTGATACTTAGGCTTAACATCCTAGGAGTGATCCATTTGCTTGCTAATCTCATTTGCATTTGTTTGATTGCACATTCATAGTTTACCATGGACTTCATGACCCCTCCTAGCTTTGACCCTTCCAACATTGATGTTTGGAAGTATAGGATGTCCATGTACCTAAAGACCCTAGGTTTGCATGTTTTCCTTGCGGCCACCAAGAGATGTTGTCTTGGTGATTGCAATCATATAGGGGCCAATGCACAAGCCCTAGAGGCCATTAGAAGCACATTACCTAAAGATTATCTTATGTGTGTTTCTAATATTGATTCCGCTTTTGCAGTGTGGAATCTATTGTCAACAACAACCACCACCTCCGAGCTTCAAGTGCAAATCCAAAAGGAAGAGGAATCTAGTGGAGAGTCCGAATCACAATGCTACATGGTCCAAGGGAATGACTCCCTTGAGGTACAATCGGAACTTCAACTAGATAGTGATGATGATGCTAGTTCTTCAAATGATCATATTGATGCCCATGCTTTGAATGAAGAACTTTCTATTGTGTGTGAAAAATTGATTGAAAATATAACTTGTTGAAAAAGAAAAGTCTAGGAATTAAACAAGAAAATAAGAGTTTGCATGCTAGACTTAATAATGTTTTGCAAGAGAAGGTTGAGGTCTATAATGAAAGGGATTCATTGAGATCTCAATTAGAACTTGCACTTAAGGAAAATAAAGTTTTAAAATCTAAAAATGATTGTGAAAATCTTTTGAAGAAAAATGAAAATTTGTCTTCAAAAGTAGATTTTGTTATAAAAGAGAATGTTGATTTGAAAAATAAAATTATTTCTATTTCAAATGATCTAGATGTTTGTTTAAAGAAAAACATTGTTTTGCAAAATAAGATTGATGCACATATTTGCCATGCTAGGGTAGTATCACACACTTCACCTATTGCATGCCACACTTCTTCTTCTAAGATTAATGATGATATTTATTTGCTTAAGAAGAAGGTTGATTGTCTGGGCTCCACTATGAGCCAATGTGCCTTGAACCACAATCGGTTGGAAACCTTGGTTCGAAAGAAACAAGTTCCATCCTTTATGCATGCACACCCGTCACGGCATACACATGCTTCACACGGACACCATCAACACAAGTATGCTCATGTGTACTCATGTACACATTGTGGACGTAAGGGCCACCTTGCTAAATTTTGTTTTGATAGATTAAATATTGATAATTTAGCAAAGAAGTTTGTTTGGGTTAGAGAAGGGACTAACCCCCATGGACCCAACAAGATGTGGGTACCAAAGACCACCCCTCCTATTATTTTTGATGTAGGTGTGGGCTCTCACATGACGTGAGAGTGATGACACCTTGGAGTGGATCGGACTTAAAGGAAATCATATGGATGCATCACTTTCAAGGGAAGAGATGGTGGAGAGGACCACCAAGTTTTGGAGACAAGGAGGTTGCCTTCTAGGTTTTGGTAACAATTCCTAACTCCTTATTATTTGTTTACATGCTTTATATTTCATCTTTGATTATAGCATGTTTTTGATGTCTATGGATTAGTGTGTTCATTCCATGTTTATTAGATCCTTGACATACATATATAGTATTTGAGACACACATGCTTATTTGAATCATACTTAGTGTTCTCACTTTAGTTTAAGCTATAATGTACATCATGAATCTAATACATGTGAATTTACATAATAATCATGTTTTAGTTTTATCATGATGATTTATTTTGTTTTGATGCTTCATGTTTTGAATATATGTTTAGATGTTAGTTTTCATTAAGACTAGGAATTATACTTGTACATATAGTGGGCCACAAATAAATCTATATATGTTTGGGCTTGATTGCATATTTGTACCCATTAGATGTGCTAGTATAGTCTAGTTTTGATGATCCATACATTTTAGACTTGTATTCATATTCTTGGATTTATATGAGTTTTGATTTCATGTATATATTTATTTTGCCAAACTTGAAGATATACATGTATACCCCTTGAGTCATTTGCCTTTCATGCAAATATCTATTATGGACTCAAAGTGTGTTTAAGGGATATGTATGTATACTTCTTGTGTTGACAAATCATACATATACCTTGAAATGAAAATTGCTTTGATGAAAATTTAGCCTTATCATGATTTTCATGTTTTTCATGTGTTCAATATTTAACTTCATGTATATGTCTATCTTATCCAAACTATTGACTATACATGAGTATCCTTTTTGAGCCACGTGCCTTCATGCATATATTTTGTGGACTCGTTATGGTTTGGATATGTATGTATACTTTAGTTTGTATTAGACATACATATGCCTTGAAGATTAGATAGTTTTGATGATTTCGTGTTTTAAGGATTAATTGAGCTTAATGAAAATATTTTTCATGATTATGATCTTCACATATTATTTGTACACTCATGTCTATTGCTCATGTTTTGTTTCTCATGAGTTATGCTTTATTGGTTAGAGTGATGATTATCATGTGAATTTCATTTTTGTTTTATTCCTTACTTGAAGGATTTCGTGCTAGTTAACAAGTTTTCCATTCAACTAGTTGCGGTGTTCTTCATTTTGTTAGTGATTTTCAAACAAAACTACATTTTCAAATCTATTTTTGAAAACCCCTACCTTCCAAGGGCGGTAGGATGGGAGATCATGTTCATGTATGCCCTAAATTGAAAATCTTTAAAACTTGAATTATGATTGGGTGGTAGATAATATGATGTATACACTTGAACTTATTGTTATGTCAATTGGTATCATTGAACTCTTTCAATTGGTATCATTTTGATCTTCTTGTATACTCATATATGTTTTGTATGTATGTATGCTTTAAATTCCAAATATATCAATTTCTATTGGTATCTATCTTCATACATATATATGTTTGTGTTTATGCTAGTGCTTGAGTTTCAATTTTGTTTAAATTGATTACTTTTAAATTGTTATCAAGACTATGCATGACTTTAGTTTGTATTTCATAAAGGGGGAGAAAATTTGATTTTGTATTTCAATTGGTATTTGTACTCCCACTCTTTATGATCAAAAGTTGTTATTTTGAACATATGATATCAACATCAAATTTGTTTATATGTTTTTTAAAATGAACAATTCTTACAATTGGTATCAATGTTTCTATGTAAAATCTCTTCAATTGGTAAAATTTTACAATTGGTATCATATTTAAGAAATTCAAAATTTGCTTTGGTATCAAGATTCATGTTTTAGGAATTCAAGATTTATGTTTAATTACAATTGGTATCTCATATGTTGTTTAAAGAATATATTCAAAGTTTTGATTTGTATTTCCTATATGCAAGGAGAGCTTAACATCTCTCTTACATATAGATTCATGTTGAGTATATTATAAATTGAGGAGCTTGACAACTCTTCTTTATATGATATACGTGTGTAGGGGAGCTTCACATCTCCTCTTATGCATTACATAATATGTGTTATGTGAATTGGGGCTTGTCATCCCTTCTTCATGTAATGCATATGTGTAGGGAAGCTAACTTAGCGTCTTCCTCTTCATGAATGTATATAGCATATAACATATATTGATTCTTGTTTATTGGTATCAAGATGCTTCATTGACATATTTTTAATTGATATCATGTTTGTAGTCACCCCTTATTGATTTTGTTTTTTGTTTTAGACAAAAAGGGGGAGAACATTGTCTTTTATTGTTTTGTTTGACATAAAGGGGAGAAAAGATTTTTACCCCTCATTTTATCTATGGTTTTGATTGTTTACCCCTTTGTTGATGATTGACAAAAAGGGGGAGAAGTATTTGTGTTTTATATTATATGCATGCTTATGTTTATGCATATATTATGTTTTAATCTCAAGAATATTAAGTTTAATCGTTTTATAGAGTTTGCTTTGTAATTGGTATCTAGAGGTTATTTTGTTTTGAATATTCCATTTGATATCTAGAACCATTCATTGTTTATGCATATGCATGTTTCATGTTTAATATTCATTGCATTATCCCTATGCATGAGTTAAGGGGGAGCTTCTTTGAAGCTTAACTTTAATCCATGCATATATAACTCCATGAGTTTTGTCATCATCAAAAGGGGGAGATTGTTGGCCCAAATGGCCTTCCACTCTAGTTTTGATGATGATCAACACTCATGTAGTTATGTTTACTAATATTCTTGTGTTTCTAAGTTTCAGATCATTAACAGGATATTAGTTGGTGATTAGCTTCAACAAGATGATTAGAAGCTTATCTTGGTGATTCCGGTGCCAAAGCTTAAAGATCATACCTTTGCACTTGGAGAATCACGGAGTTTTGGAGCAAGTCTACTTGAAGATGAAGATCGTCAAGAAGACTTAGGTATCCTAGCTTAGATAGAGTTTTAGATCCATTTGTAAAGCTTAGTTTAGTTGATATGCTCAAGTGAACACAAAACACACACATTTTATGATTTGATATTTGGTTTTTATGAATAGTTGATCAAAACAAGTTTACATGTTTTATATGTATAGTAGATGTATTCTAGTTATACATACATGGTTTAAGTTGCTAAACAAACTTATTTTGATATCCCTATTCATGGTTTGGAAAAATCAAGTTTGATAAAAATACCGGTTTTTGTTTTTGATAAAATTTGCAAGACACAAAAATAAATTGATATGTTGATATATTGTCTTGAAATTTTTATCACATGTTTATGTTTTAACATAAAATGATAAAACAAGTTTTATGGAATTTTCAGAAATGATAAAAGATTTTTGTAAAATATTTTTCCCTAAATTTCTGACCTGGTTTTTGGGCTGACAGGCTGGTCGGTCGACCGTGCCGGTCGACCGCACCAAAGGGCCGGTCGACCGATCCGGTCGACCGATGTGCACAGATGTGCACGTCTGTTAAGCACAGAACCGGTCGACCGGGTCGGTCGACCGAGGTGAGAGCTCTGCTCTCGGGATTTTTTCGGTCGACCGGGCCGGTCGACCGCTAGTGCCCAACGGTCACATTTTTGACCGTTGGCGGTCGACCGGACCGTTCGACCGGTGGCTGTCAGAACTGCCACATCAGCCTAACGGCTAGTTTTGTATAGGGGCTATATAAACCCCATCTCTTTGGGGATTTTGGCCAAGTTTTTCAAGAAGAAAAATACCAGTTTTCTAAAGTGTTTAAAAGAGTTTTAAAAAAGTTTTAAGTGCTAACAAGATTTATTCTTTGTGTTTTTGGGTTTTGGAAAAATCAAAGAAATTGGAATTTGTGATTTTTGTATTGGCTTTCATTCTTTATCTTTTACAAGAAATTTCCCAAGTGTTTTTCTTTGAGTTCTTGTTTTCCAAAACACATAGTTTCCACACTTGAGCCATATCTTCTATCCTAAACTATTAGGATCTTGTTTTGTGGAAAAAGAGAAAAGAAAGGTTTTGAGGTTGTTGTTGTAAACCTCTAAGTTGTACACCCTTATTCTTGTTGTATCCCTCTTCGGTAGAGGTGATCGGGTGATTGGTTTGTGAGCCTCTTAGGTAGAGGTGTTTGTTGTAGTTGGCTACGGGCCGTATCCCTCTTCGGTAGAGGTGGATTGTGGTTGTATAGCCTCGGTGGCTTTGTAAGTTGAGAGAGGAGTTTGGTACTCCTTATAGTGGATTGGGAAATCCTACACGGTGGTGTAGGCGGGGATGTAGAGTTGGGTACTCGAACCTCGAAACAAATTTGTGTGTTTGCGTTTGATCCTATTGTCTCTCAACTCTACTCTCTTTAATTTGTGCAAGCATCATTCATTTCATACAAGCATCATTCATTTCATACTTATTATATATTTGCTTGTGTTGCCTTGCATCTTATTCATATTGCCATATCATATATTGCTTGTGTTATGCCTTGCATCTCTTATTGCTATATCCTTGATTGCTTGGCTTGATTGTGTGTGCACATTGCTAGGATTGCTTGTGTGTGTGTGCCTAATTTGTACTCATCCAACAAGAGCTTCACATAGCACCTCAACCCATTTCAAGGGGAATCAAGAGGAGTTAGTCCAGAGCCTCGCAAGGGGAATTCGGCTACACTTGTTGTATTGTATCAAGTTTGTGCAACATTTGCATTAGCTTCCGCATTTAGCGCACTTAGTTTGCATTTAGTTTCTTAGATTAGCTCTTACACCTATTCACCCCCCCCCCTCTAGGTGTTTTTCAACATGGATTCTAATATATTGTGTTTAAATGCACATTGACTCAAAGTGGAGCCCAAACAATCAATGTTCTTCTTCAAAATAGATATCATTATTAATTTTGGAGACATTAAACAAAATCTTTTTTATTTTTAGAAATAAAAATATTTTCTTTTTTTCAGAATAATTTTCTTTTCAAGGAGTTATTTTCCTTTAAGGCAATCTCTTTTTCTTTTTCAATTAAAACAACTTGGTTTTTCAAAGCTTCATTTTCTTTTGAAATAATTTCAAATTTATTTTTAAAAGAATCTTTTCCTTTAAAACCACATCATTTTCATTTTTCAAACTTTTGTTTTCTATTTTTAACACTTCATTATTTTTTAAGAAGTTGATAAAACATAGCAAGTTCATTATAATGCATGTCAACATCTTCATCAACCTCAGATTCAGAATTTACCTCAAGGGAATCATCCCCTTGGACCATGAAACATATGTTGGGAGTAGCACTTGCATCATCTGAGTCACTCCCCATGTAGTGTTATTTTTGTTCACCAAGGGAGATAAGGGTGTTCCATACTACAAAAGCCGAATTAAAGTTAGAAACTCTAGATAAATATTCATCATTTAGAGTAGATTTTAAAGCATGGATGGCGGCTTTTGTGTTAGCCTCAACATGTTTGTCATTTAAACAATAAGAATCTTTAATAGCGGCAAAATAACATGAATACCTAGGGCTTTTAGGTACATGGACATCTTAACTTTCCAAATTTTGAGGTTAAGAATATCAAACATAGGAGGTGTCATGAAATCCATGTGTGTGTGAACAAATATTGTAATTAGCTAAAATAGAATCTTTAACTTAAGGTTGTTAGACCCAAATTAAAAGCACCCAGCTGTGATACCAATTGTAAGTCACCTAGAGGGAGGTGAATAGATGACAAGCAAATCTAATGCACAACAATATGGAATTAAAACTAATTATGCAAACTAAAAGCTAGTACGTAAATACAAAAAGTATAACACAAGAGTGTAGCCGAATTTTCGGTGAAGGGCTCTGAACTATTTCCTCAAGATTTCTCTAGATTAAGAGTTGAGGTGCCACTATGGCTCTCTTGGTTGAATACAAGTATGAGCAAACAAAGAATCCAAGCATACAACAATAAGGCACAAATATATCAAGCATATAAAGATGAAAGCAATATAAGCATGCAAAATATAAAATACAAGTGTAGAAAGAGAGATAAGTAATCACAAATACGAGAGAACTATTTCGAGATTCGAGCATACTTGCTTTACGTCCCTGTCTTCAATACTATGAAGGATTTCTACTAAAATCGATCCCGCAAGATTACTCGGTGGCGCAACACCTACAACGAGCTCCCTCAAGAACTCTTGGACCGGCAAGTCTCTCACTTGTTCCCGCAAGAACAGCACGCACAAGCACACTAGCTTGCCGAGGCCGCACCTCTTACAACTTCTCCAACCACAAGTTGGAACACTTGGTGATCACTTCACTAGATCACCACAAAACTCCCTTCACCGAGGCCACAACCTCTACAACTCCTCACAATACGAGAATGAAAACTTGTGATACTTCTCTTGATCACAAAAATAACTCTCACAACAAGGATCCCTAGAGGATTGATATAGCAATGAAAAGCTCAAGTTTGTGTGAGAGAAACAAGATAGAGATGTCGTAGAAAACTCAAGAAATCTTTTTTGAAAACACTCTTAAAAACTCTCCTTTGATATGAAAGTTTTAGCCCAAAATATGTGGAGAAAAACCCTAAGTGAGATGGAAAAACTGGCTCTAAAACTTCTCCAAAATCTTTTTAAAACTAGCCAAAACAGCCCCTTTTTATAGAGTTACAAAAACTAGCTGATTGGTAGTGAAAAGTGCATTTTTATCATCATATTTACCATCACATTTTCATATTTATTCATTTAATTCTGAACATTTATTAATAATGTGTAATTTATTGTGTGCAGGCCTCAAATTATTATTTTAACAATAAATAAAGCTTAAAGAGCCCAAAAGCCCAGATCCAAGCCCATATTTGAAGCCCAAGAGTAAAAGTGCAAATATCAATTGTCAAAGTGTAATTATGCAAGGGCTAAAGTTGCAATTATTAAAGATGAGGGAAGGATAGAATTCTACCCAACCCTAAACTCTTGCAGGATGAGGATAAAAGCCAAAGAGAGTGCAAAGATAAAAATTCAAAGAATTCGGATTCAGACTGTACACGTTTTAGTGTTTAAATCATAACTTTTGCTACAGTTATGAAAATCCGATGATTCAAGATGCTACAGAAAGAAGACTTGAAGACCTACAACTCTTATGTTGATCAAACTTTCCAATTCAATCCGTAGATAAGCTGATTTCGGCGATCAACATGATAAGAAGTTGCAGGACAGATTTGAATTTCTGGAGATAAGATCTTTTTGGGAGAGTTGTACTAGGACTCTACATCTTCCAACACCTATAAATATCCCTGCAGATGCAACACAGAGAGTACACAGTCCAGAGAAGAGCCAAGGGCCAAAGTTAGGGTTTTTAGGTTTTCTTTCCACCTCTGTATATTTTTTATTTTCTTTTTGTAAAAGCTGAGAGGAGATGATGTATTCATGGAGGAAGGGATCTGCTTGTACTGATGGTGACAGTCGGTGTAAGTGTTATTTTTCCACCATTGTTTAATAATCAAATCAAGGCTTGTTTTATTTTATTATTCTAGTTTCTTTTATTCTTATTTTAATCTTGTATCTACTTTCTTCTATTTGTTCTCTAATGTCTTGCCCACCATGAGATCCAACTGCTTCGAGAATACCTAGCCGAAGAAGGAACCTTGACGGCCCAATGGCGATGAACAGGCTTGTTTTTCATTTCGTAGACTCTATTTGTTCTCTAATGTCTTGCCCACCATGAGATCCAACTGCTTCGAGAATACCTAGCCGAAGAAGGAACCTTGATGGCCTATGGCGATGAACAGGTCTTCATAGTTGCTTTTTATTCCCTAGTTGCTTTTTATTCCATAGTTAAGAAGGCGGACGATCCTATATGCCATGCTTGTACGCCTTCGAAGGAAAGGAAATCATCGCAACGGTTCAAACGGCAAGCAGACTAAAGAGATAAGTTTTCTTTCTTTTTCTTTTCTTTTCTTTTTTGTAGATTAAATACAACTCATCTCCATATTCTTTTCTACCACCCATTGTAAATACCACTTTTCATTGTAAATACCATCGTGACTAACAAATAACTAAAAAGATAAATTTTTAGAGAAACTTGCTTAACGCTTCCATCGCAGTCCCTCCTTGAGGATCACGACCCGCATAGCCCTGCTACCGCGGATTAGAATTGAGCACCTTGCACATCTTGTTCTAAATCTAATATTCCATATTTTATGTGCAGGAAAAAACTCAATCAAACAATTGGCGCCGTTGCCGGGGAGGGACGGTAAGTTTATCTCTAAAACAAAATTTTAATTTTTAACTAATTCTTTATTCTTTTCTGTTTGCAGGTTTGGAGAACAGGAAACAGAAACATAGCAGCAGCAGTGGATATATTGCTATTCTGTGCCTCTGCCCTCGAAGGCAGAGCACCAGAACCCACTGTTTTGCCGCGGATCCGCGGCCAGAGCCGCGGAAACGCGGCAACAGTGGTGAATTACTGATCCAATTTTTTGCAGGGTGCTTCAAGTTAAAAATTCTGCTTTCTGCTCTGTTCTGATTTGTTCTGTGATATACCTGTAAATTGCTAATAATTCAACAGTAAATTATTGGTTGTTAAAAATAAAATTGATTAGACGTTTGCATATTAGGCACGTGCCTTTTCAATTATTTTTATTTACTGTTGAAGAGTGCTGGAGACGCAAGGTACGTACGCATTGCATGTAGAATAGGACCATCTCTTGGTTGATTTTCTGCTTTGAGTGACTCTTATCTGTTTATCTTGTACACTTGCACTAATTCATCTTAAGGGCATAACCCATTAACAAGATAAGGTGGGGATTTCATCACCCTTCCTTAGCCCAAAAATCATATCCCGAGCACTCACTAACCCAAGCCTAACTTAAAAAATTAGTAGACGTTGGCCCTAGGGACATCTCGGACTCAATAGGAGATTATCCTAAGGGGGAACAGTGCTGGAAGTTGACTCTTGTCAAATCAGTGTCTAGGAAAGGGATTGAGGGCCGAAAGCCCGAAGATTGGTGGTTATTTAATTAAGGAACGTCTTTGACGGAAAACCTCCCACCACTCTTGCCCTGACCTGGCTGATTAACTTGTGGTCAAAGTCTGCACCCAACCTCCTGTGGACGGTCTAACCAGTTAGGAGTCGTCTAGGTCATAGGTCTACCCTAACTTAGGTTAGAATTTTTCTTTTTTTTGTTTGTTTATTTGTTTGTTGTGTTTGTGTTGGTGTGATATGGCATATAAGAATAATTCCAATTTTAATCCATATTACACCCCTAACTATTATTCGGATATTACCAACCCGGTATACCCTAACTTTGACCAATCTAGTGTGCCGGAATGGTCTTATCCGAATGAATATAACCCACACTCCCCATCTTATGACTATAATTTCCATAATAATTTCAACTCGTCACAGAGTTCATGGGGTTTCGAGTCCCCCGAGTCTAATTCTCAACCAAATTGTCCTCTATATCCATCTAGTCCACATTCTTCCCAAGATTCATACTCAGATCCACCCATTCAGAATAGAAAACCATCTATCGGGGAAATGATGAGTATGCACGAGTCCAAGCAACAACCACCATCAATCTTAGACATGATGATGCGTGAGTCCACCGATTCACAACTTCATCACGATCTCACTTCCTCTTTCCAAATCCAATTCCAAAAGAGGCTTGAAGCCATGACTCAGGCTAGATTAGCTCGCGAGCATGATTTAGATATGATGGTTCAATCTTTGCGTTCTTACAGTTCGGCAAATTCTGATATCGCTGACCACTCTCTTAGAGCCGACGAACCAAGTTGCTTTGGACAACAAGATTCTATTTCAGTACCATCATGTGAACTTGCCGAAACTTCAAAATCTGATAACTTGGCAAGTTTTTCCTTTCATGAATTAGAACTTGAACATGAATATGATCATGATCCCCAACTTGATGATTCAGTTTTATTTCCTGATTCAATAATGACTCCAGTGTCTCCACCTGATTTCACTTTTCCCGAGTCAACATTGGATCCTATTCCAATTCATCATGAAATTGAATCACCCATTTTAGAAGATCATATTAAACTTGACCTAGATTCTCACAATCTCTTTACTTCTGAAACTGATTGTACAATTCTGACGGAAGATGTTGACCTTAGTTTTGAAGAATTGTATGGTGATGAGCTAGAATTCCTTAATATTAGAAGTAAAGAGATATCACCCATATTAGGTCACATTCCCTTGTGGGAAGAAGATTGTGGACTTGAGTTTCAATTTCTTGACTTGGACTCAATTCTTGAACCTAGCCCGACTCCTGAGCCCTTATTTGATTTGAGCATCTTCCTTGAGTCGGTATTCGTTCCCGTACCTATAATGTCCAAGTCGATAATTCCATCTTTCCATACTCCATTTTGGGACAAGGCGGTTGACACAATTGACTCTGAAATTTATTATGAAATTTGGAAATTTTATGGGGTGGAAATTTTAAAAAATGATCACACATACATTTTCGTGGGTTATACAAGAAAAATTTTTGGTGGGTTCCTCCATGAAATACTATATTATCTTGATTGGGTAGCAACGCTTGGCCCAATTAGACCACCACCGGAACCATCCTAAGGTAATTTTCCGCCTTCCCTTGTTCTTTTTCATGCATATATGCATTCATTTCATACATTGAGGACAATGCATGAGGTAAGTGTGGGGGTGGGTTTTACTAACATACTAACATAGGTAGAAACTAACAAAAAATTTGTCTAAAAAAAAAAAATCTAAAAAAAAAATTTTAAAAAAAAAATGTTATAAAAGGAAATATTTTGACTTATTTTTTGAAAGAAATCTAAGTTAGTTTTAAGGATTAGGAAAATCACGATTAGGATTTCTAAAAACTTGGTCAAAATAAATAAATTGTTTAAATTTTTAGGTATAGGAGAGAAATTGAATAAATAATTAGTCTTGATTTTTACCTTAATGAAATATGCATACCAAATGCATATCTAGGATTCTAAGACAAAGACCTTGTGCCTCATAAAAAAAAAAAAGAAAAAAAAAAAAAATCACCAATTAAGCTGATACATGTGCCTCAAGAAGCATAAGTATTCATGCCTAAAGGTGAGTAAATAAAATAAAGTCCTTAGTTTTGTGGCCTATTTCACTCGAATTTGAGTCCGCGGGGTGTTTTCTCACCTGGTGCCCTAAAGCCGACCGGTTTGGGAGCCATCGACTTTAAGTTCGTTAAGTTCGTTACATGGGTGGATTAGAAAGCCTAAGAAGACTAAGAAATATAATATATGTATTAACACATCTAATAATCAATTAATTAGGTATGAGGGCCTCAAGAAGCCTTGATACTTATACGAAAGAAAATTAGATGAGTTATACATGCCAAAAAAAAAAAAAAATTATATTAACACATCTAATAGTCAATTAGTTAGGTATAAGGGCCTCAAGAAGCCTTGATACTTACACGAAAGAAAATTAGTTAATGTTATAAAAATACTAAAGAGGCATGAGAGTCCAAGTTAAGGAATACCTAGATTCACAAGGGTGCGTATGACTTTTGGTAACGAAAAAGACTATATTAGAAATTTAATTTTAATCCTTACCTAAAATGAATAACAATTGACTTTATAAAGACTAGGTTTGAAGAATGAATAAAATTGAGGATCCTAAAACTTATAGACTACTTAGTCTCTTCCAATATAAGACAAATATTTTCCTTTTTATGGATTTTGTGGGTGTAATCCGCTGAAAACCCTCACGAGACAACACTCGTCCTCTAGGGTAACCTAGAGGTTTAACGGCTTGTTGCACGTGCTAAGTGCAATCGTGATTCCTACGAAAGTGAGTTAGGTTAGATTAACTTTTTCTTTTTCTTTGTTTTTACTCGAGGACGAGCAAAAAGATAAGTGTGGGGGTGTGATTGGTAGTGAAAAGTGCATTTTTATCATCATATTTACCATCACATTTTCATATTTATTCATTTAATTCTGCACATTTATTAATAATGTGTAATTTATTGTGTGCAGGCCTCAAATTATTATTTTAACAATAAATAAAGCTTAAAGAGCCCAAAAGCCCACATCCAAGCCCATATTTGAAGCCCAAGAGTAAAAGTGCAAATATCAATTGTCAAAGTGCAATTATGCAAGGGCTAAAGTTGCAATTATTAAAGATGAGGGAAGGATAGAATTCTACCCAACCCTAAACTCTTGCAGGATGAGGATAAAAGCCAAAGAGAGTGCAAAGATAAAAATTCAAAGAATTCGGATTCAGACTGTACACGTTTTAGTGTTTAAATCATAACTTTTGCTACAGTGATGAAAATCCGATGATTCAAGATGCTACAGAAAGAAGACTTGAAGACCTACAACTCTTATGTTGATCAAACTTTCCAATTCAATCCGTAGATAAGCTAATTTCGGCGATCAACATGATAAGAAGTTGCAGGACAGATTTGAATTTCTGGAGATAAGATCTTTTTGGAGAGTTGTACTAGGACTCTACATCTTCCAACACCTATAAATATCCCTGCAGATGCAACACAGAGAGTACACAGTCCAGAGAAGAGCCAAGGGCCAAAGTTAGGGTTTTTAGGTTTTCTTTCCACCTCTGTATATTTTTATTTTCTTTTTGTAAAAGCTGAGAGGAGATGATGTATTCATGGAGGAAGGGATCTGCTTGTACTGATGGTGACAGTCGGTGTAAGTGTTATTTTTCCACCATTGTTTAATAATCAAATCAAGGCTTGTTTTATTTTATTATTCTAGTTTCTTTTATTCTTATTTTAATCTTGTATCTACTTTCTTCTATTTGTTCTCTAATGTCTTGCCCACCATGAGATCCAACTGCTTCGAGAATACCTAGCCGAAGAAGGAACCTTGACGGCCCAATGGCGATGAACAGGTCTTCATAGCTTGTTTTTCATTTCGTAGACTCTATTTGCTCTCTAATGTCTTGCCCACCATGAGATCCAACTGCTTCGAGAATACCTAGCCGAAGAAGGAACCTTGATGGCCTATGGCGATGAACAGGTCTTCATAGTTGCTTTTTATTCCCTAGTTGCTTTTTATTCCATAGTTAAGAAGGCGGACGATCCTATATGCCATGCTTGTACGCCTTCGAAGGAAAGGAAATCATCGCAACGGTTCAAACGGCAAGCAGACTAAAGAGATAAGTTTTCTTTCTTTTTCTTTTCTTTTCTTTTTTGTAGATTAAATACAACTCATCTCCATATTCTTTTCTACCACCCATTGTAAATACCACTTTTCATTGTAAATACCATCGTGACTAACAAATAACTAAAAAGATAAATTTTTAGAGAAACTTGCTTAACGCTTCCATCGCAGTCCCTCCTTGAGGATCACGACCCGCATAGCCCTGCTACCGCGGATTAGAATTGAGCACCTTGCACATCTTGTTCTAAATCTAATATTCCATATTTTGTGTGCAGGAAAAAACTCAATCAAACAATTGGCGCCGTTGCCGGGGAGGGACGGTAAGTTTATCTCTAAAACAAAATTTTAATTTTTAACTAATTCTTTATTCTTTTCTGTTTGCAGGTTTGGAGAACAGGAAACAGAAACATAGCAGCAGCAGTGGACATATTGCTATTCTGTGCCTCTGCCCTCGAAGGCAGAGCACCAGAACCCACTGTTTTGCCGCGGATCCGCGGCCAGAGCCGCGGAAACGCGGCAACAGTGGTGAATTACTGATCCAATTTTTTGCAGGGTGCTTCAAGTTAAAAATTCTGCTTTCTGCTCTGTTCTGATTTGTTCTGTGATATACCTGTAAATTGCTAATAATTCAACAGTAAATTATTGGTTGTTAAAAATAAAATTTGATTAGACGTTTGCATATTAGGCACGTGTCTTTTCAATTATTTTTATTTACTGTTGAAGAGTGCTGGAGACGCAAGGTACGTACGCATTGCATGTAGAATAGGACTCATCTCTTGGTTGATTTTCTGCTTTGAGTGACTCTTATCTGTTTATCTTGTACACTTGCACTAATTCATCTTAAGGGCATAACCCATTAACAAGATAAGGTGGGGATTTCATCACCCTTCCTTAGCCCAAAAATCATATCCCGAGCACTCACTAACCCAAGCCTAACTTAAAAAATTAGTAGACGTTGGCCCTAGGGACATCTCGGACTCAATAGGAGATTATCCTAAGGGGAACAGTGCTGGAAGTTGACTCTTGTCAAATCAGTGTCTAGGAAAGGGATTGAGGGCTGAAAGCCCGAAGATTGGTGGTTATTTAATTAAGGAACGTCTTTGACGGAAAACCTCCCACCACTCTTGCCCTGACCTGGCTGATTAACTTGTGGTCAAAGTCTGCACCCAACCTCCTGTGGACGGTCTAACCAGTTAGGAGTCGTCTAGGTCATAGGTCTACCCTAACTTAGGTTAGAATTTTTCTTTTTTTTGTTTGTTTATTTGTTTGTTGTGTTTGTGTTGGTGTGATATGGCATATAAGAATAATTCTAATTTTAATCCATATTACACCCCTAACTATTATTCGGATATTACCAACCCGGTATACCCTAACTTTGACCAATCTAGTGTGCCGGAATGGTCTTATCCGAATGAATATAACCCACACCCCCCATCTTATGACTATAATTTCCATAATAATTTCAACTCGTCACAGAGTTCATGGGGTTTCGAGTCCCCCGAGTCTAATTCTCAACCAAATTGTCCTCTATATCCATCTAGTCCACATTCTTCCCAAGATTCATACTCAGATCCACCCATTCAGAATAGAAAACCATCTATCGGGGAAATGATGAGTATGCACGAGTCCAAGCAACAACCACCATCAATCTTAGACATGATGATGCGTGAGTCCACCGATTCACAACTTCATCACGATCTCACTTCCTCTTTCCAAATCCAATTCCAAAAGAGGCTTGAAGCCATGACTCAGGCTAGATTAGCTCGCGAGCATGATTTAGATATGATGGTTCAATCTTTGCGTTCTTACAGTTCGGCAAATTCTGATATCGCTGACCACTCTCTTAGAGCCGACGAACCAAGTTGCTTTGGACAACAAGATTCTATTTCAGTACCATCATGTGAACTTGCCGAAACTTCAAAATCTGATAACTTGGCAAGTTTTTCCTTTCATGAATTAGAACTTGAACATGAATATGATCATGATCCCCAACATGATGATTCAGTTTTATTTCCTGATTCAATAATGACTCCAGTCTCTCTACCTGATTTCACTTTTCCCGAGTCAACATTGGATCCTATTCCAATTCATCATGAAATTGAATCACCCATTTTAGAAGATCATATTAAACTTGACCTAGATTCTCACAATCTCTTTACTTCTGAAACTGATTGTACAATTCTGACGGAAGATGTTGACCTTAGTTTTGAAGAATTGTATGGTGATGAGCTAGAATTCCTTAATATTAGAAGTAAAGAGATATCACCCATATTAGGTCACATTCCATTGTGGGAAGAAGATTGTGGACTTGAGTTTCAATTTCTTGACTTGGACTCAATTCTTGAACCTAGCCCGACTCCTGAGCCCTTATTTGATTTGAGCATCTTCCTTGAGTCGGTATTCGTTCCCGTACCTATAATGTCCAAGTCGATAATTCCATCTTTCCATACTCCATTTTGGGACAAGGCGGTTGACACAATTGACTCTGAAATTTATTATGAAATTTGGAAATTTTATGGGGTGGAAATTTAAAAAATGATCACACATACATTTTCGTGGGTTATACAAGAAAAATTTTTGGTGGGTTCCTCCATGAAATACTATATTATCTTGATTGGGTAGCAACGCTTGGCCCAATTAGACCACCACCGGAACCACCCCCTAAGGTAATTTTCCGCCTTCCCTTGTTCTTTTTCGTGCATATATGCATTCATTTCATACATTGAGGACAATGCATGAGGTAAGTGTGGGGGTGGGTTTTACTAACATACTAACATAGGTAGAAACTAACAAAAAATTTGTCTAAAAAAAAAAATCTAAAAAAAAAAATTTTAAAAAAAAAATGTTATAAAAAGGAAATATTTTGACTTATTTTTTGAAAGAAATCTAAGTTAGTTTTAAGGATTAGGAAAATCACGATTAGGATTTCTAAAAACTTGGTCAAAATAAATAAATTGTTTAAATTTTTAGGTATAGGAGAGAAATTGAATAAATAATTAGTCTTGATTTTTACCTTAATGAAATATGCATACCAAATGCATATCTAGGATTCTAAGACAAAGACCTTGTGCCTCATAAAAAAAAAAAAAAAAAAAAAAAAAAAAAAATCACCAATTAAGCTGATACATGTGCCTCAAGAAGCATAAGTATTCATGCCTAAAGGTGAGTAAATAAAATAAAGTCCTTAGTTTTGTGGCCTATTTCACTCGAATTTGAGTCCGCGGGGTGTTTTCTCACCTGGTGCCCTAAAGCCGACCGTTTGGGAGCCATCAACTTTAAGTTCGTTAAGTTCGTTACATGGGTGGATTAGAAAGCCTAAGAAGACTAAGAAATATAATTATGTATTAACACATCTAATAATCAATTAGTTAGGTATGAGGGCCTCAAGAAGCCTTGATACTTATACGAAAGAAAATTAGATGAGTTATACATGCCAAAAAAAAAAAAAATTATATTAACACATCTAATAGTCAATTAGTTAGGTATGAGGGCCTCAAGAAGCCTTGATACTTACACGAAAGAAAATTAGATGATGTTATAAAAATACTAAAGAGGCATGAGAGTCCAAGTTAAGGAATACCTAGATTCACAAGGGTGCGTATGACTTTTGGTAACGAAAAAGACTATATTAGAAATTCAATTTTAATCCTTACCTAAAATGAATAACAATTGACTTTATAAAGACTAGGTTTGAAGAATGAATAAAATTGAGGATCCTAAAACTTATAGACTACTTAGTCTCTTCCAATATAAGACAAATATTTTCCTTTTTATGGATTTTGTGGGTGTAATCCGCTGAAAACCCTCACGAGACAACACTCGTCCTCTAGGGTAACCTAGAGGTTTAACGGCTTGTTGCACGTGCTAAGTGCAATCGTGATTCCTACGAAAGTGAGTTAGGTTAGATTAACTTTTTCTTTTTCTTTGTTTTTACTCGAGGACGAGCAAAAAGATAAGTGTGGGGGTGTGATTGGTAGTGAAAAGTGCATTTTTATCATCATATTTACCATCACATTTTCATATTTATTCATTTAATTCTGCACATTTATTAATAATGTGTAATTTATTGTGTGCAGGCCTCAAATTATTATTTTAACAATAAATAAAGCTTAAAGAGCCCAAAAGCCCACATCCAAGCCCATATTTGAAGCCCAAGAGTAAAAGTGCAAATATCAATTGTCAAAGTGCAATTATGCAAGGGCTAAAGTTGCAATTATTAAAGATGAGGGAAGGATAGAATTCTACCCAACCCTAAACTCTTGCAGGATGAGGATAAAAGCCAAAGAGAGTGCAAAGATAAAAATTCAAAGAATTCGGATTCAGACTGTACACATTTTAGTGTTTAAATCATAACTTTTGCTACAGTTATGTAAATCTGATGATTCAAGATGCTACAGAAAGAAGACTTGAAGACCTACAACTCTTATGTTGATCAAACTTTCCAATTCAATCCGTAGATAAGCTGATTTCGGCGATCAACATGATAAGAAGTTGCAGGACAGATTTGAATTTCTGGAGATAAGATCTTTTTGGGAGAGTTGTACTAGGACTCTACATCTTCCAACACCTATAAATATCCCTGCAGATGCAACACAGAGAGTACACAGTCCAGAGAAGAGCCAAGGGCCAAAGTTAGGGTTTTTAGGTTTTCTTTCCACCTCTGTATATTTTTTATTTTCTTTTTGTAAAAGCTGAGAGGAGATGATGTATTCATGGAGGAAGGGATCTGCTTGTACTGATGGTGACAGTCGGTGTAAGTGTTATTTTTCCACCATTGTTTAATAATCAAATCAAGGCTTGTTTTATTTTATTATTCTAGTTTCTTTTATTCTTATTTTAATCTTGTATCTATTTTCTTCTATTTGTTCTCTAATGTCTTGCCCACCATGAGATCCAACTGCTTCGAGAATACCTAGCCGAAGAAGGAACCTTGACGGCCCAATGGCGATGAACAGGCTTGTTTTTCATTTCGTAGACTCTATTTGTTCTCTAACGTCTTGCCCACCATGAGATCCAACTGCTTCGAGAATACCTAGCCGAAGAAGGAACCTTGATGGCCTATGGCGATGAACAGGTCTTCATAGTTGCTTTTTATTCCCTAGTTGCTTTTTATTCCATAGTTAAGAAGGCGGACGATCCTATATGCCATGCTTGTACGCCTTCGAAGGAAAGGAAATCATCGCAACGGTTCAAACGGCAAGCAGACTAAAGAGATAAGTTTTCTTTCTTTTCTTTTCTTTTCTTTTTTGTAGATTAAATACAACTCATCTCCATATTCTTTTCTACCACCCATTGTAAATACCACTTTTCATTGTAAATACCATCGTGACTAACAAATAACTAAAAAAGATAAATTTTTAGAGAAACTTGCTTAACGCTTCCATCGCAGTCCCTCCTTGAGGATCACGACCCGCATAGCCCTGCTACCGCGGATTAGAATTGAGCACCTTGCACATCTTGTTCTAAATCTAATATTCCATATTTTGTGTGCAGGAAAAAACTCAATCAAACAATTGGCGCCGTTGCCGGGGAGGGACGGTAAGTTTATCTCTAAAACAAAATTTTAATTTTTAACTAATTCTTTATTCTTTTCTGTTTGCAGGTTTGGAGAACAGGAAACAGAAACATAGCAGCAGCAGTGGACATATTGCTATTCTGTGCCTCTGCCCTCGAAGGCAGAGCACCAGAACCCACTGTTTTGCCGCGGATCCGCGGCCAGAGCCGCGGAAACGCGCAACAGTGGTGAATTACTGATCCAATTTTTTGCAGGGTGCTTCAAGTTAAAAATTCTGCTTTCTGCTCTGTTCTGATTTGTTCTGTGATATACCTGTAAATTGCTAATAATTCAACAGTAAATTATTGGTTGTTAAAAATAAATTTGATTAGACGTTTGCATATTAGGCACGTGTCTTTTCAATTATTTTTATTTACTGTTGAAGAGTGCTGGAGACGCAAGGTACGTACGCATTGCATGTAGAATAGGACTCATCTCTTGGTTGATTTTCTGCTTTGAGTGACTCTTATCTGTTTATCTTGTACACTTGCACTAATTCATCTTAAGGGCATAACCCATTAACAAGATAAGGTGGGGATTTCATCACCCTTCCTTAGCCCAAAAATCATATCCCGAGCACTCACTAACCCAAGCCTAACTTAAAAAATTAGTAGACGTTGGCCCTAGGGACATCTCGGACTCAATAGGAGATTATCCTAAGGGGGAACAGTGCTGGAAGTTGACTCTTGTCAAATCAGTGTCTAGGAAAGGGATTGAGGGCTGAAAGCCCGAAGATTGGTGGTTATTTAATTAAGGAACGTCTTTGACGGAAAACCTCCCACCACTCTTGCCCTGACCTGGCTGATTAACTTGTGGTCAAAGTCTGCACCCAACCTCCTGTGGACGGTCTAACCAGTTAGGAGTCGTCTAGGTCATAGGTCTACCCTAACTTAGGTTAGAATTTTTCTTTTTTTTGTTTGTTTATTTGTTTGTTGTGTTTGTGTTGGTGTGATATGGCATATAAGAATAATTCCAATTTTAATCCATATTACACCCTAACTATTATTCGGATATTACCAACCCGGTATACCCTAACTTTGACCAATCTAGTGTGCCGGAATGGTCTTATCCGAATGAATATAACCCACACCCCCCATCTTATGACTATAATTTCCATAATAATTTCAACTCGTCACAGAGTTCATGGGGTTTCGAGTCCCCCGAGTCTAATTCTCAACCAAATTGTCCTCTATATCCATCTAGTCCACATTCTTCCCAAGATTCATACTCAGATCCACCCATTCAGAATAGAAAACCATCTATCGGGGAATGATGAGTATGCACGAGTCCAAGCAACAACCACCATCAATCTTAGACATGATGATGCGTGAGTCCACCGATTCACAACTTCATCACGATCTCACTTCCTCTTTCCAAATCCAATTCCAAAAGAGGCTTGAAGCCATGACTCAGGCTAGATTAGCTCGCGAGCATGATTTAGATATGATGGTTCAATCTTTGCGTTCTTACAGTTCGGCAAATTCTGATATCGCTGACCACTCTCTTAGAGCCGACGAACCAAGTTGCTTTGGACAATAAGATTCTATTTCAGTACCATCATGTGAACTTGCCGAAACTTCAAAATCTGATAACTTGGCAAGTTTTTCCTTTCATGAATTAGAACTTGAACATGAATATGTTCATGATCCCCAACATGATGATTCAGTTTTATTTCCTGATTCAATAATGACTCCAGTGTCTCTACCTGATTTCACTTTTCCCGAGTCAACATTGGATCCTATTCCAATTCATCATGAATTGAATCACCCATTTTAGAAGATCATATTAAACTTGACCTAGATTCTCACAATCTCTTTACTTCTGAAACTGATTGTACAATTCTGACGGAAGATGTTGACCTTAGTTTTGAAGAATTGTATGGTGATGAGCTAGAATTCCTTAATATTAGAAGTAAAGAGATATCACCCATATTAGGTCACATTCCATTGTGGGAAGAAGATTGTGGACTTGAGTTTCAATTTCTTGACTTGGACTCAATTCTTGAACCTAGCCCGACTCCTGAGCCCTTATTTGATTTGAGCATCTTCCTTGAGTCGGTATTCGTTCCCGTACCTATAATGTCCAAGTCGATAATTCCATCTTTCCATACTCCATTTTGGGACAAGGCGGTTGACACAATTGACTCTGAAATTTATTATGAAATTTGGAAATTTTATGGGGTGGAAATTTTAAAAAATGATCACACATACATTTTCGTGGTTATACAAGAAAAATTTTTGGTGGGTTCCTCCATGAAATACCATATTATCTTGATTGGGTAGCAACGCTTGGCCCAATTAGACCACCACCGGAACCACCCCCTAAGGTAATTTTCCGCCTTCCCTTGTTCTTTTTCGTGCATATATGCATTCATTTCATACATTGAGGACAATGCATGAGGTAAGTGTGGGGGTGGGTTTTACTAACATACTAACATAGGTAGAAACTAACAAAAAATTTGTCTAAAAAAAAAAATCTAAAAAAAAAAATTTTAAAAAAAAAAATGTTATAAAAAGGAAATATTTTGACTTATTTTTTGAAAGAAATCTAAGTTAGTTTTAAGGATTAGGAAAATCACGATTAGGATTTCTAAAAACTTGGTCAAAATAAATAAATTGTTTAAATTTTTAGGTATAGGAGAGAAATTGAATAAATAATTAGTCTTGATTTTTACCTTAATGAAATATGCATACCAAATGCATATCTAGGATTCTAAGACAAAGACCTTGTGCCTCATTAAAAAAAAAAAGAAAAAAAAAAAAAAAAAATCACCAATTAAGCTGATACATGTGCCTCAAGAAGCATAAGTATTCATGCCTAAAGGTGAGTAAATAAAATAAAGTCCTTAGTTTTGTGGCCTATTTCACTCGAATTTGAGTCCGCGGGTGTTTTCTCACCTGGTGCCCTAAAGCCGACCGGTTTGGGAGCCATCAACTTTAAGTTCGTTAAGTTCGTTACATGGGTGGATTAGAAAGCCTAAGAAGACTAAGAAAATAATATATGTATTAACACATCTAATAATCAATTAGTTAGGTATGAGGGCCTCAAGAAGCCTTGATACTTATACGAAAGAAAATTAGATGAGTTATACATGCCAAAAAAAAAAAAAATTATATTAACACATCTAATAGTCAATTAGTTAGGTATGAGGGCCTCAAGAAGCCTTGATACTTACACGAAAGAAAATTAGATGATGTTATAAAAATACTAAAGAGGCATGAGAGTCCAAGTTAAGGAATACCTAGATTCACAAGGGTGCGTATGACTTTTGGTAACGAAAAAGACTATATTAGAAATTCAATTTTAATCCTTACCTAAAATGAATAACAATTGACTTTATAAAGACTAGGTTTGAAGAATGAATAAAATTGAGGATCCTAAAACTTATAGACTACTTAGTCTCTTCCAATATAAGACAAATATTTTCCTTTTTATGGATTTTGTGGGTGTAATCCGCTGAAAACCCTCACGAGACAACACTCGTCCTCTAGGGTAACCTAGAGGTTTAACGGCTTGTTGCACGTGCTAAGTGCAATCGTGATTCCTACGAAAGTGAGTTAGGTTAGATTAACTTTTTCTTTTTCTTTGTTTTTACTCGAGGACGAGCAAAAAGATAAGTGTGGGGGTGTGATTGGTAGTGAAAAGTGCATTTTTATCATCATATTTACCATCACATTTTCATATTTATTCATTTAATTCTGCACATTTATTAATAATGTGTAATTTATTGTGTGCAGGCCTCAAATTATTATTTTAACAATAAATAAAGCTTAAAGAGCCCAAAAGCCCAGATCCAAGCCCATATTTGAAGCCCAAGAGTAAAAGTGCAAATATCAATTGTCAAAGTGCAATTATGCAAGGGCTAAAGTTGCAATTATTAAAGATGAGGGAAGGATAGAATTCTACCCAACCCTAAACTCTTGCAGGATGAGGATAAAAGCCAAAGAGAGTGCAAAGATAAAAATTCAAAGAATTCGGATTCAGACTGTACACGTTTTAGTGTTTAAATCATAACTTTTGCTACAGTTATGCAAATCTGATGATTCAAGATGCTACAGAAAGAAGACTTGAAGACCTACAACTCTTATGTTGATCAAACTTTCCAATTCAATCCGTAGATAAGCTGATTTCGGCGATCAACATGATAAGAAGTTGCAGGACAGATTTGAATTTCTGGAGATAAGATCTTTTTGGGAGAGTTGTACTAGGACTCTACATCTTCCAACACCTATAAATATCCCTGCAGATGCAACACAGAGAGTACACAGTCCAGAGAAGAGCCAAGGGCCAAAGTTAGGGTTTTTAGGTTTTCTTTCTACCTCTGTATATTTTTTATTTTCTTTTTGTAAAAGCTGAGAGGAGATGATGTATTCATGGAGGAAGGGATCTGCTTGTACTGATGGTGACAGTCGGTGTAAGTGTTATTTTTCCACCATTGTTTAATAATCAAATCAAGGCTTGTTTTATTTTATTATTCTAGTTTCTTTTATTCTTATTTTAATCTTGTATCTACTTTCTTCTATTTGTTCTCTAATGTCTTGCCCACCATGAGATCCAACTGCTTCGAGAATACCTAGCCGAAGAAGGAACCTTGACGGCCCAATGGCGATGAACAGGTCTTCATAGCTTGTTTTTCATTTCGTAGAGTAGATTAAGAAGGCGGACGATCCCATAAGCCGTGCTTGTACACCTTCCAAGAAAAGGGAAATCATCGCAACGGTTCAAACGGCAAGCAGACTAAAGAGATAAGTTTTCTTTCTTTTTCTTTTCTTTTCTTTTTTGTAGATTAAATACAACTCATCTCCATATTCTTTTCTACCACCCATTGTAAATACCACTTTTCATTGTAAATACCATCGTGACTAACAAATAACTAAAAAAGATAAATTTTTAGAGAAACTTGCTTAACGCTTCCATCGCAGTCCCTCCTTGAGGATCACGACCCGCATAGCCCTGCTACCGCGGATTAGAATTGAGCACCTTGCACATCTTGTTCTAAATCTAATATTCCATATTTTGTGTGCAGGAAAAAGCTCAATCACTAGCCGTTAGAGAAAATCTCCAGGCTAGATGACCTGTCGGTCGACCGACCGGTCGATCGGCCAATGGTCATTTTTATGACCGCTGGGGTTGCCGGTCGACCGCCCAGCCGACCGCACTCAGGTCTTGAATTGTTGGTCAACCGAGGGAAGAGCCAGAGAGAATTGCTTTCTGGCCGGCTGACCGCTCGGTCGACCGGGGCCAGATCCAGAGAGTAAACTCTCTGGATCGGTCGACTGAGCCAGATCCAGAGAATAAACTCTCTGGATCGGTTGACCTGGTTGACCGGCCCTTAGGGCAGGCTTGTGCACGTTGCCTGTGCATATCGATCGACCGCTCGGTCGACCGCCAGAAGCCCAGGTCTGGGTTTTTTATGGATTAAAACTTGGTCTTTTAATATCCTATAAAATCCTATAAAATCACATAAAATCCACAAAAATAGGTCATGTGTATATTTGAAGAACAAATATGTGTGATCAAAATTCAACACATATTATAAACTTTTTGAACTATTTTTATGATATAGAAATTAAGCTTTAAACCAAAACTCGTATTTTTCAAAAATCAAACTTTTAAAATGAAAACCGGATTTTTCTAAAACTTGTTCAAATACAAAAATAAGATATTAAACTCATTTGAAGCATAGTTTGTATGGATATGATCCAATACACATATAAGATGAAATATCTATGTTTTTGACAATTAAGCTCAAAATAAGTTTTGACTTAAACAAAACTTAAACACATGATATAGAAACATCAAATAAGTTTTTCTAAACATTTGAACCAACAATGTGTATGGATGAAATCCAAAATACATATAAACCATGTATAACTCATTTTGATGAAATCTATTCATGAAATATAAAGATTTATATGTTGAAGCTCAAAACAAAAAACGGTATTTTCAAGAATCAAAACTATTTTATGAAAACACATATAAATTTTGTATGTGTGTATATAAGCTTGAGCAATCTACAACTAATCTATCCTTTACATTTTATCTAAAATACAAAATCTGAACACTTACAAAACTAGACTCAAGTCTTGAAAATCTTCTCTTGAAAATCTTATTCTTCATCTTAACTTGGTCCAAACCTTGATCCAAAGAGCTAAACTCCTCTTAAGTACTTGATGCGATCTTTGAAGCGCGAGCTCTTGAATCAACCGTGCTAGCTTCAAAACTTGACTTCGAAATCTTTTGTTGAAGCTAAACATCGACTAAAATCTTAATCAAATATCTAAAACTATGTAAACACAAGATCAATAGTACTATAACTATATGAGTTAATCATCATCAAAACTAGAGTGATGGGTATTTGTGCCAACAATCTCCCCCTTTTTGATAATGACAAAACTCATGAAGTCATATATGCATGGATTAAAGATAAGCTTCATAGAAGCTCTCCATTAACTCATGCATAGCAAAGACAATAAAGATATTCAATGAAAACACATAAATTAAACAAAACATATATGCATAAATACTAATATTAAGCATGCATATATAAACTCACTAAATTCTTCTCCCCCTTTTTGTCAATTCATCAACAAAGGGGTGAAGACAATCAAACAATAAAGATGTATATGTGATATACATTCATGAAGAGGAGAGACGTTATGTTAGCTCCCCCTATATACTTGCATTACTTGGAGAAGGGATGACTAGACCCTAACCCACATAAAGCATAATATATAATATATAAGCGGAGATATTAAGCTCTCCCTACACACATGTATCACGTAAAGAAGAGAGACCAAGCTCTCAATGTGAGATAAACTCAACATGAATCTATATATAGAGAAGATGTTAATCTCCCCTTGCATATAGGCAATACATATCAACAAATTTTAAAATAAAATTTTTGATAATACTTAAAACAAAAATTTGAAATTTCTTAAAGTCAACAAAATAAATTTTGATGTCAATTGTAAATTCATTGTAAGTTTTTGATACCAATTGAAGGTAAAACATGAAATATATTTTGATACCAAATAAATACTAATTAAAATCAATGCATAAGCTTGTAAATATACCAATTAACATTTAGAATTAAGTCAAACTTAGCATATACATAATTTGTGCTTAAAAAAATATGGCATTACAAAGTATGCACAATCTAAATCATATATATATATGTATGTATGTATGTATGTATGTATGTATATGCATGTATGAAAATAGAAGTACCACTTGAAATTGGATGCATATATATATAGAAACAAAATATGAGTATACAAAAATGTGAAATAATATTGAAATCATGTGTATTACTCATAACTATCCACCCTTATCATGCACATGTTAAAAAGATATACAATAAGTTACACAGGGCATGGTCGCCCAACCAACCGCCCTTTGGTTGGTAGGGATTTTCAAAAATAAGATTTGAGACTAGTTTGAGCATGGTTTGAAAACTTTACCAATTTAAGAATCAAGAAACTAGTTTAAAATAATTTTTGAAAAACTAGTTAAAGATCCATCAAAATATGAAACCAAATCATATATCCTATGAAGCCTAAGTACACGAAAATTGTCACTCAAGATCCATAAAACACAAAAATTAGCTCATGAAAACAAGGTCATTAGTAAACAAAAGAAATGTGAGTGCACAAGAATAATGTGAATAGCATATTCATAAAAATAAACAATAAAGCTCAAAACAAACATCAAAACTAAATTTTTTATAAAAATTAGACAAGCATCAAGGTATATGTTTGTTTTGTCGAAACTAAAAGTATACATACATATCCCAAACACAAATGAGTCCATAATAGAATTTTTCATGAAGGCAAGTGACTCAAGAATATACATATATATCTATTAGTTTTAGACAAAAATAACATATACATGAAGCTAAACTTGTACAAAAATAAGAAAAACAAGTATAAATGAAAGAATCATCAAAACTAGGTTATACATGTACATATAATGAGTACAAATGAGTAACGAAGTACAAACACATAATAATCAAGTATAGCTCACTTCTTGTACAAGTATAAACACAAGTTTTAATGAAAACTATATCTAAATAAGTAATCACTACAAGAAGCATAAAACAAACATGATCATTAGGCTAAATGCACGTGTTTTAGAACTAGTATATACATAGTAGTTAAACAATTGTGAGAACACAAAATATGAATCTATATGAATATGGGTGTATCTCAAAGACTATCTATGTATATCACATGTCTAATAACATTGCATTTAACATAATGAACATTGAAAACCAAGGCATGCTAAAAAACATTTATATGAAAGCATGTAAACAAAAAATGAGAGTTAGATATAGTTACCAAAACCAATGAACCAATCTTTAGGTCTCCAAAACATGGTGGTCCTCCCAACTAACTTTCTTGAAGGTGATGCATCCATAAATATGATCTTTGAGCTTGAAACGCATCCACCATCAATGCAGCAATCTCTCAAGTTTTGTGAGAGCCCATACCTACATCAAACACAAGAGGTGGGAATTATGTTACCCATTTCTTTTTGGGTCCACAGGGGTTAGAAATAAATGAAACCCAAACATTATTATTAGCAAATTTTAAAGAATTTATTCTATCAAAACAAAATTTTGCTAAATGGCCTTTGCGTAGCATGCATATGAGTGGTGTGAGTGTGAGCAAGGTATGCATACGAATGCCGTGGGGTTGTGAATGAACATGTGAAATTTATTTCTTGCGAAATATGGATTCCAATATATTGTATTTAAATGCACATTGGCTAAAAGTGGAGCCCAAACAATCAATGTTCTTCAAAATAGAAATATCATTATTAATCTTGGAAGAAAAGACATGAGACACAAAATTCTTTTTCATTTTAGAAATAAAAATATTTTCTTTTTCTTTCAAAATATTTTTCTTTTTCAAAGAGTTATTTTCCTTTAAGGCAATCTCCTTTTCTTTTTCAATTAAAACAACTTGATTTTTCAAAACTTCATTTTCTTTTGAAATAATTTCAAATTTAATTTTTAAAGAATCTTTTTCCTTTAAAACCACATCATTTTCATTTTTCAAACTTTTATTTTCCATTTTTAACACTTTATATTTTTTAAGAAGTTGTTGACAAAACATAGCAAGTTCATCATAAGGCATGTCAACATCTTCATCAACCTCGAATTCAGAATTTATCTCAAGGGGATCATCCCCTTGGACCATGTAGCACATGTTGGAAGTAGCACTTCCATCATCCGAGTCACTCCTCATATAGTATTGCTTTTGTTCACCAAGGGAGATAAGGGTGTTTCATACTACAAAAGCCGAATCAAAGTTAGAAACCCTAAATAAATATTCATCATTTAGGGTAGATTTTAAAGCTTGGATGGCTTTTGTGTTAGCCTCAACACGTTTGCCATTTAAACAATAAGAATCTTTAATAGTGACAAAATAACATGAATACCGAGGGCTTTTAGGTACATGGACATCTTAACTTTTCAAGTTTGAAGGTTAAGAATGTCAAACATAGGAAGTGTCTTAAAATCCATGTGTGTGAACAAATATTGTGATTAGCTAAAATAAGATCTTTAACTCAAGGTTGTTAGACCCAAATCAAGAGCACCCAACTCTGATACAAATTGTAAGTTACCTAGAGGGGGGTGAATAGGTGACAAGCTAATTTAATGTACAACAATGTGGAATTAAAACTAATTATGCAAACTAAAAACTATTACGCAAACACCCAAAGTATAACACAAGAGTATAGCCGAATTCCCGGTGAAGGGCTCTGGACTATTTCCTCAAGATTCTTCTAGATTAAGAGTTTAGGTGTCACTATGGCTCTCTTGGTTGAATATAAGTGTGAGCAAACAAACAACCCAAGCATACAACAATAAAGAACAAGTATATCAAGCATATAGAGATGAAAGCAATATAAGCATGCAAGATATAAAACACAAGTGAGGGAGATAGAGAAATAAGCAATTGCAAACACAGGAGAATTGTTTTGACGTTCGAGCACACTTGATCTACGTCCCCGCATTCAATACTATGAAGAATTTTCACTAAAATCGATCCCGCAAGATCACTCGGTGCCGTAACACCTACAAAGAGACCCTCAAGAACTCTTGGACCCGTAAGTCCCTTACTTGTGCCCACAATAACAACACACGCAAGCATACTAGCTTATCGAGGTTCCACCTCTTATAACTCCTCCAATCACAAGTTGGAACACTTGGTGATCACTTCACTTGATCACCACAAAACTCTCTTCACCGAAGCCACAAACTCTACAACTCCTCACAAATACAAGATTGAAAATTTGTGATCACTTCTCTTGATCACAAAAATAATTCTCACAATAAGGATCCCTAGAGGATTAATATAGCAATGAAAAGTTCAAGTTTGTGTGAGAAAAACAAGATAGAGTTATGGTGAAAACTCAAGAAATCTCTTTTGAAAATAATTTTAAAAATTCTCCTTTTGATATGAAAGCTTTAGCCAAAAACATATGGAGAAAAACCCTAAGTGAGATGGAAAAACTGGCTCTCAAACTTCTCCAAAATCTTTTTGAAAACTAGCCAAAACAGTCCTCTTTTATATAGCTTCAAAAACTAGCCGTTGGGGTAAATCCTCAGGTCAGATGACGGCCGGGCGACCGACCATCGATCATTTTTTGACCATTGGGGTTGCCGGTCAATCGCACCCAGGTCTTGACCTGTCGGTCGACCAAGGCAAGAATCGGAGAGCATTGCTCGACATCCTGGTCGACCGCTCGGTCGATCGCCTGGTCGATCGGCCCTCAAGCCAGGCCTGTGCATGTTGCCTGTGCATATTGGTCGACCGGTCGGTCGACCGACCTCTGGTTTGGTCAACCGGTCGGTTGACCGTCAGAAGCCCTGGTCTGGGTTTTTTAAGGATTAAAACTTGGTCTTTTAATATCCTATAAAATCACATAAAATCCACAAAAAATAGGTTCATGTATAAATTTGAAGAACAAATATATGTGACCAAAATTCAACACATATTACAAACTTTTTGAACATTTTTCTGATATAGAAATTAAGCTTTAAACCAAAACCCGTATTTTTCAAAAGCCAAAATTTTAAAATAAAAACCGGATTTTTCCAAAACTTGTTCAAATACAAAAACAAGATATTAAAACTTATTTGAAGCATAGTGTGTATAGATATGATCCAATACACATATCAGATGAAATATCTATGTTTTTGAGAATTAAGCTCAAAATAAGTTGACTTAAACAAAACTTAAACACATGATATAGAAACATCAAATAAGTTTTTCTAGACATTTGAACCAACAATGTGTATGGATGAAATCTAAAACACATATAAACCATATAAACTAATTTTGATGAAATCTATTCATGAAACATAAAGATGTATATTTTGAAGCTCAAAACCAAAAACGATATTTTCAAGAATCAAAACTATTTTATGGAAACACATATAAATTTTGTGTATGTGTATATAAGCTTAAGCAATCTACAACTAATCTATTCTTTATATTTTATCTAAAATACAAAATCTTAATACTTACAAAATTAGATTCAAGTCTTGAAAATATTCTCCTGAAAATCTTCTCCATCTTGACTTGGTCCAAACCTTGATCCAAAAAATTAGACTCCTCTTGAGTGCTAGATGCGATCTTTGAAGCACGAGCTCTTGAATAAATCGTGTTAGCTTCAAAACTTGACTTCGAATCTTTTGTTGAAGCTAAACACCTACTAAGATCTTGATCAAATATTTGAAACTATATAAACACAAGATCATTAGTACTATAACTACATGAGTTAATCATCATCAAAATAGAGTGATGGGCCTTTGGGCCAACAGGCTGTTCTTCGAGTAGCTGTCAGGGTGAGGTCTCAATATTGATTGTTTGGGTGAGCCTCTATCTTCCTGGAGACTCTCAAAGAAGGGGGTACCCGTCAGGGCGAGGGCCTGCTATAAGCTGTTCCCTGAATAGCCGTCCGGAAGAGGGCCCGATATTGGATGTTTGGGTGAGCCTCCATTTTTTAGGAGACTCCCCGAGAAGGAGTAGCCGTTAGGGCGATGACCCATTATAGGCTGCTCCTTGAATAGCCGTCAGGGAGAAGGCCCGATATAGGCTGTTTGGACGCTCCGTCTTTCAGGAGACTCCTCGAGAAGGGAATAGGGCCAGATATAGGCTGCTTGGGCGAGCCTCCATCTTTCAGGAGACTCCCCGAGAAGGGGGTAACTATCAGGGTGAGGGCTTGCTATAGGTTGTTCTCCAAATAGCGTCAGGATGAGGGCCCGATATAGGCTATTTAGGCGAGCTTCCATCTTTCAGGAGATTCCCCGAGAAGGGGGTAGCCGTCAGCGCGAGGACCCGCTATAGGCTGTTCCATGAATAGCCATCAGGACCAGGGCCCAATATAGGTGTTGACACTTAAAAAAGACAAGATTCTTGTTGGTCCGAACAATGTCTAAACTTGTTGACATTTACAAAAGACAAGTGACAGACGAGCTGAAGACCAGTTTTCACCCATCTCCGAGGGACAAGGAAGCGACTTGGATTCCACTGATCCAGCAAGCAGACGGTGAACCCAGATTGTTTCTAAACAGACCTCAGCAGGTCTAAGATGCTAGCACTTAGCATCACATGAGCCCAAAGGGATAGCCTCGTTTGAGAGGCTAATATCACTCGACTTCGCCTTGAAGCCATTCAAAGCCTCGCCAAGAAGCTGACTCGCAAACTTCGCCACAGAGGACTTCCAACTCCGCCAAAGGGTTTCTTTCGGACTTCGCCAGAAACCGTCTCTAGCTCCACTACGAGCTCAATGCGGGCAGCGCCACTATTGATCTGCTATGGTCAACCTTTGACCAATCAAATCTCCGGATGAGATCAGATCCAATCAGATCAAATCTAATTAAGGTCAAATCAGAGATCAAATTTGGCAGTTGATTGCCACAATCTCTTGACTCTTCTAAAACGAGTAAGAAGATCAGGGAAATCCTCCAACGGTATGGAAAGGATCAAAACAGATCAAGAAGATCAACCGACCTGCCTATTCTAGCCTCGCAGCAAGGCTACTTTCCAGATTTAAACAGATTTGATTCAATCTGTTTCTATATCTTCAAGGGACGATTATACCCTTGCTCTCCCTATAAATAGCCCACCAGGGGCACAAGGAGAGGAGGGCTCCAGAAGTAGAGACCACGCACAGGCGCAAGAGAGATCAATCAATCGGAGAGAAAAGAGGACTCCACAAGCAGAGGCTTCTTCACGACGCACCGTGCGCTCTCGAATTCAGAGACCTTTTAGAGAATTGCTTTCTCTAACCAGGGTGTTGATACCCTAACATCGTCCTTCTTCTCAAGGAATCTCCGGAACCAGGCGAGAAGGAATTCCTTATTGAAGGCGATTTTTGAGAAGCAGCAAGAGGGTTCTACCAACCTTCTGTTCTCTGATTCCCCGAACCAGGCGAGAAGGGAATCTCATCGCTCGCATCGTCAAAGGGACAAAGTGGTCGCGCGCTGACCAGACTCCTATCGGCACACTTCTCCAGAATCTCTAAGGAGATCTACTTGTAATCTTTTAAGAATACTTGTAATTTAGCTCCTCAAACCTTTTTTTTTGTAAGTTTTCCCCTTTGCAAACATAATGGAAAACAAGATGGCGACTCCGCTGGGGAAGATATTCTCCACTGCCGAGAATCAAGTGTCGCAATGCGACGAACAGACTTTTGGGTCTAACTCTGAATTCAGAAAAGCCGGTGCAGCCAGAGCCCCTCTGGCTAAATCTTCAAGGAAAGTCTCTGCGGAGACTGAAAAAGTTCCCTGCGAACCTACTGCGGTTATTTGGCGCAACAAGGAAGCACGTCCGCAGTCTGATTCCTTTACTTGTGAGAACTTGGTGGTTCAGTTCGATCAAGGAAGATTTGAAGAAGTCCTCTCTGGGGGTGGCCCAATGCTTCGAGCACGGAAGCATAGGAAGGTTTCCACGACTAAGGTTTCAAATCAGAAACTGGAAGCAGAATTCTGCCAAAACCCCTCAGCCTCGTGTGTGGCTAATCAGGTTCCTTGCGAACCTAAGTCTCCTCTGCCAAGGCGGGTATGGAAGCCTAAACAGAAGTTTTCGACCGAAGCTTCAGGCGTAGCTACGCCTAAACCGCGCCTCTCCCGTGAAGAAAAAGGCAAGATGCCTGTCTGCTCCAATCCTAAAGTTACAACGGCAATCATACCGTTGTCCAATTCAAGAGCAGCGATGCCTCGCGCCGGCCTCGTTCTCATGAGCGAAGCCACCGTACCACAGCGTACGCGCAGGGTCCATAGCCGCAAAGGCGAAGCCAAAGTACTATCTGAGGCTAATTACCCTCGCAGCAGCATAGCGGGTAAAGCACCGCAGCATGCTCCGCTTTCCAGTGCGTCAAGCACTAAGTTCGCGTCTAATGGCGAAGCTAGAACCAAAGCACTATTTAGTGCTAATCCCGTCTGCAGGGATAAAAGAAGCGGGACATCGTCCTATGTGCGATCCAAAAGAGCCTTTGCGCTCGACTACAGGGACCCAACCGGGTTCGATTTGAGGAAATTGTTGACGGATAGACAAATCTCTTACCCCTGTTGTCGACAAGTAGGATGTCAGCTGGTGACACTCCACTCGGTCCATTGTCGGTTGGGACCAATTTCCGCCACGCCTCCAAGACGACGGTCAGTTTTTGATCGACTATCGGTACAAGTCCCGGTGAAACATCGCAAAAGGAGCATCTCGCGAGATCTACCCTCCGCATCCGTCAACATGACCGGAAGAGGACAAGAGTCCCCAGATCCAGACTACAGCCCAGGCCTAGGCGAAGTCTTGGTGCATGAGGAAGGTGTTTTCCGAAGCACCAGATCCAGGGTGGCGATACCCTACACTTATGAACAGCCTTCTTCCTCGACGGCCCTAGCCTCGCCGGAGCCCAGGAGATCACTCCAATCGTCTGATGGAGAAGATGAAGACAGTGGGTATGCCTCCTCGGCGACTGTCAGTTCGGTGCGAACAGACAGAGCATCAGTCAATATGGCTGATAACGTCAACGACGATCTTCGTCGGCGCCTGGAAGCTCAGGAGCAAACTTCCAAAACCCAGCAAGAAGCTCTGGACAACATTCAACAGATGCTCGCTCAACTCCTCAGTAACCGGAATAACAATGATGCCGGGAGCAATCACGATGAGGAGGAACAATTCAGCAATGAGCAACCGAAGCCGGAGAAATCCAAGGAGGGTTCCTCCTTAGACGCCGAAGTCCTTAAGGGCCTCCAAGCTCAGATCGCATCCCTGGCTCAGAGGGATGAATTAAAGAAGGTAGGGGCAGTCCGTCCTTATCCGCTGGAGTAGGATTCGGTGCCGTATCCACCGAAGTTCAAACCGCCAACGCTGCATACCTATGATGGAAAGAGCTCGCCAAATCAGCACATCTACTATTTCCGGTCTCAGACTGGTAATGTTATAAGCAATGACGCCATCATGGCTAGGCTATTCATTGGCACCTTAAAGGGGGTGGCATTTGACTGGTTTCGCAGTCTTCCCCCGGGATCTATCAACTCCTGGATCGATTTGGAAACTCGGTTCCTCTCTCGTTTCTATGAGGACGATACCGAAGTAACCATGGACAAGCTCCTCTCCACTGTGCAGAGGAAGGGCGAATCTGTCCGTGACTACATTGAACGGTTCAGAAACTTATCCTTGATGTGCCCAGCAGGGATGCCATTACTCATGCTCTTGCAGACATGCAGACACAACTTCCTAGACCAAGTGGAAGTTCGTATGGGGGCTGTTAAAGCCCACACTTGGAAAGAATTGGTCGAACAAGCTGAGATAGCCGAGAAGTCGGCTAAAAAGTTCGAACCATCCGCCCCTAGAGGCAAATGGGGTGTGAACAACAAGGGGCGTAGCGACCTACCACAATCTTCTCAAGCTAAAGGCAAAGAGACTATGTCTGTGGAGTTATCCGGAGATGTGCAGTCGAAGGCCAAGAAAAGTGGCTTCAACAATCAGGAGCCCAAGTTCCCTCCAAAGCAGTACTCGTTCAAAGACGATCAGGTGGTCACCATATTCCATCTGCTCCACAAGGGGAACAAAATGAAACTGCCAGATGCTCGGCGTCCCAATGAGATAGGGCGCACAAACGACCCTAAATACTGCCTCTACCACAGGATGGTCCACCATCCTACTGACAAGTGCTATGTCCTCAAGGATAGAATTCAAGCCTTGGTCGATGCTGGAGTCCTGACACTGAAGACGGAGCAGAAGAAAGTCACCGCCAATATGGTGACTCATGAGTTCGGCAAAGCTCCGATGGTCACAGTCCCTGACGGGACTTATGCAGCCCCTGCGCCACGGTTGGAAGTCAAGCATCCTCCAGCTATAGCTCAACATAATAAGGGTCTTGTTCCCTTAACATTGGAGACAGGGGAAGTCATGTGGATACATCCAGACCTCGTTCAAGACGTACAGCGGGATCCAAAGCAGCCCAATTCAAAGGGCAAGTCTTGCAATGTCATCTCCATCCTGCCAGACGACGGCAATCTTACATCGGCTTCCCTCAGTGATTCAGAAGGAGAAAAGCTTGCTTGCGCAGCGCAAGCCGATGCGCCTCAACAGACGGGCACCCGATCTGGAAAATCATACTTGAGGCAGTATGAAAAGTCTACTGACGAGACACAAAAGCAAACGACGTCAGTACAAGTACCAGCATCCACTCCAATCCCAGCCAAAGGGAAAGAAAAGCCTAGGGAGGTACGATTCGACCATGTGTTGAAGAAACCACCACGCCAAGGGTTTGATACGCCCTTTCGGTTTGACATATTGGCTCAGCTGGCCAATATCCCAGCTCATATCACTATACACGAGCTCCTTCGCCTCTCGAAAGAAACAAGAGAAGCACTCAGGGATGCGCTAGCCAATTCAGAATCCTTTCTGACATGCATGCCTGAAATCCCTAACGACGACGTTCAGTCTCCTTGCCCAGAATGTCATCATGCACAATCAAAGGTGCCCGCTATTACCTTCACAGCGGAAGATATGCTTCTCAAAGACAACAAGCACGATCGACCCCTGTACTACACCGGATATATCGGTTCAACATGCATTGAGAGGGTACAAGTCGATCCGGGGTCTGCGCTCAGCATCATCCCCAAAAGGCTTCTCTACTTCCTCGGCATACCGCTGTACAGGTTGTCCGCAACCACTACTACAATATACTGTTTTAACGCCGGGAGCAGTCATCCACTGGGGAAAATTCGACTCCGTTGCAGAATCGGGAGCCTGAAGTCAGAAGTGACATGCTATGTCATTGATGCTGACACTTCATATAACCTGCTGCTGGGACGGCCATGGATCCATGCCAACTGGATCGTCCCTTCCACCCTCCATCAATGCTTCAAATATATTGAAGATAATGCGACAGTACGAACTGTCTTTACTGAAAGACAACCATTCAAAGGAGTGGAAAACTACTTCACTGACGCTCTCCTATATCAAGAGGCCGGTAGAGCACTTAAAGAATCGTTGCCGGACGATGATGAAAGTGGCAACGAGGCGGATTCAGAATCCGAAGCAGGCATGCCAGCCATTCTGATTGGTGAACCAATTATAGCATGTCTCAATAATCCCTATGTAATACTCCTTCAGAGGATGAAGGTGAATGGGTAATGATTAGACGAGAAAGGTGTATGTAAATGTATCGATGTATCCTTTCCTATCTCCGTTATAGCATAAGGCTATACCGAGTCGATTCTCAGGGAGAGCTAGCGATAGAAGCGTTACGAATCGTAGTGAAGAAAGTAAACGAAGTGTCTTCTATGCTTAATAGAATAAAACAATCATTGAACAAGAAATGAAAGAATGGATGAATATGTTCATGATGGAAAGTGGAAAAGAAATCAAGATCAAGATTGGATTTGGACTAACAACTAAAAAGAATGAAAACTTGAAGAATCAAACCATGACTAGCTTACCTTACTACCTTACCAATACTTACTAAACTCCGTGATAGTGAAGGCGTGCCTCATGTTGTCACTCCATCGGCGTAGGTTTCGTCTTGCGTGTTGATCTAATTACTTTCTCATGTAGATGAAGGGTGGTTTAACCCATCGGAGAAGAGAAGACCATCCAACTTGCAAGATGAAATAAAGCAATCACCCATGAGTTAGTGAAGATGGCAAGGCTAGTGGTTAGCTAGTACATGGAGAAAGAATTAGCTACAAGCCATAAGAAAAGTAAAGCAAAGCATGAATTAAATTGCAAGGATTTAAAGCAAGCAAGTAAAGAAAGCAATTAAAGAAAGCAAGTAAACTAGAACCAAGCTCAAGTAGAGGAAGGAGAATGGATGAATCCTTGTTGCTTCAAGTTGTCACACCTTGATTACACAAGCTCTCTCTCTCACAATCTCTCTCTTTTACAAAGTATCTAGGGAAGGAGAAGAGGGACTAAAGAACTAAACCTAGAGAAAAATCTATGAAAATTACAACAACTAATAATTTCTCCTCTCTTCTCTGTTCAATTCTTCTTCGCAGGTCCTTGTGCTGTATTTATAGGCTGCAGAGAGAACTCTCCAGAAGAGGGACCAGCTGGCAGAATCTGGGGCTCAACGGCCCCAGATCTGCCGCGCGCGCGCGCAAGGCGCGGCATTGTTGAGTCTGTTGCGCAACAACTTTCTGTTGTGGGTTGTTACGAGTTTGTTCAGCCACTTGGACCTTCTGGAATCTTCAATTGGTGCGCAGATCGTAACTGAATCCAATTCAAATCTTGGGCTTTGAATAAATCACTTTAATTATTGCTAATTAAAGGATTATTGGGCTTTCTCTCATTTCAGTTGTGGACCTGTAAATATATAGAGAAGATGAGTAAAAATTATTTATTTATTTGCTAAAATGCATGGGAATGATATGGTAAAATATGCAATATTGTGTATCAATCACACCCCCACACTTATTCTTTTGCTCGTCCCGAGCAAAACAAAGAAAAGAAAAACTATACTACCAATTTTATTACACCACTTTCGCAGGTGACGCGATTGCACTGAGCGTGTGCAACAAGCCGTTAAACCTCTAGGTTACCCTAGAGGAGGAGTGTTGTCTCCTGAGGGTTTTCAGCGGATTACACCCACAAAATCCATAAAGAAAGAAGACAAATGTTAGTGTTTTGAAATGCATTTTGAACAAGAGACATATTTACGAACTATTTTTGCAAAAATATAAGTGATCCTAGGTCATAAGTCCACCTATAATCATTCTTCTTTAAACTTAGTCTCCATGCAAGATCTTGTTTTTAATTAAGGTAAGAATTCAAAATTGGATTGAATATTTTATCTTTCATAAACCTAGATAATATGCACACCGTGCTCATGAAGATTTCTGGGATTTCAACTCCAACCATCAAGCCATTTATATATATATATATATATATATATATATATATATATATATATATATATATATTCTTTTATTTTTCTTCCCTTAGTCTAGGCTTTCTAGTTTACACTTGTAGCGAGCCTTTAACCGATGACTCCCAAACCAGACGGTCTTAGGGCACCAGATGAGAAAACATCCCTCGGGTTTAAGGTCTCGAGTAAAAAAGGCCACATAACTAAGGAGGATTATTTATTTCCTTTACCACCGTTAGGCGTGAATAATCATGCTTCTTGAGGCACAATTCTCCAGCTTAATAGGTGATGTTTTATTTTTTTTTCTTTTTCTTTTTTTTTTATATATATGGCATTTTTGGTCTTTGTCTCCATCCCAAGAAATGTGTAAGTGTAAAGTGCATATTATCTAAGGCAAAAAATTCAAGATAAAATATCTCACCAATTTTTCTTACTTAGCCTATAATTTCCAACAAGATCTATTTTTTCAACTAGGTTTAAGATGTCATAATTAAGGCTTTCTTAATTCCTAAGATACATCTTAATTTTCTTAAAAATAGATCAAAACTTTGTCTCTTATTTCAAAAAGTTTTTTTTTTATTTTATTTCTAAAAGAAAAGGTAAAATCTAAAAGAAAGTGGAAATTCTATAACAAAATAAAATCTAAAAGAAAATGGAAGACCTAAAAAGAAAAAATAAAATCCTAAAAAAAATAAAAAAAACCTATAAAGAAAATAAAAAATCCTATGTTAGTACATACCCCCCCATAACTATCTCATGCATTGTCCTCAATGTATGCAAGATAAAAATGATGCATGAAATAGGTAAGGTAAAAAGTCACTCCCTCCTCCTCTTTGGACCCGCAGTAGTACTGGGTCCTGCCGACTGTGTCCTCCTCAACCTCGCCTCAATGCCCTCTAACCTAGAGGATTGCTCCTCTAACCTGGAGGATTGTTCCTCCATCTTCTTCCTCAGCCTCACTTGACCCCTAAAAATCTTCTTCATGCCCTTCCAGATGGAGGACATGAAGGCATGTGTATCATGTGGGGGGTCCTGCCTCCAAAACTCAGGTTCATCTTCATCCGCAAAACTCTCCTCAGAGGAGGACTCTACCAGTACATCCTCGGGTTGGACAGTAGGTGTCCAGACCGCATGCAAACAACTATTGTACGAACTGGTAGGTCTCTCGGGTGCAACAAACACTCGGTCGAATGAATCAAATACATCAGCTGGTAGGAAAGTCCTACACAAACGTGTAATCAATATGGGATGGGAGTATTTGGCACCTCGTGTGCGTGAAGAGTTGGCTATTAGTGCATGGAAGATGACCTTATTCAAACAAACCGAGTGTTGACGAGTCATTAAATCATGTATAATTTGCAACACTAGTCTGTTGAAAGAGGAGGTGTGGTCAAGCCCTAAAATGTTTCGTTGGATCCAACGTCCAACGCAGTGAATATTTCTAAATGTCGTGCTGGCTTTGAGCCCACGATCCTGCTCAGTACAACGAGCCCCCATAATAGTCATATACTCAATCAACAGGAGAGGCTCGCTATGTTATGTGATGGATGGGACAGAGGTGATTTCCTCAAAAAGAGGAAGCGTGACAAATAGGTCTCCTGTGGGCATGTGTACAGTGAACTGGTACATGTGTGGATCAATCGATGCGTGGTCAAGATGCGTGTAAAACATTGTCACCAGTTCGGGACAATAAAATGCATCGGTCTCAGTGTTGTCGTACACTAATGAATACCAATTCCTTGCCCTAATTCTCTCTAAAAATACATGCCCATAACCATTCACATCACATAAAATCCGCCCAAATCTTTCTCAACAAAAATTGACGGTGCCATGATATGAATCAAGATCAAAAAGCAGTAAAAAGAAGAGATTTAGAATTCGAACCACCCCCGGAATTCGTGGGGGAAGAAATTTGGTCTCTGCAGTGGGTTCAGAAGAATCTGATGAAGTTGCTGGCACCCGATCTGCTAGCTGTGCTTCACAGCTAGCAGATCGACTGGTGAGGAATTTTTCAGCACGCAGGAATCTCCAACTTTGCCGCGGAATCTCGGCAGAAGCCGCGGGTTTGCGGCAGATCAGAGAGATCTGGAGGAAGGGAAAAAGTTGAGTGGCGGCGCTTTAGGAGATAGTTGCAGATCTGAAGATATTTTCGCTGGTGAAGGAGAAAGTGTGTGGAAGAGGCTATTTATAGGAGGGAAAGAATTTTAGAATCCCACTTCTATCCCTAGGTTAAAAACGAATTTACCCTAGGGAATTGGAAGTTTTGAAAAGAGCTTTGACCCTAGGGACTTTGAATATGAAGAAACCTAGGAATTTAGAAAAATTTTGAATTTGGAAAGTGTGGAAACTCCTTTTAGCATAAAAATCCCTCCTTTATTTTTATTTCTTTTTTTTATTAATTTCTAAAATAAGTGTAAAAGAAAGAAAATCTAAAAACTCTAAGTTAGTAAACCCTAAAAAAAACAAAAAATTACCTTAAGGTGGTGGTTCCGGCGGCGGTCTGATTGGTCCACGAAACATGGCCCAATCATTATTACGTTGGGTTTTGCAGAACCCACCAAAAATATCAGGAATATGACCCACTAAAAAGATGAATCCATGAAGGATCTTTATTAAGTACATGACCCCATCTAATTTCCATTTTTTTCAAATAATTTCGGAGTCAAATTTATCAAAGCCCTTGTCCCAGAATGATGTATGAAATGACAGAACAGTTGACTTGGACTCAGGAAGAACTGACTCAGGAAGGTGACTGAAATCAAGTAAAGGTTCAGGAGTCAAAGTGAATTCTGGAATTGGGTCCAAGTCAAGAAATGGAAACTCAAGTCCACATGTATTGTCCAACAATGGAATGTGACTATCAAAAATAGGTGATTCAAGTTCAGGAGGGATGGGAATCAAAACTGATTCTAAAATGTTGCTCAAATTGGGTAACATAACAGGAGTCAATAATGATTTAGGAATTTGAATTAGATCACAAGTTTGAGAGTCAAAGTCACATTCCATATTGAGTTCAATTCCACAAAAATGAGAACTTGCCAATTTATCAATAGGATCTTCAAAAAGGTATAATTGGTCAAGTTCGACATGATCCTTAAAGATGGGTGATTCAACTTCATTGTGAATTGGGACAGGATCCAATGTCGACTCTGGAAAAAGATTGAAGTCAGGTAAAGATACCGGAGTCATTATTGAATCAGGAAGAAGGATCGAATCACGAAGTTGGGGTTCAAGATCATATTCCTCATGTAATTCAATTCCACAAAAATGTGAACTTGCCAATTTATCAGTGGGACTTTCAAAAGTATGGAATTGGCCAAGTTCAGTATGATCATTAGAAGAGATCGGTGATTCAATTGCACAATGGACAGGCACTGGATCCAATACTGACTCGGGAAATGGAGTGAAATCAGGTGAAGACACCGGAGTCATTATTGAATCAGGAAGGAAAATTGAATCATCAAGTGGAAGTTCAGGATCATGTTCATGTTCAAATTCAATTTCAGTAAAAGGAAAACTTGCCAAAATGTCAATGGAATCTGAAGGTTGGACAAGTTCAGTTGAGTGTGCTGAAATAGAATCTGGACTTCCAAGACTACATGACTCTTTGGTTTTAACAGAGTGGCTAGTGACATTAGAAATATGATGAGAATGAAGAGTTTGGATCATCAAATCTATGTCACGATTTCTAGCATTTTGAGCATGAGTCATGTCTTCAAGCATCTTTCCATAATTGATGATTTCATTATTTTGATGAAAAGATGAAGTATTGTCTTAGAAGTGATATTGAAATTGTGAGTCCATCAGATTTTGGGATTTGTGTTTGGACTCACGCAAGAATTCCTTACTCTTTCCCCAAGCAGATGGTTGTTCATTATAATAAGGTGGAACTGAGTAAGACTCTTGAAAATACTGTGGAATTGGAGGGGCAAATATTTCTTGAAGTTGTTGCTCGACCCTTTGAAGATTGGCTTCTATACTCCTTAGTAACTCAGTTTTTTCTTCCATTGGTGGTTCAGAAAAAGGAGTATATGAAGCGGAGTCAGGAAATGAATACTGTGGATACGGTGAACTAGGTGGATATGATGGACAAGGAGGTTGATAATTAAACTCGGGGGACTGGAATCCCCATGGACTCTGTGACGAGTTGAAATCATTATGGAAATTATAATTATTAGATGGGGGGTATGGGTCATATTGATTCGGATAAGGCCAACCCGGTGTATTTGGTTGGTGCATATTATAAAACACAGGGTTGGAATTATCCGAATAGAATGGAGACTGTGTGAAATATGGATTATTATTAGGATGAAAAGAATTGTTGAATGCCATATCACACAAAAATCACAAACAACAAGAAACAAACAAATAAACAAACAAAAAGAAAAGAAAAATCAAAACCAAGCCAAAAAAATGGTTGACCTAGACCTATACGACTCCTAACTGATTAGACCGTCCACGGGAGGTTTAGTGTAGACTTTGACCACAGGCTAATCAGCCAGGTAAGGGCAAGGTTGTTGGGAGGTTTTCCGTCAAAGACGTTCCTTAATTAAGTAACCAACAACCTTCGGGCTTTCGGCCCTCAATCCCTTTCCTAGACACTGATTTTGCAAGAGTAAAATTCCAACACTTTTCCCCTTAGGATAATCTCCTAGATGAATCCGAGATGTCCCTAGGGCCAACGTCTATTTTTTTTATTAAATTATGCTTGGGTTAGTGAGTGCTTGGGAAAATGATTTTCGGGCTAAGGAAAGGGTAATGAACTCCCCACCTTATCTTATTTACGGGTATGCCCTTAAAATTGAATTGTGCAAGTGTACAAGAATATGTAACTAGAATTCACTCAAAGCATGAAAATCAAGCAAGAGATGATTCCTAGTCTACATGCAATGCGAAACGTACCTTACCTCCAGCACTCTTCAACAGTAAAAGTAAAGAATTGAAAGACACGTGCCTAAAATGCAAATGTCTAAACAATTTTTAACAATTTCAACTAATTTTTTACTGTTGATTAATTTAGCAGGTATATGGTGAAAAATACAGGAATTCAATTATAGCAGTAGCTGAATTTTGCAGAATCAGAGCCCCTGAAAAAATATTGTAAGTAGTTCACTCAGAATTGCCGCAGATCCGCGGCAAAAACCAGGATTCCGCGGCAAAACTGAGGGATCCTGGTCTCTGCTTTCGAGAGCAGAGGCCCAGGTCCACTTATATGTCACTGCAAGCAAAATTTTCCTGTTTCTTCTCCTGTAACCTACAACAGAGAAGACAATGCGTTTAGTTCTTCACTTTAAAGAAAATCCGTTGCTCTCCCCGGCAACGGCGCCAAAAATTGATTAGACGAGAAAGGTGTATGTAAATGTATCGATGTATCCTTTCCTATCTCCGTTATAGCATAAGGCTATACCGAGTCGATTCTCAGGGAGAGCTAGCGATAGAAGCGTTACGAATCGTAGTGAAGAAAGTAAACGAAGTGTCTTCTATGCTTAATAGAATAAAACAATCATTGAACAAGAAATGAAAGAATGGATGAATATGTTCATGATGGAAAGTGGAAAAGAAATCAAGATCAAGATTGGATTTGGACTAACAACTAAAAAGAATGAAAACTTGAAGAATCAAACCATGACTAGCTTACCTTACTACCTTACCAATACTTACTAAACTCCGTGATAGTGAAGGCGTGCCTCATGTTGTCACTCCATCGGCGTAGGTTTCGTCTTGCGTGTTGATCTAATTACTTTCTCATGTAGATGAAGGGTGGTTTAACCCATCGGAGAAGAGAAGACCATCCAACTTGCAAGATGAAATAAAGCAATCACCCATGAGTTAGTGAAGATGGCAAGGCTAGTGGTTAGCTAGTACATGGAGAAAGAATTAGCTACAAGCCATAAGAAAAGTAAAGCAAAGCATGAATTAAATTGCAAGGATTTAAAGCAAGCAAGTAAAGAAAGCAATTAAAGAAAGCAAGTAAACTAGAACCAAGCTCAAGTAGAGGAAGGAGAATGGATGAATCCTTGTTGCTTCAAGTTGTCACACCTTGATTACACAAGCTCTCTCTCTCTCACAATCTCTCTCTTTTACAAAGTATCTAGGGAAGGAGAAGAGGGACTAAAGAACTAAACCTAGAGAAAAATCTATGAAAATTACAACAACTAACAATTTCTCCTCTCTTCCCTGTTCAATTCTTCTTCGCAGGTCCTTGTGCTGTATTTATAGGCTGCAGAGAGAACTCTCCAGAAGAGGGACCAGCTGGCAGAATCTGGGGCTCAACGGCCCCAGATCTGCCGCGCGCGCGGCAAGGCGCGACATTGTTGAGTCCGTTGCGCAACAACTTTCTGTTGTGGGTTGTTACGAGTTTGTTCAGCCACTTGGACCTTCTGGAATCTTCAATTGGCGCGCAGATCGTAACTGAATCCAAATTCAAATCTTGGGCTTTGAATAAATCACTTTAATTATTGCTAATTAAAAGATTATTAGGCTTTCTCTCATTTCAGTTGTGGACCTGTAAATATATAGAGAAGATGAGTAAAAATCATTTATTTATTTGCTAAAATGCATGGGAATGATATGGTAAAATATGCAATATTGTGTATCAATCAGGTAATTAATGATAATATTTCCTTTGATTATCCCGCGACTGTTGGGCTATTTGAATCCATTACGGATAGCTCTCTGCACATGCCTTTACACAAGCTAAGTGCATCCAGTACGCCCATGGAATCCGCAGAAGGAGCCGTCTTGGTGATCCCGCCGTCCAAACAAGGTCAGTCGCCGATAATCTTCGGTAGAACCAGCCACGGGGACCCATAACTGTAGATTCGAGCTCAGACTCAGACGCCCCACAGTTCTTTCATTACGCGCGGCCAGCGCGCCATATTATGAAGAAAATGGGGTACGACTTGAACCATGGAGCAGGCCTAAATTTCGGAAAAGGAAGGCGCAGTTTGATGCGAAACTTTGTGCCTAAGGGGAAGCCTGCAAATTACTATGATAGTACACGCAGGGGGTTGGGGTATGTTACACCCACATCGTCAGCAACCATTCAAGTCAAAAACGATGAACCAATTCCATCATATTCGGCTTCATCCTCCGAGTGGGACTCCGATATCAGCATAGGAGGGATGTTCGAAAACCTCGCTGCTAATATGACCTCAAGCAGTCAATTGGAGCCCGCAGAAGCCACTGATGAGGAACCATGGGCCCAGCAATTAGACCTTCAATGGGAAAAGCGATTCGAACTGCGCGAGCCACCCACTGAAGACAAGGTGATGCAGGTCAACTTGGGAAGTCAAGATCATCCCAAGCCCATCTTGATAAGTGAGAGCCTATCACTTACAGAGAAGGAAGAATTGATAATGCTCATAAAAGAGTATATAGATGTCTTCGCATGGAGCTACGAAGATATGCCCGGACTTGATCCACAGGTCGCTATGCACCGTCTGAACATCAAGACCGACGTCAAGCCAGTCAAGTAGCAACAACGTCGATTTCGCCCGAACATCATGGAAGCTATTGAAGCCGAAGTTCACAAGCTCATTGCGTGTGGCTTCATCCGGGAGGAGCAACATCCAGATTGGGTGGCTAATATAGTCCCCGTCCTCAAGAAGAATGGGAAAATACGGATATGCATCGACTACCGTGATCTCAATACGGCCTGTCCCAAGGACGAATTCCCGCTACCCATCACCGACGTCATGATTGACAACACATGCGGGTTCGAAAGGATGTCTTTCATGGACGGCTTTTCAGGGTACAACCAGATTAAGATGTATCCCGACGACGAGAAGCATACTTCGTTCCGAACACCATTGGGGGTATACTGCTATACTGCAATGCCCTTCGGACTGAAGAACGCCGGAGCAACCTACCAGCGGGCAATGAGTACGATCTTCCGCGATCATCTCCGAAAAATGGTGGAATGCTATGTCGACGACATTGCCGTCAAAAGCCGCAACAAGAATGAACATCTTCACGACCTGAGAACGATGTTCGACATAATGCGGGCTCATCAACTGAAAATGAACCCGACAAAATCCTTCTTGGGAGTGTCAAGCGGCAAATTCCTCGGGTTTATCGTCACATCAAAAGGAATTCATCTTGACCCAGACAAAGTCAAAGCCATCCAGAGCATACATCCACCAAGGAACCTCAAGGAGCTTAGAGGCTTGCAAGGCAGGCTGGCCTATATCAGAAGATTCATTGCAAATCTCTTAGGCCGCTGTCAGCCGTTCACCCGACTCATGAAAAAGGGTGCTTCCTTCGTATGGGATCAAGCTTGCCAAGAAGCTTATGAAGACATCAAGAGGTATCTCACAAAACCTCCAGTCTTGGTGGCCCCTACATCAGGAAAACCGTTCTTGCTTTATGTAAAAGCTCTGGACTACTCCCTCGGCGCCCTCCTCGCTCAAAGGACGACAATGGCCACGAGCAGGCCATTTATTATCTGAGCAGAACTCTCATAGGAGCGGAATCTCGCTACAATGCTATCGAGAAAGAGTGTTTAGCTCTCGTCTTCGCTATTCTGAAGACACGACATTATTTGGTTGGCCAGACCATACATGTCATCTCCAGAGTAAACCCATTGCGTCTTCTTATGACGAAGCCAGGATCATTGAATTCAAGATTGGCTAAGTGGGCACTTTTATTGTCTCAATACGACATGATCTTCACGCCTCAGAAGGCGGTTAAAGGCCAGGCCCTTGCAGAGTTCTTGGCTGCTCATCCAGTTCCGGAGCATTCAAAACTTCACGAAGACATCCCCGATGAGGTCTTCGAATCTTATGCAACCTCATAAGAGGAAGTGTGGCAGATGTTCTTTGATGGAGCATCCCGAATGGGCCCTAAAGGCAAGATTATTGTCGGAGTGGGGGTTGTGTTTATCTCCCCACAGAATCATGTCCTGCCCAGAGCATTTTCTCTGACAGAACCATGCTCCAACAATGTAGCGGAATATAATGCTCTGCTCATTGGTCTTCAGCTCGCCCATGGAATGGGGTACGCTACCTCGAAGCTTATGGCGATTCAAAACTGATCATCAATCAGGTTAAAGGCGAATACGAAGTCCGCCATGAGGACTTGGTGCCTTATTACCATACAGCCATCGAATTGGCAAACCTATTTGAAGGTTTCTACATCGGGCATGTGTCTCGATCTCAAAATACCAAGGCGGACGCCCTTGCTGCATTAGCAACAACTCTAGCCTTACCAGCCGACACCGAGTATCACCTCACAGTCGCAACTCGACATCTTGTATGCTCCAAGCACATGCTAAGAATTCGAGAAGTCTATAATGTCTCCACAGATCTTGAACCAAGAGACTGGCGCTTTCCTCTCATTGACTATGCTTTGCACGGTCTGCTGCCAGACGATCCTAAGGAAGCGGCGTCCATCAGACGAAGGTCTCTCCGCTTCTACTACGATCCAATTCTGAAGACACTTTACCGTCGCTCATATGACGGTGTCCTCCTCTGTTGCCTTTCTCATTCAGAGGCACAGGAAGCGCTTCAAGAAGCGCACGATGGCACTTGCGGAGCTCATCAGCCAGGTCCAAAGCTTAAAGACAGGTTGCATAGGCTGGGATACTATTGGCCAACTATGATAGCCGACGCCATCCAATATGCACGAAGGTGTAAAGTATGTCAGATTCATGCGGACTTCATACACCAGCCTTCGGAGTTGCTCCACCCGACTGCTGCTTCATGGCCATTTGAAGCATGGGGAATAGACGTCGTAGGGCCAATCAGCCCTTCTTCGACAAAAGGTCACCGGTTTATCCTAGCAATAACCGATTACTTCTCAAAGTGGGCGGAGGCTATACCATTGGCCGAAGTCAAAACCTCTAATGTGGTTCACTTTATCAAACACCATGTCATCCATCGATTTGGTGTCCCTAGGCGGATCATCCACGACAACGGTCCCCGATTCATAAGCCAAGTATTCTATCAGTTCTGCGATAAATACCGAATTCAGAATGTGGCTTCAACTGCCTATAATCCTGCTGCCAATTGCTTGGCGGAAGCATTCAACAAAACAATCATCAAGCTGCTCAAGAAATTCGTCTCCTCGAATAAGCGAGATTGGGACGAAAAGCTCGGTGAATGTCTTTGGGCCTACCGAACAACGGTTCGGACACTGACAGGCAATACGCCTTTTACCCTGGTATATGGGTGCGAAGCAGTCATCCCGTTGGAAATTCAGATGCCATCATTGCGAGTCACTCTGACCACCAAGAGCACATCAGAGGACAATGATCGATTGCGTCTTCAAGAGCTCGAAGCCCCAGATGAGAAGCGGCTACAAGCTCAGCAGCATATCGAGCTATATCAAGCTCGAATCTCAAAAGCCTTCAATAAGAAGGTCAAACAGAGGGTCTTCCAGAAAGGAGACCTGGTCTTAGCCGTCAGACGACCAATGATTATGACGCACAAGACCAAAGGCAAATTTCAGCCTAAATGGGAAGGACCGTTTGTGATAGAAACAGTCTATTCAAACGGAGCATACCGCCTCACGACTGCAAAGGGCGACCTACTCATGATGCCGATCAATGGCAAGTTCTTAAAGAAGTATTATCCTTAATCAAGGATCCTTCTCTTGATCAAGTTAACACTGCACCTCTGATCAAGATCTCCGAGAGCCTTTCTCTTCCTCCCAATGAGGTCATACAACCATAAACCAGTAGGAACCTGGCCGTGCACTGGTTGTCCCTAAGACGAATCAAGGTTATGCAGACATTAACAAAACGATTCAGCATCCTTAACGATTAAGGATAGAGGAAAATGTTGGCCTTTAAGCCCAACATAAGTCCTCAACAACTCATCATGCTGAGGGAAAAGCATGGCTAGCCCAATTCAAACGGTAGTTGGTAAAGGCATATCAAACCCGTTGACAGCTGGGGATTTGCTAAAAATCCTAAGGGACCAGTTCCCATTTGATTCCCTCTCCAAAGTCGCTTACCAATTCTCATCCATAGAATGGTAAGGCCACATATGCTTCGCTGTTACGTTAACACTAAACCTATGACAGTGATTCCCTCGTTTCTCCCCGCGAGAATGAGACCTCCAAAATTACTTACCAATTCTCATCCATAGAATGGTAAGACCACAAATACATTTCGCTGTTACGTTAACATTAAACCTATGATAGTGATTCCCTCGTTTCTCCCCGAGAAAACGAGACTTTTCCCAAACTCCATTACAATTCTTGAGCTTGGTGGCGTCTCATCCGGTTATGTCATTGCGACCTCTGAACCAGCAGACAGCTAAGCCTCAACCTTGAGCCCTGTTGACATTTACAAAAGACAGGTCTCGATACTCGTTGACATTTACAAAAGACGAGTATCACCAATTTTTGAAGCTTGGTGGCGTTTCATCCGGTTATGTCATTGCGACCTCTGAACCAGCAGAAAGCTAAGTCTCAACCTTGAGCCCTGTTGACATTTACAAAAGACAGGTCTCGATACTCGTTGACATTTACAAAAGACGAGTATCACCTATTTTGAAGCTTGGTGGCTTCTCAACCAGTTATGTCATTGCGACCTCTGAACTGGCAGATAGCCAAGTTTCATCTACCATTGAGCTTAGTAGCGTCTCAATTGGTTATGTCATTGCGACCTCTGAACCAGCAGACAGCTAAGTCTCAATTCCGAGCCCTGTTGACATTTACAAAAGACAGGTCTCGATACTCGTTGACATTTACAAAAGACGAGTATCACCTATTTTGAAGCTTGGTGGCTTCTCAACCAGTTATGTCATTGCGACCTCTGAACTGGCAGATAGCCAAGTTTCATCTACCATTGAGCTTAGTAGCGTCTCAATTGGTTATGTCATTGCGACCTCTGAACCAGCAGACAGCTAAGTCTCAATTTCGAGCCCTGTTGACATTTACAAAAGACAGGTCTCGATACTCGTTGACATTTACAAAAGACGAGTATCACCTATTTTGAAGCTTGGTGGCTTCTCAACCAGTTATGTCATTGCGACCTCTGAACTGGCAGATAGCCAAGTTTCATCTACCATTGAGCTTAGTAGCGTCTCAACCGGTTATGTCATTGCGACCTCTGAACCAGCAGACAGCTAAGTCTCAACTTTGAGCCTGTTGACACTTACAAAAGACAGGACTCACTGATGCTTGCTGACATTTACAAAAGGCAAGTATCTCCCCTTCAGCCCCGCAAAGGGCTAACCTCGAGATTGCTGACGTCTTAATCGGTTATGTCATTGCGACCTCTGAACCGACGGATAGCCACGTCTCAAAGATTACGTCCTCAAGCAAGAACAAGATTGGAGATTCGACAGAAGCCAAAACAAAGAAAGAATTTCCATTAATTCCAAAAGATGGGGACACATGAAGGCACGTATACAATGACCTACAAGCGTACACTGTACGATCTGAGCCGCTCTCCGAGGGCGTTTAGCCTCGTCTTCCTGTCATCAGCAGCCTGGGCAAGCGCCTGTGACCTCAGCTCAGCCTCATCAAAGTCCACCGCCTGGGCCAGACGAGCTTCAACTTCTGCCAAAGTTGCCCTCTGTGACAACTCCTGCCGCGCAAACTCCTCACTCTGAGCTCTGAGCTCTTCAAGCCGCGCAGTTTCCTCAAGACGCACCGGTATGGCCTTGGATAAGAGGAGATTTGCTTTCCTAATCATTTCCTCAGCCTTCGCAATCTTATCCTCAGCGCCAAGAAAAGCACTAGTGGAGGCGTCAATTGCACTTCCAACCTCCGCTTGCCTTGTTTCCAAGGATTTCAAATCAGAAGAGACGGCCTTAGCAGCCTCTTGAGCGGCAAGCCGGGCCTCGTGCTTTCGGGTAACAAGACAAGCGAGCTGCTCGTCAGCTAAGGACGCCGGGTCTGAGCGATAGAGACGGCGCCACTCCTCTACAGCCTTCTCAAGGTCATCCACCAGGAGTTCTAAAGCAGCAGCCTGATGATACCCCTCAAAGTCCCGAATACTCTCAATGTCACGGGAGAGGACCACCTTCAGCTTTGAGAATGGTACAGGCGAGCCCTTCAAAACTAGGTCGATAGTTCGCTCCAAGCTTCTATAAAAGCTATCGACCAGGTCACCTATATAATCATTCTCGGCCTCAGCCATTTCGGGCAGGGAGGCAACCTCAGAATAGTCCACCAACCTGGTCGACGCCGTCGCAGAAGAAGCAGCGGGAACACTGACAGTAGCAGAACTAGCCGAAGGCGATCTCGGCGGAGTCCTCATCAAAACCAGCACGCCAGCCACCGCGGAGGTAGGACTGGCAACCACCTCTTGAGCAGCAGGCTCAACCACCAGGGTTGGAGAGGTAGGGCTTGCAATCACCCTCAGTGCCGCACTCGGCAAAACAGTCCGCACCTCACTTGTTGATGTGATTGGGAGTGAGGATACCTCCGGAACTGTCGTCCCTTCAACCTCTGGTCCTTCAGCTGATTTAGGCTGATAAGAAGGAAGGTCGCCATACAGCGCGTCCAACACAGCAGCATCCGCCGTGGCCGAGGTGCTCATGTCACCCCTCGATCCCTCAGGAAGATCTACCGGATCCCTTGAAGCTGATGTCTCTTGAGGCCGAACACCTGTAACAAGACTGTGGTTAGTCGGGACACTATATACAGAAGAAGCCAAGAGGGCACGACAATACCAAAGGATGATGTTGCCTCGAACATCTCGTCGGCCGCACCAGTCTCCAGAGGCTCCATCGGAAAATTTTTGGCAGAATCAACACGAGTAGCCGGCTCGTTTTCACTTGCCGAGTATCCTGTGGACCACCTGATAGAGCTCGATGCCTCTGGACTTCCTTTAGAAGTCCCAACGCCTGAAGGACCGATGTTGGCCACATCACCTCCAGACTCCTCCGAAAGGGCACAGGAACCAGCTTCAGCCCCATAAGTGAATAGGGGATCATAATGTTCCCCTTGCTCTCCAGCCGTCTCGGCTCCTGCAACAAGAAGCAAAGGATGAGTTATTCGGAACACACCAAAAGCATTATATGAACAAGGGTAACCTCACCCAGACCTGGAGCGAATTCACCACTAGTCGGTTCAGCAACCGACGGTTCAGCTGCTAATGGGACAGTAGGAGGAATCGCTGTAGAGGGATAACCCTCTACGACAATCGTAGGAGCTTGGCGACGGGGCTTCTTCGCCAACGATTTCCTACGAAAGCTACCTGCCCGCTTTCTCTTGAAGTCGACGTCAGAATCCTCTTCTTCCACTCCTCCCGCACGTCGTGGGGAAGATGTCCCCATCACACCAGAGCCAGCCGCATGAGTATTAGCTCTAGCCCCCATCTCGAAGCGAGGGCTCCCTGCATCAGAAGCCTCGTTGTCATCCACAGCGATGAATTCTTCCAAGCCGGGACAGGAACCCGTTTGCCTTCTCTCTTATCAGAGGCTTTCCGCTTCAGTCGCTGAGAGATTAACTTCACACCCGAACTGTTGGCATTAATCCAGGAGGTGTGGAGTTGGAAGCCGCGTACCACTGGCAAAAGCATAGGGTCGTCGAGAGGCCGGGATCCTGCAGCGGCGTGCGTAGCCACGCCCCAGTGCCATCCGCAGTAAAGAACCGCCAGGCACGGGCCCCATCAATAAGACTCCCCATGAAAGCCAGGTCCGAATTGGGGTTGCCCACATACAGCTGGTCGTACCCGAACTGGCAGGCGAACCGACTTGGAACATAGGGTTCCAGGTAGCAGGTATCCCCACTCCTGTACAGCAAATGCGAGGGCCGGATGCTGATCAGCCACTCGAAAACGCCCCGACTCATGGGAGACCGCGCCGACTCCGTATCTCGGAATTCCTCGTTGTATCCTGCACCCCGAATACGAGGAAAACAGCGGAACAGGCTATAAGCGTCATGACGACGCACTAACTTACGGGCCTCGGCCACGTAGGCTTTCATCCAAGAGCAACCTTCGAATCGGCGGAGAAGCGCCGTTCGAACACCCTGCGGAGGGTCTTCCCCAGCTCCAATCAAAGTAGGGCAGTGTAAGGCGAACCACGCCATCAAGTAGGTGTACGGTAGACCCACCCTAGGATTGGGTCCATCGCAAGGAAGGATAGCACTCTTCCCACGTCTTGTCGCCGGTAGCCTGCAGAAAGCCTCCGTTAGTGCGTGAAGGCCTCTTTGAATACAGCATACCATGGCTGGGAGAAGACCCAGACGATGACCATGGGCCAGGCGAACGGCGGGTAGTAGAACATTCGGGTGGACGATGTCACCCGAGGAAGAAGGCACAACACACTTCTTTAACCAGACGGTTAAGAAACCGGCCAGCAGCGTCTTTCGAGACATAGGCCGATGGGTCTGATGGTGAAAGCTCCGAAGGGTCTCACCCTTCTCATAGGGACCAGTGTCTTCTGTTACGACGATATCCCTTTGGAGACACATCTCCATCTGTTCAACAATATCGCCATCAGCGACTCCGCGATGAGCTGCTTCAGGAGCATTCTTCATGTTTGGGAACAGGTAACTTCCCCAGCTCTTCAAGCTCTTCGAGCTACCCTTGTCGCCACCGTGGATGCTGGAACAAATATGCAAGTGGCACATCAACTCCCGATAAGTCTCGAGCAAAGCAGGCTCCTGTTTCTCCAGAATAGCCAACTCCGCCTCACAGGGAAAGTACTCTTCGTATGGAAGAGACCCGAAAGGCAGAGCAGAGATTTCCCACATCTCATGCAAAGCCATGCCCAACTCGCCAACCGAGGTGAAGAAGGTCCCCGAAGCCGGGCAGTACAACTCAAGGATGGCGTAGAAGCACGCCACCTTCATCTCAATGCCGTAGCAGGTCGCCCTGACGGCCTCATAGAGATTCAACCCCTCCAAGTCCTCCTCGAAGTGAGCGAGGATATAGTTGGTCAACTCCGCCCACCATGTCTTAGGAGGATGAACCCAACCGGGAGCCCTGAAGTCAGTGGCAGGATAGTTCCCGTCAACTGCGCAGAATTGAGTGCCAAAGGTCTGCGCCACAGCCGGGTTCTCTCCCACTGGAAGTTCCCGCGATACCTTCCCAGGGTATAGCCCCATTATGCTGAGGGGAGGGCCCGCCCTCGAATAGCCGGACTGAAAGGTCAATCTCCCAACATAGACGGATTCGACGCTTCGGCTCACGCCCCACGCCATCTTCCGAGCTTGAGTGACATTCACAAAAGAAGATAAAGGAAAGTGCCGCTTAGTCGACGGAAGGTAAAACTTCTCGCCATCCAGTTGAAAGATCCATTGTCCTTCGCCTGCCTGCAACTGGCGATCGGGATCGGATGCGGCATCCCCGAACATAAAGTCGGGCTTTCTGTAAGTCCGACGGTCAACGTCCTCAAGAGGGGCCGTGGTCAAGATACTCCGCGTGGTCTGCGGATGACCGCCTTGGATGAGTGTATCCCGGACGAGAGAGCTCCGCTCACTGAACAAAGAAGCCTGTCCATGGAATTGCAGGCTGAGGTTACCATCTGCTCGACTGGTTAGCCCAAACAGACTGTTCAGGACACCGGGAGTGTAATGCACTGCAAAGACAGAAGTGAACTATGATTAGTTCAACAATCAAGTGGATACGAAGACATAAAAATTCACTAAGGCATAGCCTCGCTCAGCAAGCAAGGCCAGCAAGGTGATAGCTTCGATGAAGCTTGACCTCGCGGATAAAACTGCGTCCAAAGTACCAACTTCGCTTAAGCAGGAAGTGGTATAGCCCCAAGGGCTGACGTCACCAAGAGGGCATCATGGTCAAAAGACACCCTTCGTGGCCATGACTGAAGGAACAGACCTATATCCTGTTCCTCAACAGGATGGAGACTGCCCGAGTAATGGCTTCGTACGGAAGCCTAAGGAAGAACTGTTCGGTTCTTAATTCCCTTGTGCAAGGAGAATAGGGAAGTTCAGGGAAACGAGTTCCCTAATGAGGACGGATCATATTCGATCATCCTAATAGCCAAATGTTGGCTCCAAAGGAGAGAGACCACTATCTCTAATCAGATAGGAAAATTCCTTACCGATGACTGGTCGCTCGATGACCGGAGGAGGAGGACCCTCCGCTGCAGAAGTCGCCACTTCTTTTCCCGCTCGTCTTTTGGGCGCCATTAATGAGTTGCAAGAGTTCTCAAGGTTCTCTGAACAAAGAAGGAAGAGGAAGAGGGAAAGTCAAGAAATCTCTCTGAAAAAGGAGATCTTTTCCTGCTCAGCCCGATCGGGCTTTTATAGGCCAATCAGCGCCTGAAACGAGGCCTCGAAAAGGGCGTATGCCGCCGTTTCGAATTAATTCGAAACGCCGCCCAAAGCGCCTTCCCGAGAAGCGCTGCTTCAATTCCGCTAAGGGTTAACTTCGCCCTGGCTTAAAGTGCGGATTTCGCACAATCCTTCAAGGACTTAGCCGAAAGGCTTACCTTATCCCTCTAAAAGGGCGCCAAGATGCCAGTCTCGCGAAGATCACTCAAAGAAAGGACTATGTCCTTAACTCCGCATACAGTTTAGCCCCGCTATGGCCAAACCCTCAAAGAAAGCAAGCAAAGATCAGATGATTAGAAGATGAACTTTCATTGATTTAAAAGGAAGGGTACATTGATATTACATCGAAGTTGTGTTTCATACAACACACCCAGTTGCTTAACAAGGTCATCCGCGCAAAAGGCATACAAGTGGTTTTATCCGCTTCTGAGTCAAACCGACTGGACAAAGGAGGCCTTCCTCCTGCACAAGGCCGTAATCAGTGGTGCCGCAAGGACACGGTCATTATTCTCCACAAAAATGGCAGATCTTGCCAGGCCATTTTTGTTGAAGCCTGGCAATAGAAACCTATCGCCGCCAACACGATAGATCACGTATAATGGGAATCGGCAGTGATACCAGTGATCTAACGGGTGTGAGGCCCGCTTTCCCGAAGTGGATCGCCCTTAAAGGCCACCAAAGTTGAAAGTTGGCAATGATGCCGGCGATCCCACAGGCGACGCCCACTATCTTGAAGCGGATCATCTCCGACAGAGCGGCTACCAGCCTCACCTCAGAACGAATCATCTCGTATAAGAGGCTGCCAATAGCCTCTGGGACACGCACCCGCTGCCCCGAATTGTTCCTCCTGCTTAAAAGTAAAGCTTCAACTGGGGAAGCATAAGGCAATTTCATGGTTTCTTCCATCAAGTTACCAGACTGGCAAACATAGCCCACTGCAAGGCAAATCAGAACAGATTAGCAGTTAAGCAAAAAAAAAAAAACTGCAAATCAGAATTTTTTTGGGTCAAAGCAATCCAATTTCAGTAAAAGCAGAGGACAAGCCTCGCCTGCACAGCACTGATGGGCTGGCTCAGCAAACGCCAAGTCCAAGCCTCGCCTATATGGCTAGCCAGACTGACCCCGTGGGATACAGTCTTAGCTCCGCCTATATGGCAAGACTGGCTCAACTATTAAAGAGACCAAGTCCCAGTTCTGCCTGGGCAATGGACTTAACATGCAGTGATCTTTCTGGGAAGCTATGCCAAAATCCTTCTCTACAGATCAGTCAATTGCAAGATGAAGAACAAGGGAAGTTAATCCCTGAAGCAGCTGCTAAAGCTGAATTGAGGGAGATGAATTCCCTAAAATCGGTGAAGTCATTGAATGATCAAGACTTACCGGTTCTTAGCCGGATAATGACCAGAGTGGGCATTCCCACTAGTTCAGAGATCTGAGTATCTCTTTTAAACCAAGAGAAGAGAAGAGAGGCAAAGCACTTCTCTCTTCAGAGGACCTCAAGTGTCCTATTTATAGGCCCCATGGCCTGAGCGCTGCCGCCTCAAGAGTGGAAGCACGAGCGCATTTAAGGCATTTACTGCGCCTTGAGAATAGGGACGGTTTTCCTCGGAACCGTGCAAAGGGAGAAACGTCTCCCTCATAAAGGCACTTATTGCGCCTTGAAGAAAGGGAATATCCTCCCTTGGAAACGTGCAAATCGGAGAATATCTCCCTCGATCAGCACGAAGAAAGGAGTAATCCTCCTCGTAACCAGCCCACGGCAGTTGATCTCGGGAAAGCGACATGCCCTCCCAAGCGAACATATCTTCAGAAGCCCAGATGCGGGGCTACTAGCTGCGAAGCTACCTAGACGCGAGTCTACATAATTCCTCGGCGAATCTACATCCCAAAGCAGGATTTAAAGCGAAGCTGAACTCAACCATCATGGCGACGTTCATTCACCACCTATCAAAGCAGTTCAAAGTATTTCAAAGTCTGAGCCATTGCAGACTTCTGAAAACTTTGAAGGGGGTCTTGTTGACACTTAAAAAGACAAGATTCTTGTTGGTCCGAACAATGTCTAAACTTGTTGACATTTACAAAAGACAAGTGACAGACGAGCTGAAGACCAGTTTTCACCCATCTCCGAGGGATAAGGAAGCGACTTGGATTCCACTGATCCAGCAAGCAGACGGTGAACCCAGATTGTTTCTAAACAGACCTCAGCAGGTCTAAGATGCTAGCACTTAGCATCACATGAGCCCAAAGGGATAGCCTCGTTTGAGAGGCTAATATCACTCGACTTCGCCTTGAAGCCATTCAAAGCCTCGCCAAGAAGCTGACTCGCAAACTTCGCCACAGAGGACTTCCAACTCCGCCAAAGGGTTTCTTTCGGACTTCGCCAGAAACCGTCTCTAGCTCCGCTATGAGCTCAATGCGGGCAGCGCCACTATTGATCTGCTATGGTCAACCTTTGACCAATCAAATCTCCGGATGAGATCAGATCCAATCAGATCAAATCTAATTAAGGTCAAATCAGAGATCAAATTTGGCAGTTGATTGCCACAATCTCTTGACTCTTCTAAAATGAGTAAGAAGATCAGGGGAAATCCTCCAACGATATGGAAAGGATCAAAACAGATCAAGAAGATCAACCGACCTGCCTATTCTAGCCTCGCAGCAAGGCTACTTTCCAGATTTAAACAGATTTGATTCAATCTGTTTCTATATCTTCAAGGGACGATTATACCCTTGCTCTCCCTATAAATAGCCCACCAGGGGCACAAGGAGAGGAGGGCTCCAGAAGTAGAGACCACGCACAGGCGCAAGAGAGATCAATCAATCGGAGAGAAAAGAGGACTCCACAAGAAGAGGCTTCTTCACGACACACCGTGCGCTCTCGAATTCATAGACCTTTTAGAGAATTGCTTTCTCTAACTAGGGTGTTGATACCCTAACATCGTCCTTCTTCTCAAGGAATCTCCGGAACCAGGCGAGAAGGAATTCCTTATTGAAGGCGATTTTTGAGAAGCAGCAAGAGGGTTCTACCAACCTTCTGTTCTCTGATTCCCCGAACCAGGCGAGAAGAGAATCTCATCGCTCGCATCGTCAAAGGGACAAAGTGGTCGCGCGCTGACCAGACTCCTATCGGCACACTTCTCCAGAATCTCTGAGGAGATCTACTTGTAATCTTTTTAAGAATACTTGTAATTTAGCTCCTCAAACCTTTTTTTTTAAAAGTTTTCCCCCTTTGCAAACATAATGGAAAACAATAGGCTGTTTGGGCGAGCCTTCATTTTTCAGGAGACTCCCCAAGAAGGGGGTAGCCATAAGGGCGAGGGCCTGCTATAGGCTGTTCCTCGAGTAGCCGTCAGAGCGAGAGCTCGATATAGGCTATTTGGGATACTTAGGAGAATTGGATAACAATATGAACTTTCATTGAATATGCGTATGTGTTACACATAATAGCGCTTCAAATGAAAAGAGTTCCATTGTTTACCAAGTGTTCTCCCATCTTGATCAGCTTGGGTGTAAAAACCATTGCCGCCTCGAGCCGTTATGAAGTATGGGCCCTCCCAGCTTGGCTCTAGTTTCCTCGCGTTTCTCTCCTTGGTGCTTTGAACGACCAGTCTTAAGACTAGGTCACCAATTTGAAACTTGTAGGGCTTCACCTTCATGTGGTGGGATGCCTTAATTTGTTGTTGATAGGCGACATTGCGTATTTGAGCCTCCCATCGTCTCTCTTCCGACTGATCTTGGGAAAGACTGAGTCGGATTACGTTCTAATTCTTGTCAATCTCTGTTTTTCAAAGCGTGGTCATACAGATGTCAACAAGGATGGTGGCTTCGTCCCGTAGGCTAATAAGAACAGGGTTTCTCCCATTGGGACACGCTTGGTAGTCCTGTATGCCCACAATACTCTCGGGAGTTTCTCCACCCACTTGCTTTTCACTTTGTCAAGGCTCTTGCGTAGGCTATCATGGATAGTGCCATTGCTAATCTCGGCTTGACCATTACCTTATGGATAGTAGGAGGTGGAGAATCGGTGGGTGATCTTATACTTAGAGCAGAAGCTCCCCACTTGCCTGCTCGCAAAGTTGGTCCCATTGTCGGAGATGATGGTATGAGAAAGTCTAAAGTGACACACGATGTTCTGCCAGGGGAATTTGACAATTTGCTGCACTGTGACATTGGAAAGTGTTGGCCCAGAGGCCTTCCTCTCTAGTTTTGATGATGATTAACTCATGTAGTTATGTTTTCTAATAATCTTGTGATTTTAGTTTCAGATCATTTAGCAAGATATTTGTTGGTGATTGTTTCAACAAGAGGAGTTTGGAAGCCTTCACTTGGTGATTCCCGAGCCCGAGCGTCAAGATCATTCATAGCCATGCTCGTTGGATCACGGAGTTTGGACCGAGTCGACTTGAAGATGAAGATCATCAAGAAGACTTAGGTATCATAGAGTTTAGTGTGTTTTAGATCCATGTGTAAAGATAAGTATATTTGATATGCTCAAGTGCACAACACACACGTTTTATGGTTTTTCGGTTTTTAGTTTAGCCGATATTTGTTTTCATGAATAAATTGATCAAAACAAGTTTAAATGGTTTATATGTATAGTAGATGTATTCTAGTTATACATGCATGCTTATACTTCTTATACAAACTTATTTTGACTTTTCTATTCATGTGTTGAAAAATCAAAGTTTGATAAAATACAAGTTTTGGTTTTTGATAAAATTTGCAAGACACAAAAATGATTCAATATGTTTGATATTAGTCTTGAAATTTTTATCACAAGTTGGTTTATTAATATAAAATGATAAAAATATTTTATGGAATTTTAGAAGTTTTTATTGGATTTATTAGAAATATTTTAACAAGTTTTTCTGACCCAGTTTCTGACCCAGACTGTGGCTGACAGGCCAGGTCGGTCGACCGCACGGTCGACCGCACCAAAGGCCGGTCTACCACACGGTTGATCGACGTGCACAGCCTTGTGCACGTCTGGCAGACACAGGGGCCGGTCGACCGGGCGGTCGACCGGACCAGAGAGCTTTGCTCTCTGTATCTGGGCGGTCGATCGGGCTGCTCCAACGGTCATATTTCTGACCGTTGGCGGTCGACCGCAAGCCTGTCAGGCTGACAGATCAGCCTAACGGCTAGTTTTCTGTTGGAGCTATAAATACCCCATCTCTTCTTGGTTTTAACTAAGATTTTCTGAGCTAATTTTTCCCTATTCTCTGGTTTTAAAAAGAAGTTTTCAAAAGAGTTTAAAGAGCAAAAAGATTCATTTTGTTTGTTTTAAGTGTTTTGTTATTTTCAAAGAAAATAGGTTTTTGGGAAATTGGTTTATTGTTCTTCATTTCAATATCTATTTGGTATTTTCCCAAGAGTATTTCTTTGATCAAAACACTTAGTTTTTCACACTTGAGCTATCATCTATCCTATTCTATTTAGGATCTTTGTTTGTGAAAAAAGGAAAGAGGTTTGTGGTTGAAACATACCACTTGTTGTAAACCCTTGATTTCTTGTGTTGCTCCCTCTTTGGTAGAGGTTGAGGTTGTTGTATTGGGTTGGTGTTTGCTCCCTCTTTGGTAGAGGTGGAGATTGTTGTTTGCTCCCTCTAGTGAGAGGTGGAGTTTGGTTTGTATCCCTCTTCGGTAGAGGTGATTGTGGTTGTTTGGCTACGGGCCTACCCCTCGATTGTGAGGTGGTGTTTGAGAGAGGAGTTCGGTACTCCCTTGTTGTAAAATCCTTCTCGGTGAAGGTTCCCTCGGTGGGAGTCCTCGGTGGACAAGATAGTGGATTAGAAATCCTTCTCGGTGAAGGCGGGGACGTAGAGCTAGGGGCTCGAACCTCGAAACATATCTTTGTGTTTGCGTTTGATCCATTGTCTCTTAACTCTCTCTCTTTTATTTGTGCAAAGCATCATTCATTCATTCATATCTTATTGCTTGCATTTGTGCCTTGCATTATTTCATATTGTTCATCTTTATATGCTTGGCTTGTTTGTGTGTGCCTCACTTATACTTAACCACAAGAGCTTCATATAGCACCTCAACCCTTATCTAGGGGAATCAAGAGGAGTTAGTCCAGAGCCCTTCACGGGGAATTCGGCTACACTTGTTGGTTGTATTAAGTGTGTTGTAAAATAGTTTTTAGCTTCCGCATTTTGTTTCTAGATTAGCACTTTCACCTATTCACCCACCTCTAGGTGATTTCAATTGGTATCAGAGCCTACGCTCCTGATCCTTAGGCTTAACATCCTAGGAGTGAGATTCTTGTTTGCATTTGCTTGTTTGCACACATTTAGTTTGGACCCATGAACTTCATGACCCCACCTATATTTGACCCTTCCAACATTCTTGTTTGGAAGACTAGGATGTCCATATACCTCCAAACCTTAGAATATAAGGTTCACCTTGCCATTACCAAGGAATCCTTCCTTAGTGATAGCAAGCATGTAGGGGCCAATGCCCAAGCCCTTGAGGCCATTAGAAGCACGCTTTCAAAAGAATATCTTATGCTTGCTTCTAACTTTGATTCCGCATTTGCAGTGTGGAACATGTTGACAACCACAACCACCTCCGAGCTTCAAGTGCCAATTCAACAAGAGGAGGAATCTAGTGGAGATCTGATTCTCAATGCTTCATGGTCCAAGGGAATGACTCCCTTGAGGTACAATCGGAAACTCAACTAGATAGTAGTGATGCTAGTTCTTCATGTGATGAAAATATTGATGCCCATGCTTTAAATGAAGAACTATCTAATGTGTGTGAAAAATTGATAGAAAAATATAATGTTTTGAAAAAGAAAAGTCTAGGAATTGTTAATGAAAATAAAAGTTTGCATTCTAAACTTAACAATGTTTTGCAAGAGAAGGTTGAGATTTATAATGAAAGAGATTCATTAAGATCTCAACTAGACCTTTCTCTAAAGGAAAATGAATTTTTAAAAATAAAAATGATTGTGATAATATTTTGAAAAATAATGATGTTTTGTCTTCAAAAGTTGAATTTGTTTTAAAAGAAAATGATTCTTTGAAAGAGAAATTGATTTTATTTCAAAAGAATTAGAAATTTGTTTAAATAAAAATAATTCTTTAAAAATGATATTGTTTTTCATGTTTGCCATGCTTCACCTAGAACACCTATTGCATGCCACACTTCTTCTTTAATTGAACATGATATACCCTTACTTAAGAAGAGTGTTGATTGTTTAGGCTCCACTTTGAGCCAATGTGTAGCGGGTCATACACGTTTGGAATCTTTGTTTCGAAAGAAGCAAGTTTCATCTTTTCATGCACACCCTCCACGGCATACACATGCTTCCCACAGTCACCACCATCACATGTATGCTCATGTGTACACTTGTACACATTGTGGACATAAGGGCCACCTTGCTAAATTTTGTTTTGATCGTATACATGATTGTAATTTAGCAAATAATTTTGTTTGGGTTAGAGAAGGGACTAACCCCCATGGATCCAATAAGATGTGGGTACCAAAGACCACCCCTCGTGTGTTTGATGTAGGTGTGGGCTCTCACATGACGTGAGAGTTGCGGTACCTTGGAGTGGATGCGTTCCGAGTTTCATGAGGACTATTTGGATGCATCACTTTCAAGGGATATTTGGTGGAGAGGACCACCATGTTTTGGAGACAAGGAAAGTTGCCTTCTAGGTTTTGGTAACGATTCCTAACTCCTAATTATTGTTTACATGCTTTTCATTTTATTCATTATTAGCATGTTTGATGTTTATAGATTATTTTGAAAATGCCATGATTATTGGACCATTGACATGCATGTATAGCCCTTTTGAGACACCCATGTTTAATATGGACTATTACTTTTGTGTTCTCACCTTTGTTTAGCTATCATGTTTATCATAGCTCTAATAACATGTGGATTTACATAATAATCATATTTAAGATTTATCATGATGATTTATATCTTATTTTTATGCTTCATGTTTTGATTACATGTTTAAATGTTAGTTTTTATTAAAACTAGGTATATATTCGTGCATAGAGTGGGTCACAAATAAATCTTTATATGTTTGAGCTTGAATGCTTATTTGAACCCATTAGATGTGCTAGTATAGTCTAGTTTTGATGATTCATACATTTTAAACTTGTATTCCTATTTTTGGATTTGTTTTATGTGTATGAGTTTTCATTTCATGTATATGTGTATTTTTGCCAAACTTTAAGATATACATGTATACCCCTTGAGTCACGTGCCTTTCATGCATATACATTTGTGGACTCGTTGTGTTTGGATATGTATGTATACTTTAGTTTGTATAGGACATACATATACCTTGAAGATTAAATAGTTTTGATGATTTTTATGTTTTTCATATTTCAAGGAATATTGAGCTAAATTGAATACTTTCATGATCATGTTCTTCACATTGTATTTGTACACTCACATTTCTTGTTTACTCATGTTGTGTTTTCATGAGTTATATTTATGCTTCATTGATTATGAGTGTTAACTATTTTGTGAATTTCATGTGTTTCATGAAAAATATTTTTGTTTTATTCCTTACTTGAAGGACTTCGTACTAGTTTACAAGTTTTTCCATTTAACTAGTTGCGATGTTCTTCATTTGGTAGAGTTTTTCAAATATACTTTAATTTTCAAACCTATTTTTTTGAAAACCCCTACCTTCCAAGGGCGGATGGTGGGAGATCATGCTCATGTATGCTTTATATTGAAAATCATTTTAAACTTGAACATGATTGGGAGGATAGGTTATATGAGTTATACTTTGATATTATTGTTGTTTCAATTGGTATCATTGGATCCTTTCAATTGGTATCAATTTTGACCTTTCTTGTATACTCATATATGTTTGTATGTATGTATGTTTTTCAATTCCAATAGTATCAATTTCGATTGGTATCTAATTTTCATACATATATATTTTTTGTTTATGCTAAGCTTGAGCTCCATCTTTATTTCAATTGATTTAGCTTTCAATTGGTATCTTAATTCAATCCTACGCATTGTTTTTGTTTATTTTTTCATAAAGGGGGAGAAAATTCGATTCTCATATTTCAATTGCTAATGATTTTCATTTTTCAATTGGTATTTTGTTTCCACTCCCACACTTTATGATTGGAAATTTGATGTTTATTTTAAGCATATGATATCACAATCAAAATTGTTTATATGGCTTAAAAAGAATAATACTCTCTTTTGATATCAAGATGTTTATTTGAATGATTTAAATTGGTATCTCAAAAAATTTGTTTAAAGAAAATATTCAAAAGTTTTGATTTGTATTGCCTATATGCAAGGAGAGCTTAACATCTCTTCTACATATAGATTCATGTTGAGTGTATCTTGTATTAAGGAGCTTGACAACTCTTTTTTATATGGTACACGTGTGTAGGGGGAGCTTCACATCTCCTCTTATGCATTGCATATTATATGTTATGTGACTTAGGGCTTGTCATCCTTTCTTCATGTAATGCATGTATGTAGGGAAGTTAACTTAGCGTCTTCCTCTTCATGAATGTATATAGCATATACCATTTGTTTATTGATCTATGTTTCACTTTCCATTGGTATCAAAATGCTACTTTGACATATTTTCAATTGATATCCTAATTGATTGTTCCCTTTATTGATTCCTTGTTTTAGACAAAAAGGGGGAGAAAAATAAGTTTGATTTAGTTTTGTTTTTACCCCTTTATTGATGATTGACAAAAAGAGGGAGAAAGATTTTGAGTTTGTTTGATTTTTATATATGCATATTTATGTTTTGCATATATTAAATTTAATTTAGTTTAATTTTAATTGGTATCTAGAGCATGTTTTGTTTTTGAACATTTCATTGGGTATCTAGAGCCTTTTATTATTTTTGCATTGTCATTCATTGCATATTTATGTTTATTTGTTTATGCATGAGTTAAGGGGGAGCTTCTTTGAAGCTTAACTTTAATCCATGCATATATAACTCCATGAGTTTTGTCATCATCAAAAGGGGGAGATTGTTGGCCCGGAGGCCTTCCTCTCTAGTTTTGATGATGATTAACTCATGTAGTTATGTTTTCTAATAATCTTGTGATTTTAGTTTCAGATCATTTAGCAAGATATTAGTTGGTGATTGCTTCAACAAGAGGAGTTTGGAAGCCTTCACTTGGTGATTCCCGAGCCCGAGCGTCAAGATCATTCATAGTCATTCTCGTTGGATCACGGAGTTTGGACCGAGTCGACTTGAAGATGAAGATCATCAAGAAGACTTAGGTATCATAGAGTTTAGTGTGTTTTAGATCCATGTGTAAAGATAAGTATAGTTGATATGCTCAAGTGCACAACACACACGTTTTATGGTTTTTCGGTTTTTAGTTTAACCGATATTTGTTTTCATGAATAGATTGATCAAAACAAGTTTAAATGGTTTATATGTATAGTAGATGTATTTTAGTTATACATGCATGCTTAAACTTCTTATACAAACTTATTTTGACTTTCCTATTCATGTGTTGAAAAATCAAAGTTTGATAAAATACAAGTTTTGGTTTTTGATAAAATTTGCAAGACACAAAAATGATTCAATATGTTTGATATTAGTCTTGAAATTTTTATCACAAGTTGGTTTATTCATATAAAATGATAAAAATATTTTTATGGAATTTTAGAAGTTTTTATTGGATTTATTAGAAATATTTTAACAAGTTTTTCTGACCCAGTTTCTGACCCAGACTGTGGCTGACAGGCCAGGTCAGTCGACCGCACGGTCGACCGCACCAAAGGCCGGTCGACCGCACGGTCGACCGACGTGCACAGCCTTGTGCACGTCTGGCAGACACAGGGGCCGGTCGACCGGGCGGTCGACCGGACCAGAGAGCTTTGCTCTTTGTATCTGGGCGGTCGACCGAGCTGCTTCAACGGTCATATTTCTGACCGTTGGCGGTCGACCGGCCGGTCGACCGCAAGCCTGTCAGGCTGACAGATCAGCCTAACGGCTAGTTTTCTGTTGGGGCTATAAATACCACATCTCTTCATGGTTTTAACTAAGATTTTCTGAGCTAATTTTCCCTATTCTCTGGTTTTAAAAAGAAGTTTTCAAAAGAGTTTAAAGAGCAAAAAGATTCATTTTGTTTGTTTTAAGTGTTTTGTTATTTTCAAAGAAAATAGGTTTTTGGGAAATTGATTTATTGTTCTTCATTTCAATATCTATTTGGTATTTTCTCAAGAGTATTTCTTTGATCAAAACACTTAGTTTTCCACACTTGAGCTATCATCTATCCTATTATATTTAGGATCTTTGTTTGTGGAAAAAGGAAAGAGATTTGTGGTTGAAACATACCACTTGTTGTAAATCCTTGATTTCTTGTGTTGCTCCCTCTTTGGTAGAGGTTGAGGTTGTTGTATTGGGTTGGTGTTTGCTCCCTCTTTGGTAGAGGTGGAGATTGTTGTTTGCTCCCTCTAGTGAGAGGTGGAGTTTGGTTTGTATCCCTCTTCGGTAGAGGTGATTGTGGTTGTTTGGCTACGGGCCTACCCCTCGGTTGTGAGGTGGTGTTTGAGAGAGGAGTTCGGTACTCCCTTGTTGTAAAAATCCTTCTCGGTGAAGGTTCCCTCGGTGGGAGTCCTCGGTGGACAAGATAGTGTATTAGAAATCCTTCTCGGTGAAGGCGGGGACGTAGAGCTAGGGGCTCGAACCTCGAAACATATCTTTGTGTTTGCGTTTGATCCATTGTCTCTTAACTCTCTCTCTTTTATTTGTGCAAAGTATCATTCATTCATTCATATCTTATTGCTTGCATTTGTGCCTTGCATTATTTCATATTGTTCATCTTTATATGCTTGGCTTGTTTGTGTGTGCCTCACTTATACTTAACCACAAGAGCTTCATATAGCACCTCAACCCTTATCTAGGGGAATCAAGAGGAGTTAGTCCAGAGCCCTTCACGGGGAATTCGGCTACACTTGTTGGTTGTATTAAGTGTGTTTCAAAATAGTTTTTAGCTTTCGCATTTAGTTTCTAGATTAGCACTTTCACCTATTCAAACCCCCTCTAGGTGATTTCAGAAAGAGGTACTGCTTTTTCCATTTCGTGAAGTAGTCTGTGGAGACCAGCAAGAATCTGAGCTGAGGTTGCACACAGGGAAGAGGACCTATTATGTCATCTCCATTGTATGAAGGGCCAAGAACTTCATAGAGTATGGAGACCGTGCTAGGTCTGTTGGAAGACGAGAGCAAACCTCTGACATTGCAGGCACTTCACGTATTTTTTAGCATCTTCGAACATCTTAGGCCAGTAATATCCTTGGTTGATGGTTTTGTGGGCGAGAGATCTTCCACCTGCGTGGCTCCTTTACTCGCCATCATGGATTTCCCTCATCACACTCCTGACCTCTTCTAGTCTGAGGCACCTCAGATATGGATCGTAATACAACCTAGAATATGATTTTTTTTTGTATAGGATTTCTCCAAAGAGTATGTACCTAGTGGCAATATGATGTAGCTTCTGAGCTTTGGCCTTGTCTTTGGGGAGCATCCCATCTTTGAGGAAAGATTTGATAGGATCCCTTCACCCTAGAGAATGATCCAGACGGAAGACTTCCTCATCGGTCTTATGAATACTCGGCTTTAGGATTATGAATTCTCGGCTTCAGGATACGCTCGACAGATCTCACATTTGAATTGAAAGTAGATGGCTCAGGCGAGCGTGGCCAGAGAGTTTGCATGGCTGTTCTCGGATCTCGGATCGCAATGAAAAATTTTAGCTTTTCAAGCTGTGGCAACCTTCATGTATGCGACCATCCAATCATCTTCGGCAGTGTATTCTCCATTGACTTGACTCACTATGAGTAGTGAGTCACATCATACTTTGAGCTCTGTGGTCCCAATGGTAGTTACCATCCTGAGGCTCGCAATGACAGCTTCATATTCTGCCTTATTGTTGGTGGCTCAAAAGCCAAGGGTGTCAGACTGCTCAATGATGGATGTAAGATTGCTCGATGATGGATCCGTCAGGACATTCAAGACCTATTCTTCTAGTGGAGTGTTCTGAGGTGGTGGTCCTGAAGTGAATTCTGCGATGAAGTCAGCCAAAATCCGCCCTTTGATCGAGGTTCTCGGCTCGAAAGTGACCCCGAGTGGTCTGATTTCTGTGACCCACTTCGTAATTTTGTCGCTAGCCTTGGGATTTTCCACAATAGTTCCAGTGGATACTCAGTCAGCACGACGATGGGAAAAGATTGAAAGTAATGCTTCAGCTTCCTCACAGTAACAAAGAGATCTAGCACTATATTTTCAGTCCTTATGTACCTTGTTTGGGCGTCAATCAGAGCCTTGCTGACATAATAGACCTACCTTTGGATGGCCCCATCTTCCTTCATCAAGGCTGCGGTTACTACAGTGTCTAACACTGTGAGATAAAAGAATAGTGTTTCGCTAGGAAGGAGCTTGGAGAGGAGTGAGGAAGATGCCAAGTAAGCCTTCAAACCTTGGAATGTGCTGCTTCACACTCTTCATTCCAGCAGAAATCTACCCCATTCTTTTTTATAGCCAGGAAGAAAGGGCACTTGTCAGCTGATCTGCTGAGAAAGCAATTAAGGGCCACGAGGCGACTGTTGAGGATCTGAACTTCCTTGACGGTTGTCGAAGACTTTATTTCTAATATGACAGATATCTGATCGGGAACTGTTGAGGATCTAAACTTCCTTGACGGTTATCGAAGACTTTATTTCTAATATGATAGATATCTGATCGGGATTAGCTTCAATTCCCTGTTGAGTGACCAAATACCTGAAAAATTTGCCGGAAGCTATCCCGAAGGTGCAGTTCTTGGGGTTAAGCTTGACATTGAACTTTCAGAGGAGAGCGAATGCTTCCTCCAAGTGCTTCACATGGTCGGCACGATCGAAACTCTTCACGAGCATGTCGTCTACATACACCCCCATTATGTTTTCGATTAGCTCTTTGAAGACTTTGTTGATCATCCGCTGGAAAATGCTCCGACATTTTTCAGGCCGAAGGGCATAACTCGGTAGCAGTAGATGGCGCGCCAGTGGTAAATGTAAGTTTGTCCTCGTCTTCTGAATGCATCTTGATTTGATTGTACTCTGAATAGGCATCCATAAAGCTGAGGAGTTCATGGTCCGCTGTTGCATTGACCATTTGGTCTATGCTGGTACACCTCCATTGTATTTTCGATTAGCTCTTTGAAGACTTTGTTGACCATTTGCTGGAAAGTGCTTCGACATTCTTCAGGCTGAAGGGCATAACTCGGTGGCAGTAGATTTGTTCGGTGGTGAACTATTTTGTCCTCGTCTTCTGGATGATCTTCATTTGGTTGTACCCTGAGTAGGCAATCACGAAACTGAAGAGTTTATGGCCTGTTGTTGCATCGACCATTTGGTCAATGCTGAGCAACGGGAAGCTGTCCTTGGGACAAACTTTATTCAAATCGGTAAAGTCAATGTAGACTCTTCACTTCATGTTCTTCTTTTTCACTAAAACTGGATTGGCGAACCAGTCTGGATAAAGTGTTTATCGATGAAGTCGACCTTGAGGAGTCGGTCAACTTCATCATTGAGTGCTCGGAGACCTTTGACAATCATCTTCCGCAACGTGCTTCTTGACAATTTCCTCTATATCCTTCAATCGGAGAATTTTTGGACCATTGATTAGTCTCTAAAACTACATATTTCATACCACATCTTCACATTTATTTAATATTAAATTTTGCTAATAACACCTCTCTTACATGTTTCTAGGTCCATGGTGTGTAATGAAGAAGAAGACCCTAAATCACCATTTAATTGGTGATTAAAGGCCTATAAAAATAGCCATTGACTTTGGAGGGTGGTTTCGTCAAAACCAGGGGCCCAAATCCAAAAACCAGAAAGTACATCCGATAGAGGGACATCCGGGAAGCGCAGAGCAGGCGGTGCTGCGCGCGCCTCCCAAGTTTTGCCACGAAAACGCGACAAATGCCGCGTTTTCGCGGCAATCTTGTGGAGCCGTGCGTCGAGATTCGACGCGCGGCTCCGTACAGCCCCTTTGGTGCCCTTTTCGCCTATAAATACTCCCTTTGTGCTCTGGAGTGGGAGATATCCAGAGAGTAGTGTAGTTTTAGGGTAGTTTTCATTTCCATGTTGTAGTTTAGTTTAGGTTAGGTTAGGTTAGCTCTTCTTCTTCCTCTTTGTTTTTTTCCATTTTGTTTTAGATCTTGTAATAGGAGAGAGAGTGATACATGAGTGGAATGCAAGAGTGCTTATAATAGAAGGTGATAAGCTATGAAAGGTGCTCTCTTTACCTCTCTTTATTTTCTATCTAACTCTTTTTACATGTTTTGTTAGTCTTTTCTCTCATGGCAACTAACTACTAACCACCAACTAGTCTAACTTCTTATTTGATAATTCACATGAATCTAATAGCCTCTACTTGGCCTTGCTCTCGCGAGAGCCATTGATGGCTCATGATGATGAATTTTAACACTCTAATATCTAAATCTCTAACAAGCTAATATTACTTTATTTCATGCTTGCTCTGATTGAGTTTTGATGATTTAAGTGTAACTTACACTTGTTGGTTGAATTTGGATGTGAAAGTTGACATATGGGTCATGCTTTGAAACGCTCTTGAACCAAGGACTAGTGATGGCCAATGATACATGTGAGGCAACTATCACTGAGAGGTTAGCGTGTTGGTGGAGTGATTAGTAGTTAGTAGCTGTGAGTCTTCTTTCTTTTTCACTTTATTTTAGATATAAAAACAAAACTACAAAAGCCATTCTTTTCTATGTTTCCCACTTCTTTGTGTTTCACTGTACTTCTCTTTTTCATTCTTTGTTTATTTTCTTTTTATTCTTTAAAACTTTAAAGAACCGTTAACATACACATGAACATACCGTGTAAGCTTTTATCGCCTCCCATGCTTGTGGATTCGACTCGTTTTAGCCTCTATGCTATAATGGAAGTATCGAGGAAGCCAAAGCACACACACTTTAAATATCGATTTCAAAACATACACTTTTTCTGCGCGGTTTTCCCCGATCAAATTTTGGTGCCGTTGCCGGAGATGGAACGGTTTGATTTCACATTTTTGTTAACTTTTCTTCTTTGTTTCTGGTGTGCAGGTTAAATTTTTAGCATTGCAGAAGTCCACACTTTCAATTGTGTGGTTGGGTAAATTCTTATACATTCATATACTCTGCTGTTATTTTTTTATATTACATGTACACTGTAAATAATTTTAAGAATTAAAATACGAAAATTGGATGCTTTAAAACGGTTTAGACATTTGCATCTAGGGACGTGTCAATTTTCATTCCAATATACTGTATTTTATTTTTGTGTTGTTGTGATATTGATAGGAAGTGTACATATGGCATTGCATATAGCATAGGACAAACACTTCAGTGATTTACTCGCTTTTTTTATGTTCATTCTTATCTATATTGCACACTTTTACAAATTAAACTTAAGGGCAAAACCCAAGACAACATAAGGTGGGGAAGTCATTACCCTCCCTTAACCCAAAAATCACCTCCCCACTCACACAACCCAAACCTAAATAAAAATTGCTAGATGTTGGCCCATAGTTACATCTCGTACTCATTTAAGAGATTGACCTAAGGGGAAAGTTGTTAGAAATTGACTCTTGTCAAATCGGTATCTAAGGTTGGGGATTGAGAGGCGAAATCTCGAAGAATAGTGATTTGGCATAATTAGGCCCGTTGCTCCTGCACGGATACCTCCCACTGATCTTGCCCCTACCTGGCCGATTAACTTGTGGTCAATTTCTGACAATATACCCCCCGTGGACAGTCTAACCAGTTAGGAGTCGTCTAGGTCTAAGTCAACCCTAGCATAGACTTGTTTTCTTTTTCTTTTTCTTTGTTGTTTGTTTGTTTGTTTTTCTTTTTTGTAAATTATGATATGAATTTTAATAACAACAATTCTTTCAATTATAATATGAATTCATATTTTACCCCGACCTCATTTGACTCGGATAACTCTGACCCGGCTATGTACAACATGAACCAACCATTTATGCCGAGTTGGGATTATCCGAATCAATATGACCCATATCCTCAACCATATGACCATAATTTTCAAAAAATTTCAACTCTTCACAGAGTCAATGGGGATTCACCTACCCCGAGTCAAATTCTCAACTGCCCTGTCCACAATTTTCATACAAAGTTCATTCCCCGATTTTGGTTCATATACTCCTTTTCCTGTTCTCCCAACCGAAGAAAAATTTGATTTGGAAAGGATTATGGAAGAGTCCCTACAACAAATTCAAAATTTGCTCAATTTATAATTCTTCTCACATCAAACTCCATATACCCATTTTCTAGAGCAACCAATTGAAGAAGAATTTGAGCTAGAAAAGCGTTTCGAAGTCTTTTGTGAAAGAATGCAAAATATGTTGGACTCATCATCTCAACCAATTTTTCAAGAGTCCTACTCATCTTTTCCAGTCTCACCAATTTAAAATGAACAACCATCAATACTGGACTTGAGTATGGAACCCTTGCGTGAGTCCGAACAACATCTAACGGACTTACAATTTCACCACAATTTTCAAAATCAACTTCCATACTCACCTTTTCAAGAAGAACCAATTGCAAAGAGTATGGAAGACATGATTTCAAATCCAAATTCTGTTACACGGCCTATCAGTAGGTTAGACTCACTTATGAGCGAATTGATCAATGAGAGCGAGGAAAGTCTTTCTTGTTAACCTTTGACCGATCCTTATATCCCTAACTATACTGATTGGACCTATGAATCATGTCATTTTGGGAATCCAGATTCAATTTCAGAACATACATTTGAACTTGACCACACTCCAAGTTATGAAAGTCGCCTGGACATTCTGGCAAGTTATCCCTTTTCTGAAATTGAAATCAAATTTGAATGTGATCCTGAACCTCATATTAGTAATTCCATTTCACTTTTTGATTCAATAATGACTCTGGTATCTTTACCAGATTTTTTCTCTATTCCGGAGTCAACATTGAATCCTGTACCAGTACACCGTGAAATAGAATCACCAATCTCTCATGATCACACTTCATTCATGGAAAAAGTGTGTGAATATCAATTCTTTGGTTTGGACCCTGTTTTTGAACCAATTTTGACACTCATTGTTGACTCTCGACTTGATCTGAGTCAAATTCTTGAGTCAGTGTCGATTTTTATTGCTGATCCATTTGAGTCCAAATCCCTCATCTTTCAAAATCACACTTCATTGTTGGACAAGAATGTTGAAGAAAATAACTCCGTAATTATTTTTGAAAATTGAAAATTAGATGGGGATAATTTTTTAAATAAGACCATTCCTTCAATCATTCTGTTACTGGGTCGTATTAGCGAGGTCATTGGTGGGTTCCTACAAGATTCACGCTATTTTGATTGGGTAGCAACGCTTGGCACAATCAGACCACCACCGGAGCCACCCCCTTAAGGTAATCTTCCTTCCCTCTCCATTTGTTTCATGTATATACACATTCATAATATATTGAGGATAATGCATGAGATAAGTGTGGGGGAGGGTTTACTAACATAGGTAATTTTAAATTTTCTTTCTTTTACACTTCTTTTTAGAAACATAGATAGTTTTAAATTTTCTTTCTTTTACACTTCTTTTTAGAAACTCCTTAAATTTTCTTTTGTATAAAAAAACTTTTTCTTTTCTTTTTTTGAAATAAGATAAATAGTTTTCATTTATTTTTAAGAAAACTAAGATTATCTTAGGAATTAGGAAGACCTAAAATTATGAAATTTTAAATCGAGTCAAAATAATAGATCTTGTTTAAATTTTAGATAAGAAAGTAAGATTTAAAAGATAATTTGATCTTGAATTTTTTGCCTTAGATTTATGCACTTCACACTTACACAGTTTTTGGGATTGAAACAAAGACTGAATATGCCATAAAAATATATATATATATAAAAATAAAAAATATATTATGATAATAAAAACCACTTTTTGAACTTGGGTAATTATGCCTCAGAAAGCATGATTATTCACACCTAAAATGGTGGACAAAAATAAAATAATTCCCTTTAGTTTTGTGGCCTTGTTTACTCGGGTCCTTAAGTCCGAGGGATGTTTTCTCATCTGGTCCTTAAGATCATCTGGTTTGGGAGTCACCGGCTAAAGGCTCACAACCGGGGTAAATAAGAAAGCCTAAAAAAACTGAGGAAAGAAAAAAGAAAAAATAATATATATAATAATATAAATAAATGGCATGAAAGTTTGAGTCAATATCTCAAAAATCTTCACAGTCCACAAAGTGCATATTTTTCTAAGAGTTTTATGAAAGGTCAAAGAATCAATTCAATTTTAAATTCTTACGTTTAATTTATAACAAGATTTTTTTACATTTTGACTTAGTTTAAGAAAGAACAATTTCTGGTTAACCTCTGACCTTTGATCACTTATATTTTCACAAAAATACTTCAACACTTTTCTCTATTTCAAAATATGTTTTCAAAATACTAACATTTGATTTCTTTCTTTATGGATTTTGTGGGTGTAATCCGCTGAAAACTCTCAGGAGACAAAACTCCTCCTCTAAGGGAAACCTAGAGGTTTAACGGCTTGTTGTACATGCTCAGTGCAATCGCGTCACCTGCGAAAGTGGTGTAATAATTTTCTTTTTTTTTTTTTGCTCGGGACGAGCAAAAAGATAAGTGTGGGGGTGTGATTAGTCTTTAAGTTTGCATAATTTTTATCACATCCGCATATTTATTTGGTATAAAATTCTGCTAATAAAGCTTTGCTTGTTTGATTCTAGGTCCATGGTGTGCAATGAAGAAGAAGACCCTAAATTACCATTTAATTGGTGATTGAAAGCCTATATCATAGCCATTGACCTAGAAGAGCTGATTCGTCAAAACCAGGGGCTCAAAACCAGAAACCGGGAGCAGAAGCTGACAGGGGACAGACGGGACCGCGCGCGACTCAAAGCGCCACGCGCGCGGCCCTATTATGGCCGCGGCGCGCTCCTGGCTTCAGGCCAGGGGTTGTCCCCCTGGCCCCCGTTCCCCTAGTGCCTATAAATACCCCTTGGGGTTCCAGAGAAGAAAATATGCAATGTTTTAGGGTAGTTTTCATCTCCATTTTGTAATTTAGGGTAGTTTAGGTTAGTGTTCTTCTTCTTCCTCCCTTGTATTTTCCATGTTTTAGATCTTGTAATAGGGGGAGAGAGAGAGAGAGTGGTACATGTGAGGAAGTAAGAGTGCTTGTAATAGAAAGTGACAATCTATGAAAGGTGCTCTCTTACCTTATCTTTGTTTTCTTCTCTCTAATCTCTTTTACATATGTAGCTAACTTTTCTCTCATGGCGACTAACTACTAACCACCAACTAGTCTAACTTCTTTATGATAATCCATATGAATCTAATAGCCTCTACTTGGCCTTACTCTTATAAGAACCATTGATGGCTCATGATGATGGATTCTAACACTCTAACATCTAAATCTTTAACAAGTTAACATTACTTTATTTCATGCTTGCTCTTATTGGGTTTTGATGATTTAAGTGTAGCATGCACTTGTTAGTTGAAATTGGATGTGAAAGTTGACATATCGGTCATGCTTTGAAACGCTCTTGAACCAAGAACTAGTGATGGCCAATGGTACGTGTGAGGCAACTATCACTAAGAGGTTAGCGTGTTGGTGAAGTCATTAGTAGTTAATAGCTGTGAGTTTTCTTTCTTTTTCACTTTGTTTTAGATATACAAACAAAAACACAAACATTTTATCTTCTATGTTTCCCACTTCTTTGTATTTCACCGTACTTCTCTTTTCATTCTTTGTTTTTTTCTACATTCTTTAAAACTTTGAAGAACTTTTAACACACACGTGAATCAACCGGTAAAACTTCTATCACCTCCCGTCCTTGTGGATCGACTCGTTTTAACCTCTATGCTATAACGAAAGTATCGAGGAAGCCAAAGCACACACACTTTAAATCTTAACTTCAAAACATATACTTTTTGTGCGTGATTTTCCCTCGATCAACCATCCACAACTCTGTTCTCAAAATGCTGGCTATCTCTCAAGGAGAGTGACCTATTGCGCTTCGGATTGCTCTCGGTGCGAGAGGTTTCCGCCGACGAGGATGGAGATAGAGGAGGGCAGAAACCCTCCCCCTCAGGATGCTTAGAGGGCTACGACTTCCAGAGAATCTCAATCTGAGTAAAGAGCTAATTTTGAACGTGAGTGGTTGCGTCTCTCTCTAATGAAGCCTGCTCACTTTCATGAACAGTCTCTGCTTGTTGCTCCTATAATTGTTTTTTGGAGGTTGGCGATCATCTAGAGAAGTTGACCTTCAGCGGGGGTGGTGTGCTTCAAGTTGATTTATCCCCACCTCGGGCATGGTAGCTGGGGAGAGAGTTCTCTGCCGACTTCTTCAATATGGAACGTCTGAGAGGGGTGGAGGGTGGACAGCTCTGGTACCCCCAGCAACCGTTGATTTGCCTTTGGTGATTGCTACCGTGATGGCTCTGGAAGTGCTCTTCTTGGAAGGGGCCATCTCTGATATTGACGAGGTTTTTTGAGGAGGGTTTGAAGATGGGAGAACTTTGAGTGTTGACTCAGACGCTCTCAATGAAAGCAAAAAAATGTAAGGAAAATTCTCTAGAAATTTATCTACACTCAATTTGTAATGAGATTTTTAAGAGAGAGAGTATAGCTACGCAAACACTTAAGAATTTACATGGAAAACCCACTGGGGAAAACCACGGTGGTAAGAAAGAGATTCCACTCAAGAAAAAATTACAGTGGGTGCTCGGAGTTCTATTACAGGTTTTATTATTCTTTAGGGTTTGATCCCTTGCACATGAGGAGGGGATCAATTTTTATAGCTCGAGAATAGTGAGCTAAGTCGTGGCCTCCGAGATTTCTGCCTCCAGATTTGCCCATGAGCATGGCCGCACGTAACGTCCCAGCTGGAATTGGTCACACATGATGCATGATGGTCGGGAGCGTTTCAATCCAGATTTGCTTTTACAGCTCCCACGTGCTCTTTAGTTGTAATTGAGCGGGCTATCAAATGGGTGGGAGGATCTTTAGGTTGAGAGAAGATCAAGTGATCTTGTGAACGGCTATTATCTTTCATGTGTCACAATCTAACAGGATGTCACATCTTTTGACCACTCCACAACACGATCAACGATACCAGAACTTTATGTTGAAAACCCAAATCAGGAAAAATCACGAAGTCGCACACAAATCCATATATTATCAGAGAGATTAAAGGAGAAGAGAGAACCTCACAGTCACTCTGTATTATAATGGCGTACACATACAGATAACTCTAATGACGGCACATCTCTTTTTACAGAGAAAACTAGGGTTACAAGTTATGAAATCACCAAACTGCCCTTGACGTGTACTCCAAATACTATGAAACTTTCAGATTGGACCACTTATCCGCTATGTATCTCCAATGTGTGGTTCGGAGTGGCCTCCATTAGATGCTTTGAATTAGGCAACAACTCTGCACTGTCGTTAGATGCTTTGAATTAGGCAAAAACTCTGCACTGTCGAATTAGGCAACAATTCTGCACTGTCGCTTCAGAGTGTCCTCCATTAGATGCTTTGAATTAGGCAACAACTCTGCACTGTCGCTTCAGAGTGTCCTCCGTTAGATGCTTTGGAGTGCTCTTCCGGAGTGATACTAAGCTGCTACTCCGGATGGAGGCTCCGACCTTGCCTTTAACCTGAAACTCCGAACTCATCCAACCTCTTTACCAGGAGTGCTTCTCCCTCGTCCCGGGATCTGCAAGAGGAATAACTCAAAGTAATTTTGTTTCGATGGCTTCGCCCCCGAGGCCTCGAGAGGGGGCTTCCACGCCCTCTTCTAACCCCCATGGCGACCTTATCGTACAGGTCCATGTAATGACTCTGTGTAGGACGACAAATCGTCAAGACAATAATTAGACTCCACAACTTAACAAGTACTTTTAGTAAGCAGTACAAGGACTTGCAGTCTTTGTGCATGAAGATCATCTCTCTCTCTCTCTCTCTCTCGCTCTCTCTCAGAGTAAGAGTATCATGATCAAGACTTTGGTTGTGGCTTCTGGGATTCATCAGAGTAAGAGTATCATGATCAAGACTTTGGTTGTGCCTTCTGGGATTCATTTTTCGTATCTGCGAAACCTCTAATAGACAGCTTCAAGCAGGATGGTTCTAACAGTGAACAACCAAGCTCGCTTTCTTTGTGTTTTCTTGCAATGGTTGAAGTCCAACACTAGTCTCATTTTTAAATCAGAGAGTAAATTTGGTTCCTAAATTTTTTTTGAATCCTCATAGTGAGTACTACATCCGATGCTATCATATCCTCTGTGGTTAAATTTATAGAAAATCTGTTGATCTTGCATGAAGAGCCTTATGGTCGATAGGAAGATCTAATAAAAAGGGCTTTGTTATCTCACCTTGCGGTACTCATTGATAACAACATGGATTTTTTTCAATCCCATATTGATATCCAAAGGTAACTGTTTTCTCGCATTATGATGATTTCAGCCTTCACCTTCTCTGAAGCTCTGAGCTTTTTTTTGTGAGGATATTTTCAGCTTTTATTTTTATCTGATTTTAGGCTTTTATTGCTTATCATATGATGGTCTGATATTTCTTTCATGGGTTTCTTTAGCTTTTAGTTTTTATTTGATTCTAGTCGACTATTACTTATTTGTTGCCGCTGAAGCTCTGAGATTTTTTGTGAGGGGATTTTCAGCTTTTATTTTCTATTTTATTTTTGTCATCTATTATTTTAACTGCATTGCTCATCTTCTAGTTGTAGATCTTGGGTTAACAAGTAAAAGTATACTTATCTCTCCTTGCTTTTGGCCTTGGACTCTGTCTTGAACATTTTTCTATGATGGCCTTAGTGCTCCCCTTTGATATTTTTGTCTTCTTTTTTGATGTCTTCGTCCTATCAGATGTCTTGTCTCTTTTTTGTCAACCTTTATGATTTCTTCGAAAAGTTCTCTTCACTTTACACTTCTTTCTTTACTTTTGATGTCCACATGAATTGAAATGCTTGATCTTCTAGTTAGAAAATCAGTAGTGCTTTGCTCTATTTCATTGTTGTAACTATCACTTATTAACTATGATTGTTTCTTTTACTTTCTCTTATCTTTTTTTGCTTCCTGTTGTTCTTCTTCACCTTCTCTTTCTTCCTCTCTTCTTTGTTCTTTCTTTTCTTCTCTTTTTTTCCTTCTCTTGTTGCTTCTTTTGTTTTTCTTCTCTTTCCTTTTCCGTTTCTTCTTCTTTTTCATCATCTTCATCTCTTGCATGTTCTTCTCCTCTTTGTTGGTAAGAGAGAGATTATTGTCAAGGAAGTCGACAAGGATCGTCAAGGAATCATCGAGGAAGTCGGCGATAAAAGACGACGGAAGAAACAGTGGCAAAATAACACAACAGCAGCAGAACAGGTTGTCCGGTCGACCGGCCTGGTCGACCGCCCGCAGTATCAGGAACTCAGTCGACCGGCCCGGTCGACCGAGGTGCACAAGTTGGAGCCCGGTCGACCGACTGAAAGTACCCAACTCTCTGTTGGGCACCCGGTCGACCGGCCGGTTGACCAGTGGAAGGGGTCGGTCGACCGCCCGGTCGACCGACAAGCGGGGCGGGCTGCGTTTTCTGTTTTGGAAACCGGTTGGTATAAATATGGGTTTTTACCTAGGGTTTCATAAGAATTAGAGAGGCTGCTGAAGGCTGGGTTTGCTGGAGCTCTCTTGCACTCAAAGAGGCTGCTAGCAATTGTAATCATCTTCCAAGTAATTTAATCTCTCTTCTGATTGCCCCGAGGACGTAGGCATTGAGGCCGAACCTCATTAAATTGTTGTTTCGTGCGTTCTTTCTCTGTTTTGTGATTTGTGCTGTTTGAGGAGATTGTTCTTCGTGCGTGGGAGATTCAGGGGATCCTCTATAGGGTTGTTGTCGCTGTTGGGCACAACAAGTGGTATTAGAGCTTCCAGGTTTCACTTGGGATTTCTGAAGATTCCAAAGGGCTTGAGATCTGATTCGGTAGAGATCGTGTGTCGATCTCAGATCAGAGGTATTGGTGTTCGTGGAGATCGTGTGTCGATCTCAGAAGAATGCAAGAAGGGCTCGTGGAATCTGTGGTGGAGTAGTCCGGAGTGAAACTCGATCTAGGGTTTCAAGGAAAAGGTAAAAATCTAATTTTTATCTGAATAGAGATCTATTTTCAGTTGATTGTTCTTCCGCATAGATAGAGGATCAAGAAATCTCAATGGCAGAAGAAACTGCTTCAGTTAAGACAATGAATTCTCACCCGAGGATTGAAGTTGTCAAGTTCAACGGTACAAATAACTTCGGGATGTGGAGATGTGAGGTTATGGATGCGCTGAATGCATTGAACCTCGAAGATACTCTCCTATTGGAGAAGAAGAAGAGCACGACCACTGATGAAGAGTGGGCAAAGATGAACAGGTCGGCGTGTGGGTTGTTACGTTCATGTTTGTCGCAAGACATAAAATACCTTGCGCAACATGAGACGTCGGCGAAGAAACTGTGGGAAACCCTTGCGAAGAAATACCTGACTAAGAGTGTTGAGTCCAGGTTGCAGCTTAAGAGTAAGCTGTACAGTTTTCAAGTGAAGAAGGGGAGCACAGTGAATGAACACATCAACCGATATACGAAGCTTCTTACAGACTTGGTAAACGTGGATGTCACGATAGAAGAGGAAGATAAGACGATCATCTTTCTAAACTCACTCCCAGTAGAGGAGTATGAGACATTCACTCTGACCTTCATCAATGGAAGGCAGACCTTGGATTACGATGAGGTATCATCTGCACTGTCAAGTTATGAGACGAGGAAGAAGGAGAGACATCCTTCTAAATCTAGCTCATCGGCGGAGGCACTAGAAGTAAGAGGCAGAGGTTCATCGAGGAAGGGCAAGGAGGTTAGAGGAAGATCAAAATCCAGGCCGGGTTTCAAAAATCTGAAGAGAAATCAGTGTGCCTTGTGCAAGTAACTAGGACGCTGGAAAGCAGAATGTCCGAAGGCCAAAGGTAAGAAGGTGGAGTCAAAGACCGAGGCGAATCTCGCACAGGCGGATGGATCGGATGATGACTCATCGGTGTTCTCTCTCTCTCGGTTACTATCCTTACTGTTTGTAACTCAGATAGTGCAGAGTGGATCTTGGATAGCGGAGCCACCTATCATGTGTGCCTGAATAGGGCCTGGTTTTCTAGCTTTGAGAAGCTGGATGGATGTTACACGGTCATGGGGAATGACCATCCGTGTATATAGAAGGGATGGGTACAGTCCGCATCAAGATGGATGATGGGATAGTTCGAGAGTTGAAGGAGGTGAGGTATGTACCTCAGCTCAAGAGGAATCTTATCTCAGTTGGCACTTTGAAAGCATCGGGCATGGTGATATCTGTTCAAGATGGCGATCTCAGGATGATCAAGGGCTCGATGGTGGTGATGAAGGGCGTCCGCCAAGGCAATCTCTACTACTTGAACGGTAGTACGATTACTGAACAGGTGGAGACTTCGAGTTCCTCAGAAGATGGTGGCCCGGAGGTCTGGCAGGAAAAGGTCAGACAGGAAGAAGAAAATCTTTGCGAGCTCCTGCAAAGATGGAATCGCTGGAAGGTACTGCTACCTGCGAGTTGGAAGGTGGACACAGCGTTCTGGACAAGAAGAAGGTGAGATTCAGCACCAGTACTCACCACAATGAAGGTCTTCTTGATTGTGTTCACGTGTGCATATGGGGACCTGCTAAGACGGCATCGCTTGGAGGTCACAGGTACTTTGTCTCTTTTGTTGATGGTTCATCTAGGCAGGTTTGGGTATATCCAATGAGACAAAGGGGTGAAGCCCTAGATGTGTTGGTGAAGTGGAGAGGAAGAATGGAGAGGTAGATAGGTAGGAAGATAAAGGAACTTCAGATTGGTAATGTTAGAAAGGACATGTACCAGTTCCTACGATTTGGCCAGAACACAGGTATTGCTACTCACTTCACAACAGGTACAGATGGGTTGGCTAAAGATGTAGTCCGTTCCTTGTTGGAGGAGGTTGAGAGGTTATTGTCTAATGCAGGATTAGACAGGTCGTTTTGAGCTGAGGCGACAGAGTATGCTAGCCATCTCATGAATAGATCGACTGCGATAGGAGGTAAAGCTCCATTGGATATTTGGTCTGAGAAAGCTGCTCAAGATCATTGTTTGCTGCGGGAGTTTGGAAGTCCGGCCTACTTCAGTGCCAAGAATGGCAAGGTGAATCCGCGAGCAAAGAGGTTTGTCTATTTGGGCGTCAAGAGGAACAGCTACAGGTTGTGGGACCCCGAAGACAAGAAGATCGTGATGAGCAGGAATGTCACATTTGGAGAGACTTCAGTGTTTTAGTCCACCGTCTCTCAGCAGGTGGAGAGAATGAAGACCATGGAAGGATCGCAGCGGGTGGAGGTTGATGCTACTCCATCATCTCCAGTTGGTTCGACATTAGAGGAGATTTCACCAGAGGTGACACCGAGTGGAGATCATGATACCAAGGTTGATGCTGAACAAGGTGAAGACATCGCGGAGGATGTCAAGTTATTTGCAGCTATTGGAACAAAGTTGAAACCACGCTTGTGGGGAAAGAAGCATGAATCTCAAGCTTGTGATCGTGACAAGCTGAAGTTGAAGGCCGTTGTCCTCCATGATGGTCGGGAAGAGGTTCATATGACTCGGTCAGACAGGTTCACTGCTGCAAATACAGGTACCATTGCTTGAGCTTGATGAAGCTCATCTTCAATGAACTACGGTTGGCTTGATCCTTTTGGGCAAAGGTACGTAGGCAGCAGTAAAGGCGCAGCCATTTAGTGATACAACTCTTATGAAGCTAGTTGGGTTCTCGAGAAGCTGTTTTGGATCTTCACGTAGAGGTGAAGAGTTGTGGCCGATGGAACTTCACGTAGAGGTGGAGAGGCTTCACGTAGAGGTGAAGTGTTGTGGCCAGTTAGACTTCACGTAGAGGTGAGGTGTTGTGATCTCGATGAACAGGTTGATCTTCTGATGATAAGATGTTGAGCTTACATAAGGAGTGGTGTGCATCAAGTTGAAGCCGATGGTGTTTGGTGTGCTCTACGCAGACTTGATTGGACCGTCAGTGGAAGACAGGAAGACTAGATAGAGCTGGTCAGTTGGAGAGTCAGTGTTGACTCGTGAGAAAGTCTTCGTGAGGTCGTGAAGTTGCGAATAGAAGCCATGTTGGTGATCAGCATGTATGAAAATTCTCCTAAGGTGAAGTGCAAGGAAGGTATGTGCGATGCTTTTCAGTGACAGATGAGCTAAAGATTCCAAGCCGAGATCGTGTGTCGATTTCACCGAGATCGTGTGTCGATTTCATCTGGTGCGCGCAAGCCGAGATCGTGTGTCGATTTCGCCGAGATCGTGTGTCGATTTCGCCAGGTGAAAGACTGGGGTTCGTTGGAGATCGGCTCAGATTTTGGGAAAAACTTCGCCGAGGTGGAGAATTGTTGGTAAGAGAGAGATTATTGTCAAGGAAGTCGACAAGGATCGTCAAGGGATCGTCGAGGAAGTCGGCGACAAAAGACGACGGAAGAAACAGCGGCAAAACAACACAACAGCAGCAGAACAGGTTGTCCGGTCGACCGCCCGCAGTATCAGGAACTCGGTCGACCGGCCCGGTCGACCGAGGTGCACAACGTGCACAAGTTGGAGCTTGGTCGACCGCCGGTCGGCCGACTGAAAGTACCCAACTCTCTGTTGGGCACCCGGTCGACCGGCCGGTCGACCGGTGGAAGGGGTCGGTCGACCGCCCGGTCGGCCGACAAGCGGGGCGGGCGGCGTTTTCTGTTTTGGAAACCGGTTGGTATAAATATGGGTTTTTGCCTAGGGTTTCATAAGAATTAGAGAGGCTGCTGAAGGCTGGGTTTGCTGGAGCTCTCTTGCACTCAAAGAGGCTGCTAGCAATTGTAATCATCTTTCAAGTAATTTAATCTCTCTTCTGATTGCCCCGAGGACGTAGACATTGAGGCCGAACCTCGTTAAATTGTTGTTTCGTGCGTTCTTTCTCTGTTTTGTGATTTGTACTGTTTGAGGAGATTGTTCTTCGTGCGTGGGAGATTCAGGGATCCTCTATAGGGTTGTTGTCGCTGTTGGGCACAACACTCTTAACGTTCTTCTTCATTTCCTTTTTCTCCTCTCCCTCTCTCTCTAAAAATCTTGTTCTCATGGATTTATATACCTTTTATGAGTTGATCTTTTTTCGAAGACTTATATTTCTTGAACTTCTTTTGTCTTCTTTTTGAATTCTTCGATTTCATGAATTCCTTCCCTCCCTTCCTCGAACTCTATGACTCTGCGAGTTGTCTTTTGTCTCTCTCTCTTATCTTTAGTTTTATTAGTTCTTCAGCCCATATTTGTTCCAATATTTTGTTCACTAAATTTACAACATTACATTGCGATTGACTTTCTAAATTTAGTTGAATAGTATCTTGAATCGCAGCTAACTTCACCAGTCCCTTGTAAAACCTGACCCTGCACAAAAAAGGGTGAACACTTAATATTTAAAAATTAGAATATGTTTATTGATGTCTTGAAAATTCTGACGTTTATTGATCTCAAATAGAAAATTTCTTGTATGTTCCTAATTTTATTTTTTATGAGCTTTTGGCATTGTATATGCAAGTGCACTCCTTCCATTAGTTTTAGATAGCACATGACATAACATGGTGATGATTATCAGTTTTTGTGACTAAAACGTACCCCTGGCATCTTCTTTTTCAGAATTAGTGCCTAACCAACCAATGAAGTCAATAACTTGTCTACCTATTTCCTCATTTCCCTTTCTCTTCCAACATCTTAACCCCAATTCAAACCATAGTTCGTATCTTTAGGGTTTTGATAATAAAATGAAACCCATCTGAATCTCTCATAGTTCCAAATCACATTAATGAAGCTAAACCCATCATCTGAGTTTAGGTAAATGGAAGCTGATGGAGGGGTTCATAGGTTATAGGTAGGGGTTAGAGTTTGGGTAATGGTAAGGGTTAATAGGACGATGATGGGTTCATGGGTTAGCGATATGCTTATTGATGTAATACGGGCGGATCACAATCACATTCAAATTTAAAAAATAGGAAAATATGGTTTTTACAAGAAAATAAACAAGAAAATTAGGGTTTAAGAGATAAAAATAAGTACCGGATAGATTTTGGGTTTTCGTACCGCTTGCACAATGGGCTTCACACCCCTGACACCAAGGACATTACTCAGATATAATCGATGCGGTACGGTACTAAAACACAATAAAAGTAGCAACTAGACTAAAAAATGAACTAAGGCAATATAAAATGACTCGCACTTGTGTGATATCCTCATCATTTTTCCTGGAGTGAGAAAAACTCGACCCTGTCGAGTGAGAACTTTCCTTACGAAACATCTCAATTGGGGCATGGTAGTGGTCGAAGAATCAGCACTAATACATTATGTCGAGACCAAGGTGGAGGTGGAACATGTTCCCGTGATAGACTGATCACAGTCGATGGTAACTCGAGCAAGAATGCATGCAGTATAATAAGCCAACTCAACTCTACTGAAATATAACCCACATATCAAGGTGCCAATCTTCTGTAAAACTCTTTCCTGTAGAAAGATCTACAAGAGGTCATACGCATCAGGCACTCTTAAGGATAATGAGGCCCTCATAGTTACCAAAGATGGTACTAGCTCTATGGTAGGTTCTGCTGGAAGATCTAAAAGGGTCTCAATAGGGAACTCTTTAATTTCTTTGGGCCGTGAGGAAATCTCTTCTTGCAGTGACACCAACTCAGCAATAACTTCTGGCTCTGACCCTGGCTTATCAACAACTTCTGGCTCTAGTTTTGGGTCTTCAACTGCCATGCTTTCTAGAATCTTTCTCATACCAATTAGGATCTCCTTACATTCAGCAACTAAATCGTTGAATTGTAGCATCTCAAGGTGTGGAGCATATCGAGTACGAAAAAAATCTAGTAAGACAAACCAGTCTCGACAGTTGATATGACTATCTTTCCATCACTATTATGCTTTCCCAACCAGTCTCATTTGGACATAACGGTACTTTTATTCAGATGTCAGGAGGAAGTAACTAAAAATTCTTCAAAATGATTTTTCACTCCTCGTATCCATAACGATCATGAGAACCCAAGAATGCGGGACAACTGTATACATATCCCGTTTCACTTTCTTGTCATCAACATAAGTGTTTATATAACTTCCATAAAAGTAAAATATCAAAGAGTTAAAATCAAAATTTCAGTGCAAGAAACTCAGAAATTACCCTAAAAAATCATTGTTGTTCTACTGAAAGAACAATATGACTCCAAATAGAGGTTTGTGGAGGGTCAGATTTGCTACCCAATTCATATTCCAGCAGCTTCGAGACTAAGTCACGAACCCAACGCTTCAGACGGAACTCAAATCGGACTCCGAACATGCGAGAAACAGACCCGGAAAGGAATTGTGTTGTGCACAATTCATTTCGAGCTCAGCCGACTGTGAATAATGTGGCTCAAATGAGTCACGGCTGGAGCCGGTGTTGGCAGCGCGGACTCGGCTGAGCCGGCTTGGGCTCGGCTCAGTTTGAACTGATGGCTGGCGGCTCGTCGAGCATATAACGTCAACACGTAAGTCGGCTCCTGGTCGGCTCAGGCAATGCGGTTCGTAGCGGGTCGAGTCCTCAGCAAGCGGGTCGGGTTCTTGCGAGTTTGTAAAAAAAACTCAAAGTCAATCTAACCCATAAAAACACAACTTGATCTCCACTCAGTTGCTGCAACCTTAGATGAAGGCGGCGCTGACGTGGGAAAAATAGGGGATCCTGTGGCGGCGGCGGCGACGAAGCCGCGACAACAACGGAGTGGTGGCGATGAATAGATCTGATCGGTGACGAGTGCATCTGATCCCTTGCCGATAGTAGAGGTTGGTGAAAGAGACCTCGTTGTCTGCAAGGTCGGTGGCGTCGGCTGTCGTCGAAGAAGAAGTGGATGTCGAGATCTTGTGAGCGGCGCGAGAAGATGAAGAGTCGGAGATGTAGTCAAGGTTGGTAGGAGTAGACTGCAAGTGGAAGAAGGCGACGGCAATGGAGGATGTTGACGACTGGATCTCGTCAACGATGAGGTCAGAGCTCGTCGGTGAGGAAGGTGGAAGGAGGTGATGCTCTTGAGATCTTGAGTGGAAATGACAACTCGTGTTGTCATTTCACTCAAGATCTCAAGAGCATCACCTCCTGCAATAGAGATCGGCGGCGAAGGTTGAGGGTTGACCTGACAGTGATGAAAGAGGTGGTGGTGCGAGTTTTGAGAGTGTTGGCGGGCTCTTTAGGTTTGATTTGGTGAGGGAGAAAGAACGAGAGGAGGAAGATGCAAAATTCCATTTTCAGTTGATTTCGAAAGGATTTTGGGAATTTTGGCTACAGTGTTTTTTTTTGAATCTATCTGAACTGTTTTTTTCCCTTTTTTTACTAGATCTAGGGTTGATCTAGATCTAGGGTTTGGAAGATGGAAAATATTTGAAGGGGATTTGAAAGGGATTGAAAATCAGTTCTTCTGACACCAAACTGATGTAATATGTGCGGATCACAATCACCTTCAAATAAACAAGTTAAGAAAATAAATAAGAGAAATTAGAGTTTAAGAGATATAGATAAATACCATATAGATTAGCTTCGTACTCCTTACACAATGAGCTTCACATGCCAATCTCAAGAACTCAAGGGCTCTAAAAGTTTAACTGAAAAGTTTTTAATTCATTCATTGTTTACAGAATAAAAAAGTATTGATGCCTATTTATAAGCTTTACAAGGGGACATTACTCGGATATAACCGAGGTGGTACTAAAACACAATAAAAGTAACAACTGGACTCAAAAATAAATTAAAACGATAAAAGACAACTAGCACTTGTGTGATGTCCTCATTACTTATGTTTTGTATAAACGTGAAGATGATTGGTTCATGGTTTATATATATAGAAATCATGGTTTGGGTAAACAAGGAGATGATGGGTTCATGGATCAGAAATAGGAATTAAGGTTTCGGGCTAATTAAAAAAGATGAGTTCATGAGTTAAGATGTATGAATAGTGGGATTGTTGATTAGAAGTAGGGTGGGATGGATGGATTCAAGATGGAAGGGTAAACACATTTTTTAGTGGAATGACTAACACAATCACTTTGAGATTCTTATTGACCTCTTGCGAAAAGTGATCCAAACACTAAGATGTCCATTCCAAAGACAAAGATGAGATCATGAAGATTGTGAACAAGTTGGGTCTCGATTATGAGATGATAGATTCCTGCCCGACTCTTAGCTGTATTACATGAATATGAAAGAACTCGAGAAATATATCCATGTGAACAAATAATAAATGATCATCCATTGTAAGCATATATCAGTCAAGGACACAAAATAGAAGGAAGATGACAACTACAAGGACGTTGTAGAGCAAATGAGGTAGAAGTAGAGCGCAGAGGGACAAGTGAAATATAGCAAACATAGGCGTCCCATTGATGCAGAAGCATGGAAGAACATTGGCCGTAGTTATCTTGAATTCGGATGAAGGCAAGGAATGTCGGGTTGGGATTAGCAAGTGATGGTTTCAGTCCTTTTGGATTAATGAGTGCAGGTTGGTCTACTTGGTCAGTGTTACTTATGTCATATAATTTGCCACGTAGAATGTGCGTGAAGCAACTGTACATGATACGTTATTGTTGATACTGTTAATCTCACATTAAAGATGGACCAATAACCTTGGTTAATTAATTGGATTCCTAATTAAAGTTAACTGATATTAAAGATGCCCATATTAAAGTTACATTTATATATATGTTAATAATCACATGAGGTATAAAGGAACCATGATGGGTGGTTTTATCTCAAGGGTTATTTTAGTAAATGTTGGACCCTCTTCTCTCCTCCTGAAAAGAATATAACCTAGGCTCATATTTGTGAGCAATAAGAGAATCCATCATATTTGCAAGGTTGTGAAAAGAAAAAGGAGACAGAGAGAAGAAGGGTCTGCATTAGGGTTTCTTGCAGGATTAAAGAGAAGGATCAAAGTCTTCATCCATCTACTTCCTTCAGTTCATCAATGGCTTCAAGTATGATGATTTAGTATTGATTTAATTATGTATTTGATTTCTTGAGATGATTGATTCTAGATCTATGGCAATTTATCCGCATAAAGTTTATATAATATCTTACATTTGGTATCAGAGCTGTGTTTTAGAATCAATACATCTTTGATTATGGATTATGGGAAATTAGGGTTTTTGATTAACAATTCATAAAAATAAAATTTTTGATCTTTTAATTGTGGAATTAATAGAGGATTACATAACCCTAATATCCTGTTCATACTCCTCTAATTGTACAATTAATTAGGATCAAAATTCAGGAATTAGAAACCCTAATTTTCCCTAATTTTGGATTAAATCGATTAAGCAGAAACTGCCTTAGATAACTGCTTCGTCGACTATTAGTCGACTAGCCCGAAACACTAGTCGACTAATTCCCTTTTCCAGAGAGTTTAAAAGTCTCTGTTTCGATACAGGAGTCGATTTGATATTTAGTTGATATTTTGAGTAGTCGACTAATTAGGGTATAGTCGACTAATCATTTTTCCCAAGTCGACTAATTAAGTGACCCGAAAGTTGAGAACTCTCTGTTGATTCAGGAGTCGACTTATAATTTTGTGTAGTCGACTAATATTGAGTATAGTCGACTTATAACCTTGACCTAGTCGACTAGACTTGATAATAATTAGTCGACTTGACTTGACCTCAAGTCGACTGGACTTGACCTTAGTCGACTGGGACTTCCACTATAGTCGACTTTTATTGTTCCAAGTCGACTAGTAGTTCCTAGATCAGTCGACTAATGTTGGTCTATTTTCAATCATAAATGTATATTACACATTTAAGTTATTGTGTTGATATTGATTGATGTTGGTCAAGTAATAGAATTGAAGTATTATAGTATTACTCAAATAAAAGATTAGAGAATATTATTGGTTAGTTTTGTATTCATAAGGCTTATTGATTTAGTAGTTGCCAAAGTGACCTATGTTAGTAAACCTTATGAATATACAACTACATAAAAGACTTGTCAATGTAAGTGACATTAAAGACAATAATACTCTCGATGGCGGTTCTAATTAGGAGATTGGGACTGGCCCAAAGGAAAGTCTCTTTCAAATAATTATGAACCGGATAGGGTAGTGTAATTTATGTAACTTAGTGGTGTAGAATTGGATACCGAAAGGTAACATGACTTACTATCTAAGTGACATAATTATATTAGACCTACATAGGTGATAAAAGATCTCACCTAAAGAGTGAACACTAGATATGCTTAGGTTTCGCCCAAAGGAGAAATCAAAGTGATATCAATAGTTCATCTTAATTAAATTTAAAATTTTTGTATTGATTCGAGGCATTAATGTGAGCTTGTCCTATTATGTTTCAGTGAACGTCCCTACTTCCCTTCACACTCATGCCACTAGCATTCCAGCCCTGGATGGTACAAACTTCTCTGAGTGATTTGAGCATGTACAGTTTACACTGGGTGTTCTGGACCTAGACATGGCTCTTTTAGTAGAGAAACCTGATGAAGTGACTGCTGAAAGTACAGCAGAACAGACTAGCCATGCCAAAGCTTGGGAAAGGTCGAATAGACTCAGTCTCATGTTCATCAAGATGACCATTGCCAATAACATCAAGACTTCACTCCCACATACTACTAGTGCATCTGAACTTTTACCTGCTGTTAAAGACCGATTTAAGTCTGCAGATAAGTCATTAGCTGGCACCCTTATGGCTGAACTGACTACCATGAAATATGATGGTAGTAGAAGAGTTCAACAACACATTCTAAATATGACTGATAAGGCTGCGAAGTTAAGATCACTGGGAATGAAAGTGGATGAATCCTTCTTGGTACAGTTCATCCTCAACTCACTTCCCTCTCAGTTTGGGCCATTCAAGATCCACTATAATACTCATAAGGATAAGTGGAATCTGAATGAGTGACTAGTATGTGTGTACAAGAGGAAGTGAGACGAGGCAAGAAGGGCATCACTCAGTGTTGGCAGTAACTCAAGAAGCTATCCATAAGAAAGGTAAATATGAAAGAGGTAAGAGATTTCCATCAAAGAAAGGGAATGACCGTGGAGAAAGTAGCCAAGGTCATGGAAAGTTTTTACTGTCAATGCTACTTCTGTGGCAGAAAAGGACATGTGAAGAAGGACTGCAACAAGAGGAAGGCTTGTTCGAAAGAAAGGTATGAATCTTTCTTTTGTATGTTATGAATCAAATCTTGCTGAAGTTCCTTCTAATACTTGGTGGATTGACTCTGGAGCCACAACTCACATAACTAATTCAATGCAGGGATTCCTTACAACCCGAAACCGAAGGAAAGTGAGAGATTTGTCTTTATGGGGAACCGTCTAAAGTGGAGGTCGAGGCTGTTGTACTTACCGACTACTCTTAGAGACGGGTCATCAGATGGATCTTGAGGATACTTTTGTACCTTCAATTTCTAGGAACTTAATGTCATTATCCAAATTAGATGTTGTTGGATATTCTGTTTTATTCAGTTGTGGAAAACTCAGTTTAATGTATAATTCAATGTCGGTTGGACATGGAATTTTATGTGATGGTTTATATAAAATTTCATTGAATGATGAGTTTGCACAATCTCTATTATCTCTGCATTCGAATGTTGGTATTAAACGTGGCTTAATTATTGAAATTCCTCTATCTTGTGGCATAGACGACTGGGGCATATCTCCAGGATAGAATAGAAAGATTAGTGAAGAATGGGATTTTGGATAACCTAGACTTCACTGATTTTGATGTGTGTGTGGATTGCATAAAAGGAAAGCAAACCAAACACACCAAGAAAGGTGCCACAAGAAGTAAAGCTTCTTGAAATAATTCATACAGATATTTGCGGACCACTCTCCATTCCATGTTTTACGGGAGAGAGATACTTCATTACCTTTATAGATGATCTGTCACGTTATGGTTATGTGTATCTAATTCATGAAAAGTTCTCAGGCTGTTGACATCCTTGAGGTGTTCATTACAGAAGTCGAGAGACAATTAGATAGAAAAGTTAAAATCATAAGATCAGATCGAGGTGGTGAATTTTATGGTAGATATGATGAGTCAGGACAACATCCTGGCCCATTTGCCAAATTTCTAGAAAAGCGTGGTATTTGTGCTCAATACACAATGCCAGGTACGCCTCAGCAGAATGGTGTTGCTGAAAGGCAAAACGAACACTTATGGATATGGTTAGGAGCATGATGAGCTTCTCTAATGTACCTAATTCATTGTGGAATGAAGCCTTAAAGACTGCTATGTATATCTTGAACAGGGTTCCTAGTAAGGCAGTCCCACAACTCCTTTCGAGTTGTGGACTGGTAGGAAACCTAGTTTAAGACATTTACATGTTTGGGGTTGTCCAGCAGAGGCTAGAATATATAATCCACAAGAAAAGAAATTAGACTCAAGGACAATATCTGGGTATTTCATTGGTTATCCAGATAAGTCTAAGGGGTACAAATTTTATTGTCCTAACCATAGTACAAGAATTGTTGAAACTGTAATGCCAGATTTCTTGAGAATGGTGAAATTAGTGGGAGTGATGAACCAAGAAAGGTAGATCTTGAGGTGGTAAGGTAAATATCCCAATACCCTTTCCTTCAAGAGAAATTGTTGTCCCTCAGCTTGATCATCAAGCTGAGATACCAGAACAACATTATGATATTGGTTTACCACCCATGAGGATATCGCCATTGAAAATGTTGTAGAACCACCACAACCGGCAGCTTTGAGAAGATCTCAAAGGAAAGAAGATCTGCCATTTCAGATGATTATGTGGGTGTATCTACAGGAATCTGATTATGATATTGGGATAAATAAAGATCCAGTTTCATTTTCACAAGCCATAGAATGCAATGATTCTAGTAAATGGTTGATGCTATGAATGAAGAGTTGAAATCTATGGACCATAAACAAAGTCTGGGATATGGTCGAATTGCCTGATAACTGTAAGAAAGTCGGGTGTAAATGGGTCTTTAAGACCAAGCGCGACTCTAAAGGCAATATCGAACGATATAAGGCCAGACTTGTGGCTAAAGGTTTCACTCAGAAAGAAGGCATTGACTATAGAGAAACCTTCTCTCCAGTATCAAAGAAGGATTCTCTTAGAATCATTATGGCCCTTGTAGCTCATTATGATTTGGAGTTACATCAAATGGATGTGAAAACAGCTTTTCTGAATGGAGATTTGGATGAGGAAATTACATGGAGCAACCTGAAGGGTTCGCAAAGAAAGGACAAGAACACTTGGCTTGCAAATTAAAGAAATCCATATACGGACTTAAACAAGCTTCCAGGCAATGGTATATAAAGTTTAATGATACCATTACCTCTTTCGGATTTACAGAAAACACTGTTGATCAGTGTATATATCTGAAGATCAGTGGGAGCAAGTTTATATTTTCTGGTTCTGTATGTGGATGATATCTTGTTAGCCAGTAGTGATATTGGTTTTGCTGTATGAAACTAAAAGCTATCTTACCAAGAACTTTCAGATGGTTGATATGGGTGAGGCAACTTATGTTATTGGCATAGAGATCTTCAGGGATAGATCTCGAGGATTGCTAGGACTGTCTCAGAAAGGTTTATATCAATCGAGTCTTGGAAAGATTTCATATGGAATTGTGTTCAACCAGTTGTGCACCCATTATGAGGGGTGACAAATTAAGTGGAGCCAGTGTCCTAGAAATGACTTAGAAAAGGGTCAAATGCAGAAAGTTCCGTATGCGTCAGCTGTTGGGGCTTGATGTATGCACATACTTGTACCAGGCCAGATATCAGTTTTGCTGTTGGGATGTTAGGAAGATACCAGAGCAATCCAGGAATGGAGCACTGGAAATTAGCTAAGAAGGTAATGCGGTATCTTCAGGGGACGAAGGACCAATGCTCACATATAGGAGATCAGATCAGTTGGAAGTGATCGGCTATTCGGACTCAGATTTTGCTGGTTGCCCAGATAGCAGGAAGTCTACTTCAGGCTTTATTTCTTGCTAGCAGGTGGGGCAATCTCGTGGAAGAGTGTAAAGCAGTCTATCACTGCTTCATCCACGATGGAGGCTGAGTTCATAGCTTGTTTTGAAGCCTCGAATCATGCATTATGGTTACGGAATTTATCTCAGCACTTGGTGTAGTTGACTCTATTGCCAGGCCGCTGAAGATATATTGTGACAATACAGCAGCCGTTTTCTTCTCTAAGAATGGTAAGTACTCTAATGGTTCCAGACACATGGAACTTAAGTACTTGGTGGTTAGAGAAAGAGTTCAGAAACAGAAGTGTCAATTGAAAGTATAAGTACCACTTTAATGGTTGCTGATCCAATGCCTCCAAAGACATTCAAGGAACATGTTGTTAGAATGGGTCTTTTGAGCAATCTGTAAATGTATGTTTTGGTACTTGTATAATTGACAATATTGCGCAATAAAGTTTGTTTCTGTGTTTCCTGTTATCCAATTATGTGTGCACATATTATGTATGGATGTTTGTTAAACAGAAATGTCTTTACAAGACAATTACAGGGTCATTTTGGTTATGGACTCAATTAGTAAGGGTTATCAATGTTGTTGTACATAGAAGGGAGTATGACATGGATTTGTATAACCGCTATGACTCGCATTGGTGGTCCAAGCTAATTGCAGTATTACAGTATTTCATATTTGGGCTTATCAGTTGTTGTTTTTAAAATTCGTGATCACGTGTCAAAGTTTTTCAGTATGGAATCCAATGGAGTCAAATGTTTTAAAAATGAGTCTTTTCTTTTATTTTTTTCTAAAGTTTTAACCTAATCGGTTATGGTCCAAGTGGGAGAATGTTAATCTCACATTAAGATGGACAATAACCTTGGTTAATTAATTGGATTCCTAATTAAAGTTAACTGATATTAAAGATGCCCATATTAAAGTTACATTTATATAATGTTAATAATCACATGAGGTATAAAGGAACCATGATGGGTGGTTTTATCTCAAGGTTATTTTAGTAATGTTGGACCCTCTTCTCTCCTCCTGAAAGAATATAACCTAGGCTCATTATTTTGTGAGCAATAAGAGA